>ML977327.1:783161-983663 GCA_010015825.1 Lophiotrema nucula | reverse complement strand
ACCCTAACCCTAACCCTAACCCTAACCCTAACCCTAACCCTAACCCTAACCCTAACCCTAACCCTAACCCTAACCCTAACCCTAACCCTAACCCTATTTACTTATAGTTATCCTATTCTATTTATATAGCTTATTACTTTTATTTTTACTCTAATTAACCTACTTATATCTACTTTATATACCCTAGCTTTCTATTCCCCTTCTACCCTTTTAGTACCTTATTTTTTTTAACTTAATATCTTTATTATAGGTATATTTTACTTATTATTAACTTTTTATAATTTATTATCCTTAGTTAGGTATAATATACTACTATTACTTTATACTACTATAGTCCTTTAATTCTTACTAACTTCTACTAACCCTAGACCTAACTCTAACCTAAAAGCCTATATACTAGCTATTAAAGTATAAAAGGTAGTAGTAATAAAGATAAGTTTTTTCTTCTTTTAATATAGATATTATATAGACCTTCTATAGTTTTATTTAGCTATTAAAATAACTAAAACTTTATAGTTAAATAAAAAAAAAGCTCTAGTAATTATAGATAAATTTAATAAAGTATTTAATTTTACTTATATATTAATAGTAAATAATTAGTAAGAATAGAAAAAATAAGTTAATAAAAGATATAAAGGGGCTATATAACTATAGGTAGGTAATAAGGTATAGTTTATACTTAAAATATATATAAAGACTATATATATAATAAAAAGCTAGACTAGAAAAACTTAAAGTATATAATTATTAAACTTATTAAAATTTATATTATTAAATTAGATATACTAGGTAAGACTAAAAAAGTCTTTAATATAAATAGGTTATACTTAGCTACTAGTAACCTACTACTAAATTAACTATTAATAAACTACTAACTAAAGTCTATTATTATTAATAGAAAGTCTAAGTACTTTATTAAAAAAATTATAGATAAATAGAAATATTACTATAGATATAAATTCTAGTATTAACTTCTAGTTAAATAAAAAAACTATAAAAGACTTACTTAGAAATCTACTTTAGAGTTTATAAATATAGAAGCTTTAGTAGTATAATATAAAACTATACTAAATACTTAAAAGTATTTTTACCTTTTTATTTTTTTACTATTATATTTACTTTTAGAGTTATAAATATTAAAGCTTTAATTAAATAAAATTATAATAAAACTACTAATCTATTTATTTAAGTATTATAAAGCTATTATATAGAATAATTGTTTAAAAGTAAGTAATCTATATATATCTTATTAAGTAATAGTCTTATAGTATAATACTATTATATAACTAGTTATATAAAAGTTATTTACCTTTTACTTTAAAGTTTAAACTTAGCTATTTTCTATTACTATTATTTTCTTTTTTACTTTTAAGGTATACTATAAGGATACTTAAGTAAAAAACTAGTTAAAAGTAAGTTAACTTTTAAGTAACTTATTTTAATTATATACTAAAGTATTAATAAAATATATTAATTTAGTTATTTTCTTATCTTTTTTAACTTACGTTTAAATCTAGCTATATACTATTACTATTATATACTTTCTTTTTATTTTTTTTAAATAGACCTAACTTTAATAGAGGGGTATTATTATAGGCTAAATCTTTAAAGCTTTAGCTAGTTAGCTTTAGTATTTTATAACTAAGCCTTTAAGTCTTTAAAACTTTAGCTAGATAGTTTTAGTATTTTTTATTATTTTTTTTTAGCCTTACTATTAGATAGTACTACTTAGATATTCTCTTAGTACTTATAGTAGTTAAAAGTACTATACTATAATTATAATACTTTATAATATAAAGGCTTATCTAAACCTTAGTATAGAGGCTATTCTTAAAAGCCTACCTAAAAGCCCTTATAGCTCTCTATTAAATTTACTTATTATTACTTTATACTTAAGCTATTAAGGTAGTCTCTTATAAAAATTATAGCTACTTTAAAGACTAGTAATTTATCTATTATTAAATATATCTATTACTTACTTTATACTATTTTATTACTAGTTAGAATTCTTATAATATCTTCTATTCTATATATAATAGGCTTAATTTATTTAGCTAAAGTTATTAAATAGATTAAGCTTCTACTTTTTTAATACTTAGGCTATTTTTAAATAGATTAAGTCTTAATCTATTTAGTTATTAAAGGTAGGATTTTCTATAGAGTTATAACGAGGGTCTTCGACGCGATGTCCGCTGTATAGGTAGACAGCCAGCCGTCGTTATCGAGCGCCCGTGGCGTGCAGCTGACAATGGCTACAGACGTCGCGGGATCGTCGAGCAGCTGTTCAACAATGTACGTGCCGAGAAAACCGCTCCCGCTAGTGACAAGCACCCGGGTAAGCTGCTACGAGGAGCATGGGGAGGCCATGGAGACGTCGGGCATACGGAGTTGGCGTATCTCCAACGGAGGTGATGGGAGTGAGGCAAAAAGGTAGCGGACAGACGTCGCAGCGTAGACCTCTTATGCTCCTCTTTCACGTCGACCCGTATGATGCTGAGGCGGCGCGCGGCGCAGCAGTCAGCATATCCAACCACGATGCAGAGATCGCGGAAACTCCATTTTCGCAGTAGTCATCTTACCACAAGGCGTCTCAAGACGCTGTTTGCCATCAACGTTATACTCGAAATAGATTCCATTCATGAAAGACCTGTTCAAGCAACAACTGGAGACGCTACAGCAGCGTGAGGCCAAGCTACTTACGAGGCTTCGCCCCTCCAAAAGAGCGCAAAACGTTGGTCAGGATCTACAGTCGTGATAGCTATTTCGTCATAAGGAGATGGTCAGCAAGATTCCCAAGAGTCGATTGACGGTGATTCAATAGCACCTATCATGAAACTGGTTCGATTGGGGAAAATGCATTACCTCACTTGAGATGCGGAACAATCAAGTAAATATACGAAGAAGGATAGCAAATATGGGTTAGAAATGCACGCAGCAATATCTTAAAATTGAAATAGATCATTTACGTCGTCATCGCGGTAATGTTGAACTTGCCATCACAGTCAAAGTTGCCATTCGTCTGGAAATTGCAAAGACTCGGCACGCCTCCGCCTGTAATGCTTGCATCGTTGATCGTAATGTTCTTGCAACTCTCGCTTCCGCACAAGATGTAGTAATCGCGTCCTTCATCCGTCGTGGTACCAGTGATGTTGCGCATCACGATGTTCTGAATGAGTACGCCGTTCGTCGGATTGCCAGTTGGTCCGCCATTTAGGTAGTCTTGCTGGATGTCGATACCGTAGATGGAAATGTTCTCGATGCAGATATTCTCGAATAGGATGTCCGAGATAAAACCAGTCGTGTTCTCATTCGTCTTGATGCGCGCGCCATTCTCAGCGTTGAGGACAACAGAGTTGGTAAACGAGATGTTTGTCACGTTGTTGTTGGACTTGCCTCCGACGGAGCCAATGGAAAGACCGTGGCTGCCATTGCAATACATGTTGGTCACGAGAACATTATTACCGGAGGTGACAGCGACACAGTCGTCTTGGTTGATAACAGTGCTGTTGCGAACCTTGGTGTCATTGGTAGTCGCCAGATCGAAGCCATCGCTGTTATGGGACGCAGGTAGACCATTAGAGCGTTCATTAGGTGCGTATCCAGCGCTGTTGTTCAAGGTGATGTGGTAGATGTCAATGCCAGCGCTGTTGCTGATACTGAAGCAATGGACGGGGTAGTTCTGAATGTATATGTCGTGAACTGAACTCGACCCCAGGACCTTGCTGAGCTCAATGAAGTGATTTGGTCTATAGAGTATTAGCAGATGATCGTTAGACCTCGAGGACGATGAACTTACTTGGCAATACCGCCATTGCTACCGAGGCCATCCCACCATGACTGGCCATTGCCATCAAGGATTGCACCTAATGCAGCTGTGATCTCCAGGTTGGTACCACCGACCTTGATAAGAGGATAGTTGGCGTCAGCGTATTCCCAGAAGGTCTTGCCCTTGAAAACAACCTTGGTGCCAGTCTTCAACTTCGAAAGATCCAGGGTCGAATTTCCAGGCACGGTGATGCCGTCTAGAGTAATCGATGTACAGGCCGCAGTAGCAGCTGGGACGGCGGGAAATGCGGTGACATAGCACGCATCGGCTGTCGTAGTCGAAGTTACGGTTGAGCTTGGAACAAGGCTGGAAGATGGAGTCGGGGTGGGAGACGCAGAAGACGACTCGATGACGGACGAAGTTGCCACCGGCGTAACCACTACAGCGCTGCTCGCAGAAGTTGACTTCCCACCATTCAAGCATGTGCACGCGCTCGAAATCTTTGCTGGGACTTTGGACCATTGTGCCGCAAATGCAGGTAGGGTATGGGCAGGAGCTTGAGTGTAGGAAGAGCAGAAGGGCTTCGCGACCTTGCTGAAAAGCTTGAACGCCTCAAGGACGGGATCTTGGGTGCATGTTGCGGCACGCTCTGGCAGAACACCCGCTTGCCCTGCGGTAGCAAAGACCAATACTGTGGTGACGCTGCTGGCTCGCATAATTAAAGAAGGGATGTTGGAGAATACAATGCTGGATTCTCTAGAGAAGTGATTAGACAGTACGCGCGAAGTAATACTTATGTTTCTTCTGTGGTGGGTTGCGCTTGAAACAACGACCCACCATACGGGACCTTTCGTCTTGATAGCCTAAATCCAAGAACCCAAGCTCCACAAGCACTATCGCCAAGTTCAGTTAAGGGCCGCCCAAGTGAGATCAAGACTCAATCTGCGCCCTGCCACCAGGCGGCCGGATGCGAATTCCTGGCAGGGAATGCTGGCTCAGCGCGCACAATCAACGAACCAGGTATGTTCCTAGAGCTTAGCGTATGCGCGACATAGCGCCCAAGTACATCTTGTTTGGTTGAAGAATTGCGGGTCAAGATGCAATATTTCTATCTCTGGGGAGTCGCAACGTTCGTCGTGGAGAAATGGGGTTGCGAATGCAGGGCAAACGGTACGCGCGCGGAAAATTTAGTTTCCATCCACAAAAGCGACGCGTTTCCGGAGCCGACCGCGGAGCCTGACTTACGAACGGGGATTCGCGCGGAAAAAGATCTGGTGCAGCGACAATTGCAAACGCGCATCTAGGGGCAAGATGGGTCCCATGGGGAAGCTGGTTGCAAAAGTGTGGTGAAAGTGGATATCGATATATGCTGGCCTTTACGTCCAATCTGGCGAAGTTGAACACGGATGTGACTTGTCTGCTGAGATGTGCGACGTGGAACCTTGGATCGAAAAACTAGTGACAAGTGAGCCTTAATCAGTATTCTGATACTACCTAATATCTGTGCTCAATCATGGCCTATGAAGAGTATCCCTATTCATGATCATGTTCACCGCAAGCTTACCCGCCGTACGCTCCTACCCTTCGGAGCGTTGTGAGGAACAGTCTTGCCGAGTCCTGGCATATTTAGAGCGCCAAAGTTTCTTCCTTATGGTCATTCGAGGGCTACTTCGACTGTGCAGAGAGAGTGAATTCTACTCGTCACGATCGCATTGCCCCATGTCTTCGCAAGTCGGCTTGCGCGAAAGCTGACGTCTAGGAATCGCCATCGGCGCAATGGAAGATCTCATTAACGGTGATAAGTCCTATAATGCGATTGGCAAGGTCATCGGCCGGTGGCTTAATGACCGATGTCGACGCTCTGGGGCGACACGTCGCGTCGGCGTGGATTGTTGAGATGGAGACAGCTATGTCGGCAAGACTGGCAGTAACGGGCGCATGTATGGGGCATTCGTGGAGGTTGGAGGGGCTATAGACGTTCACCCCAAGTTCCTGAGAAGGTGAATATGTGTGTGTGGTGTGCTATGAGGGAAAGTTGTTATAGAAGCATCCTTTCTGGGATGGGACTGACGCGTGGGGGGAGAATAATGCTACAGACTGCCGGGAACGAAAATGTTATGTGCCGATCATTTGCCCAAGTACACAAGGTGCGACAGAGGAGGTTTGATGATCACAGACTCACTTTTTCCCAGAATTGTGTACTCTCAATCCAATTTCTAAACCTACCCCATTGATGGCTCTGAGTCTGGAATACAATTTTCATGTTGAGAAACGTCCGTACGCGGCTACAACTATTTCAAGGGTCAATATATCATAAGCTAGTATTGAATTTATACTCCGCGAGAGCTATAACGATGCATTGCATCGATGCACCGCATTATTTGGGCGATTTATTGTAGTTTTTGTCATTGTAAAGAGAGCCTAAAGCAAGTAAATACTTCAAGTTACATTACTTCTAAGGAACTAATCAACTGTCGGGATTCAATAGAAAATTTCAACAGAAATTGATAGTTTCTGACTTTGCTAGTCTGTACCTCAAGTCCTGATAGTAGTATAGAGTAGTATTACCTCTATCAAAGCTCTCGTGCTGTGAGAAACCGCTTCCTTATACGGTCTACTATACCAAGTAAAGCCTCCTGTTGTTCAACTAAAAGAGGAGAGAGAATTTTGATAGCGGTGCCATAATTATCTATATCCCTATCCTTCTCTGAAGTCCGCAGTGGGTCGGCCAACAGGGGATCAATAGTGCTGTCAGCAGCCTCTTCCGGGCTGCTGTGCTCTTTGCTTTCAGTGGACAAATTCAGAGTTAGACCTATACGGCGAACAAAAAGTTCGATCATGTTGACAGCTGTGAAACTTCTTCCCACGGATTGAGTGTTTAGGTGTAGCAGAGGCAGCGATAAAGAAGCATTGCAGGTGTCTCCACTAGTGTTGTTTTCGACATCAGACGGCCCAGGTGAGGAATTGCCTTGCATATTCACTTCGAGACTAGCGAGGAACGTTGTGAATACGCTGAGAAGGCAGAGGTAGGAAGTGACCAATAGAAGGACAACCGAATGATTGCGTAAGTTTTCCGCAAGTTCCAGACTATGCTGCGACTCTGTGTTGTCGGCGAACTCGCTGTGTGACAAAGTAGACGCTGATTTGGCCGCGGAGGGTCCCCCTAGTTGTGCTGGACGGCGATCAACGATCGTTGACAGTTGTGTGGCCAGTTCAAAACATTCATCCACTCTTCTTTCATCCCATAGGTTGCGCTTCGGGCGTTCTCTCGTCCGATCCCCATTAGCTGTCGGCTGCGAGACATGTTCGCTAAATTCATCTTGAGTGCTGACTGTAATTTGAGCGAAGAGCCTCGCATTGATGTTGGTAAGCTCTTCTAGCCAGGTTGTACATAAGGGTGAATTAGCTGCACTCGTGCTCTTCGAAGCTTGCAATGTCGAATCCACGGGCTGCGACGAATCGTGCGACAAGAAACCGTCCATGCCTTCCAAATCCAATCCGGACATTGGTAGTGACGTGTGAGGGTGACTATCGAGTGGTTCTAGGTCGAACCACGGGCCCATCGAGTCAACATCAGAATTCATTCCAATGCCGTTGTTTGCAAACATTTGATCCGACAAGCTTTGGAGAGTGTCATCCATACTAAATGCTACCGAGGCAAAATCTTCGTCGCCTGAAGATGGTGAAACTAGCGGCAGAGTTGGCGTCATGCTCGTCGATAATGCAACATCATGAAGATCTGCTACCCGTTAGAACTACTTTTTGCAACGTGCTACAGGGAATATGAAACTAACTAGTCGCATTTTCAAGTGTCGTTTGTGGCGGTGAGACCCTCGATTGATGGGAAGCTGAGCTCGTGCCAATGTTCCGCTTTGGCGGCCGCGGAACACATGCGATGCCGAACTTCGAACATCGGAGACACGTCAGCTGGTCTAGAGGACGTCGGCATCTAACCTTGTGTTGGTGGCATCGGGTGCAGGCATTTATGAGCCTCCAGTCATCTCTGTCCATGTCGTCTTGCCAGGTCCAAGACAAGTCCGAAAACGCGAAGAGCGGAGGTTGACTAGGAAGTTGATTTTGTCATAAGCAGAGCGCTTCTTGCTTAGCCCGGCTGACTTAAGTTTGGTCCTGCTCGCGGCGCAGCGCTGGAGTTCGCCCCGCCCAGCTGCTGAGGTCAGAACATCCTGCATCATAATCTGACATGCAGCTATTCAAAGTCTGGTATTCGACGGAGGTAGTACCTAAACTACCACAGTACCCAACCATACCATTGGGGCCCTCTCGTATAAGAGGTCTATCAATGCTTTCATCGAGTAGCTGGGCTGAACAACCTTGGCCTGTTTCGTCCGACGCCTTTGACGAGATTTTGAATATTATCTCCCGCAGATGTAGGCCAACCAGTAGCGTCTCAGCTTCGAGGTGTTAGATATTTACCCCAAAAAACTGATATTTGCAAAGGTTCCTTAGGGAGTTGCCGTACCTCTTGAGCCTGAAGAGGGCTATTAATTAATGTCATCGCAGCACGATCTCAAACCGCATGCCAAGTTCATGAAGAACATACCACCAGAGGAGCAATTTGAGACGAAGACTCGAAGTCCGGAACTAATTGCGGCGCAGACTACAATCGCGGGCCGGATCGCCTTGAGGTGGGTGGAAAACTCGTTCCATTGGCTCGGTTCTAATCAAGGACCACGTGGGGCCCGGCCCATCGAGAACTTCCACAAGTCGGCGTGATGCTCACCCCTTGCAATAGGTAGAGCGGTCGAGACTCCATTTGAATTTGGAAGGGTGCCATCAGAGAGTGAGAAACAGACGTCAACTTCCATTATCAATCCTAGATGCACATTACTTCTAGTCGAGACCAGGTAACAATAGCTATAGTCAAGTACCCGTGCTGCGTCCTCACATGCGCGCTTCTAGCTTCTCCACCAACTTTAGCTGTGCCTTTCCGCCAAGTTGTCGGATATTCTCGCTCTTGACGATCTCTAGAACGGGAAGCTCAATACCAAGTGTCCGTCTAATCCAGTTTCTTACTTCAATGCTAATCAATGAGTCAATGCCGATGTTGGCAAGTGGTTCTTCGATTGCCGTGTCCGGGTCGAAATCTTCTCCGCGCAATAAGAACCTGAATAGTGTTCGTCCGATCTCTCTAGATAGCGTGGTAGCTGTGTCGGGATTCTTGAGCACCGTCATGTTCGAGGACGCCTCCTTGATGAACTGTCGAAACACAGCGTCGCCGCTGCCGTCAGTAGCGGTTGTCTCAGCATATGCACCTTCCTCTATATTGTGATAGACGAGCATTCGAGGATCTTTGCGCCAGATCGTGCGGTTGTTGTCGGCCAATATTGGCAGAGTAGAACGCATGCCAGTGCCGATCTGTGCGTGGTTCACGAAGCGCGGACTACGAGTCTTCGCTGGGGGAACATCGTGCAGCCGACATACGTTGCTTGAGTCGGACCGCTGCAACATCAGTTCAACAGAAGCGAGTAATTCGGTTTCTCGCAAGAGGTACTGCGACGTGGCCCGCAGCGCGTCAAGTACGGCTGGATTATCGTTGACGTATCCGACATCCTCCACGACTCCAATGTTGACAGTCGACGCAGCCAGGCCAAGGGACTGTCGGTACTGTACAAAGGCATCGAGGAACGTATTGCCCGAGTTGTAATTGGATTGTCCCAATTGGCCGCCCATAGCACCCGCTGAAGAGAAGAGGAAGAACTGTTCCAGCGGCTCTGACTGCGTGAGTAGCGCATTATGCAGGTTCCATGTACCTTGTACTTTAGGAAGAACAGCGGCTTGCCATTGATCCCATCCCATATCAACAAAGTTACCATCCTAAGCGATGCTAAATTAGTACAAATAAACTCAGGAAGTACTGAGGCTCATTAAACTTACTTGCAGAACCATAGAAGCCTGTAACACGCCTCCGATTGGAAGCTCTGTCGCATGGACTGCCTTTAGAACATCTTCGTAGTTCGTAACGCTCCCCGAAATGACGGTGGTCTTGCAGCCGAGCGCATGCAATTCCCGGCGAAAGGGGTCCTCACTAGAGATCTCCCCAGCTAATCGTGACAGGAATATGAGCTGTTTTACGCCTCTCTCGGCAAGCCACGTAGACATGGCTTTACCAATTCCGCCAAAGCCGCCAACGAACAGGTATGCGCGATCTTGTCGGAGTTGCAGCCGTGAGCGTCGGGGCTCAGCCTCTATTGTTTCGAAGTTGTCAGGCATAAGAACGACGTTCTTTCCGATATGGTTTGCCTTTTGCATGATTCGCAATGGTTCCTGTACATTTGTTGTGGAATAGACATGCATCGGCGAGATCGGTTTAATGTAACCCTGCGTGTGAAACCGCATTGCCGTGACCATGAGATCTTGTACCATCTGCGGTCGCTTATCAATCACAGCGGACATGTCGAAGCCTACGAAGGATCGATTCTCTAGGAACTGTTCCATGGCGAGTTTTCCTTGTCCGACAAAGTCGCGGCGTCCAATTTCGACAAAGCGGCCAAATTCGGCAACGCAGTTCCAGGAAGCGTGTAGTAGGCCACCAGAGAGAGAATTGAGTACAACGTCAACACCTCTGCCGCTTGTTGCATTCAAGACAGCTGGAAGGAAGCTCGAATCGCGAGAATTGAAAATGCGGTCTGTTGGGATATTGAAAGTATCTGTAAGAAATTGACGTTTGGCGTCACTTCCAACGGTGCAGTAAATCTGATAGAGCTTATCAGTTTCCCAGTTTATCCGGGGGGAGATATGAACGAACTCACCTCGGCACCAATCATTCTGGCGATGTATAGAGCAGCAATGCCGACACCTCCAGTGGCTGCATGAATGAGGATAGACTACGCTCTGTTAGACAAGCTGGAGCACTGGGCATTAACAACTCACCTCTCCCTGTCGTAGGTGTCCTGCAGTGACTAGGCAGTGAATTGCAGTCCCATAAACAGTGGGGATGGTAGCAGCTTCTTCGAAGGTCAGAGTGTCCGGCATCACGCAAGCCAGTCGCTCATCAATCACGGTTCTTGTTGCGAAGCTGCCACTGCAACAGAAAAGGACACGATCTCCTACAGAACAGGTGGATACCCCGGCTCCAACGGCTGCCACTATGCCGCTACCTTCAAAGCCAAACCCACGGCCGATGGCGGATTTCTCAGTGACCACACCTGAGGCGATGAGGACGTCCTTGAAGTTCAGACCCACCGCGCAGACATCGATGGCTACTTCTCGCTCCTGTGGAACAGGTCCGTCGTCGCTAGATTTCCAATACAACGTATCGAGCATACCTGGGCGACGCTGTTCGAGCTTCTTATGAGAGCTCCGCGAAGGAGTCGCTTCGAGCTCTTTCTCGACATGAATGAAGTGGTAGCGGCTAGTGAAGATCTCGCCATTCACAACTGCCCATTCGCTTGTGGCGTTCACGTGATCCTCGTCCAAACGCCCCAGAAACTGGTCAAGAACTGTAGGAACAGTCTCTATAGCCTGGTCATCGAAGCTATCCATCTCGAGTACCGCGAAGTCTAGCGACATCTCGCTTCGCAAGACACGCGAGAGACCGATGACCATAGAGAACCGGGGGTCCTTGCAATTTATTTGACAAGCTCCCGTGATCCAGAGAATACCAGATTTATGTAAACTTGAGACGTATTTTCTGAACCTCTTGAAAGTCTGCTCATCTAGATCGTGAAGGAACGGTTGAGCGAGATCTAAAATGGACACAATGTCTTGTCCTGCAATAGGGACATCATCTAGCGTGCACACGCCGGTATCGACGCCGGAAGATCGGAGAAGGTTCTGGATACGGAGTAGATCGCTTTCCTGGCTGCCGTTATGAAGAATGCTAACACGAGGCACATTTCGATCGGCCACCGTGGGACTGGAGATGATGTTGTTGATCAGGTAGCCATCGGGAAACGAGACGCTGGTGCCATCAAACCCAGCCGAGCGCAACTCGTTGTCCCATCGTTCTGGTGTCACGTAAGGCTCCGGCGTTCGGCCGTCTACCTGGCCTAGCCACCACCCAGGTAGAACACCCATGATGAAGTTGATCCATTTAGTTGCGGGATGAAGTTCTTGCAGAAGTAAACGACCTCGGGGATGCATGAGCGTCCTTACATTCTTCAGTGTCTGCTGCAGACTCGGAGTCGCGTGTAAGACGTTACACGCAATTACCAGGTCAAAGGTACCTGGCTCGAAACCCTGTTCTAGAGGATCTTGAGAGATATCGAGCGTCTGATACTGCACACCAGGGTAATCTTTAAAACGATCTTTGGCAGTCATGAAAAACCCGGCTGAAACATCGGAATAGACGTAGCTGAGATACATGCGCTCAGAGTAAGCAGACTGTAACAGCGGGAGAATAGTGGCAGTTGTCCCACCAGTACCGGCACCGATTTCGAGTACCCGCATATTCGGCTTGTTATGTCCGATCAGCTCGATCAATTCCGCGTAATCTGTGTTTTGCATGAAGTCGTAGAGCTGATGTAAGACGTTGTCGGCAAGTAGCAGTTCGAGTTCGTTGATGTCTCCCGAGAGAATCCCCGCAGCGGCGTCAAAGATACGGTGGATAGCGAGACTAGGGGCGCGCGCATCGGTACGTTCCAACTCTGAGAGTAAGCTTGCAATTCTCAAGCGTCTTGCGGATGGGTCCAACGATGACAGCTGTGCGGCATTTTCGACGCCATGATACTGGCCTTGAGCAATCTCGCTGACAGTCTCGGCGAGCCACGCTTTGTAATTGCAAAGGTAATCTGTATGAGGTTCAACAAAGCGCATTGCTGCATCGCATTCCAGCATGCAGAGCACGGCAAACTCGTCCAGAATCTGGTGGAGCGCGGTTCGATCAGCAGAAAGCTTCATCAGCTTGCTTATATCCGTAAGGCAGTTGATGTCCTTTTTCCATTCTAGCTCAACAGCGGCGCAACGATCCCCTTCTAACTCATTAGTATCAGCGATTGCAGAAGTGCTCACGCCTTTGAACTCTAGGACCACATGACCTTCGGAGAGACCAATGACATGGCCCGATAGAGCTCCTTTTGGGCTATCGTCAGCTGTGGCTTGAATCTGGATCTCGCCGCGTGCGGGTCCGACGTATAACTCTTCTACATATGTGGGGATACCCAGCATATCAAATCGCCGAGTCAAGCCGTTGAAGTGAGCAGGCACCAAAGCCTGCATGAAGCAATCCATAATGGTCGGATGTATTGCATAAAGAGACTCGTCCGAGGGCACGACGCTTTCAATCGAGGCGACGAGCTGTCTTTTGACAGGGTCTGCACTCATATCTCGCAAGCCCATGAAGCGCGGACCGTATTCAAGACCCTGTTGCCTCATTTTTCGGTACCACGAGCGGCGCGATAGAATACGAGGAAGCTGTTTGGGGTTTGAAGCTTCTCTTGTGTACTCAGTGCCAGCTCTGATGCGACCGAAGATATGCTTGATCCAGTTGTCTCGGTCCAGCGAGCATACGGTAAAATGGTACCAATCAGAATCATGGGTTGACGTGAGCGACTCGCGATGTAGAGTAGTGATCAACTCTACGTCTACGCCTTGGTGCATGACGAGAGCGTTCTTGATGTGCACCTGATGTGCTGTGAAGTCGCGAGCTCCAGTCAATTGTCGGATCGCCTCTCCAGCCATGCACAGATAACCGACACCAGGGAAGACAATATCTCCTGCGACTTCATGTTCCTTGATCCAAGGTACAACGTCTAGACGAAGGATATTACGCCAACTAGGACTGCTGTCCGTACTCTCCAAGATGCGCGACCCGAGCAGGTCATGATGAGGGAATGGCCGCAACCTCCAATCCTTCGAAAGGCGACTTTCATGCCAAAGTACCTCATCGTAATGCCAAGGGTACAATGGCAGATTTGTGAGGAATTTACCCTGGGGAATCGTCGCCATCACATCGAAATTGACATTACGAAGCCAAAGCGATCCAGCCGCCTTTAAAATATCAACATAGGCGTTACCGCCTCGAGTAAGAGTGCTAACGTATTCGTCGTTGCTCTTATGATGTCTCAAGATTTGTCTCAAGGGTCCAGCTAGGGCGGAATGAGGGCCAAGCTCAATGAAAACCTTGGGTTGCGGAATGTCTCTCATGATGTTGGAGATAGAGCTTGAGAAGCGTACTTCGGAAATCAAATTCTGCACCCAATACTGTGACCCGAGCTCACCCTTGGCACGAATGAGCTTTGAATAGACGGTCGAGTAGAACGAAATTTGAGGCACAGCCGACTGCATTACCTCCGGCAAAGACGCCAAATATCGGTCAGCAACTGTCTCCATGTGATGACTGTGATAGGCACGATCAACGTGGAGCGTTCGAGCAAGGACATCAGGATGAGCTTTGCGGATGGAGCACAAGACCTCCTCGAGCGGTTTCTTGTCTCCCGTAAGCGTTACACTCTCAGGACTATTCTCACAGCCGATCAGGACACCTGGCTTCAAAAAGGGCACGGCTTCATCTCTACCAAGACCCACGGCAGCCATGCCGCCAGGCCTATCGGTATCAAGCAGAGACATGATGCGTCCTCGCTGGTACGCAGTGATGATTGCATCGGAGGCAGTCAGAGCTCCTGCTGCATACGCTGCCGCAATCTCGCCACTTGAGTGGCCAACGACTGCACTGGGATGAATACCGTAGGAGCTGAGGAGATCGACTAAAGCGATCTGGATGGCCGTGGTGCATGGCTGAGAAAATTCTGCCCTTGATAAGCGACTAGTCTTCTTTGGTCGCAAGATCTCGGTCAACAGCTTCCATTCTGGCGGGCCTTTGGCGCTTAGTAGAGCTTCGTCCAAAGCCATAATGCTATTGCGGAATCGAGGCATCCGGGTGATGAGGGCTTTGCCCATTTGTGCATACTGAGCACCTTGGCCTGTGAAGACGAATAGCTTTTGTGTCGGGGACTTGTCGCCAGCTCTGGATGGGGGTGAAGTATCCCACGAGTCTTCGCCATCGGTAACACTGAATGCACGCCAAGGTAGCAGTTCGCGTTTAGCTGCCAATGAGTAGCTCATATCATCCAGCGATTCCGGGTGAGCCAAGAAATAAGATTCATGATCGGCAATCGTTGTCTTTAAAGACTCCGGGTGCTTGGCAGAGAAGTATAAAAGTCGAGGAACGAGTTCGGCGTTATCTTCGCTCCCAGTGTTCAGGTGCGCCTGTGGAATGCCATAGGACTTTGCACTCTCGAGCAGTACGTGGGCATTAGAACCTCCGATGCCAAAAGAGTTGACCCCGACGAGCTCCTTCTTGTCTGTAGGCCATGGTAGAGGTTCTGTGGGTACCTTGAGTTTCCTGCTTTCAAAGGGAATGTTTGGATTTGGCGTCTTGAAGTTCAGGTTTGGCGGGATGGTACTCTTTTCCAGTGCAAGTGTCATCTTTATGATGCTCGAGAGGCCGGAAGCTCCCTCGCTGTGGCCCAAGTTGGTCTTGACAGAGCCGATGTAGCAGCCCCAGTCACCGAAAACATTGGCCACAGCATTAGTCTCAATGGGATCACCAACAGCGGTGCCAGTGCCTAGGTAGTGACTTGATTAGATTTCGTCAGTAATGATATTAGAGCAAACGTACCGTGACACTCGATCATAGCCGTTTTGCTAAGATCAGTGATGCCTGCTACCTCATGGCCCCTTCGTATGAGATACTCATGCGCAGCTGTGTTGGGGGCAGTCAATGTGGATGCTCTACCTCCGGCATTGATGGCAGTAGACCGGACGATAGAGCGGATTGGATCTCCATCGCGAATTGCGTCGGAGAGCTTCTTCACATATATGGCTGAGACAGCCTCCCCACGGGCGTATCCGTCGGCATCGGCATCGAACGTCTTACAATACCCAGTAAGCGACATGACACCCTGCTCTTGCATTGTCACAGTTGTCCTCGGAGAGAATATCAGGTTGGCGCAGGCGACGACAGCAGAATCGCATTCACCAGAAAATAGTGCCTGGCAGGCATCGTGCAGTCCAGTAAGCGAGGAAGAACATGCCGTACGAATTGTGACACTACTGGGTGTCAGCTTACATCGTATGAATGTCATATAATATACAATAGTTGATCGTACCTGGGTCCAGTAAAGCCAAACTCGTAGTGAATACGGTTGGCTGACATATAGTCACCATACCCCGTCAATCTATACATATGGTAATGTTGCGGATCTCTGCCGTCAAGCTCAAGCCAGTCACCCTCGAAGGTGCCAAGGTAAACCCCGACACGGGCACCCCGAAGCGCACTCGGCTTTTGACCTGCATTCTGCAGACATTCATAGACCATCTCGAGCGTAAGCCTCTGCTGTGGGTCCATAGCTTCAATTTCCTGCTTGCTCATCGTCCAAAAAGAAGCGTCTGTGTGATGAAGCTCTACATCGTCCAAGAAGTAGCCATACTTGGATGCTACGTGACCAATCTTGCCGGGCCCATACCATGCATCGGCATTGTACCTAGGGACAGCGTCAAAAAATCATGGTTGTTAATGGAAGCAAGGTAGAACTAACCGATTCTTTGGGACAAGACAGCGACCGCTTCGTTTATTGTAAAGCATGTCCCAGAAATCCTCGGCATTGCGCACCCCGCCTGGAAGCCTCATTGCCATTCCACAGATTGCAACCGGTTCTACAGGAGGCTTCAACTTCTCGTCGCCGTTGGTAACGTGTTCTAGAGAAGGAGGGCAGTACGTGTGGTCAGCGGGGACCCCGTTGGAATCCACCTGGCGATGTTCACCGCCGTTTGGAAGGCCATTCATATCGCTGAACCTCGGAGGGGCCACTGCCTCAGTGGCGGCGATGGTGACAGTTTCGGGTTTTCCAGAGTCGGCCGTCATGGTCTCTTGAGTGATGGTACGAGACCTGTCTGTCTAGAGTTGATGTGCAAATTGATGAGGCCCAAGACCTGGTGACCTGTGCTGATCCGTCAGTCGAGGGGAACGAAATGAGGTATCTGTGGTCTTGACTGTATCCCGATGTTTTCAGAAGAATTATCCAATGGATTTGAATTTTCGTTTAGCACTGGAACAAGTTGGGGCCTTCGGTCGCTTCGTAGTTACCTAGCCGTGGACTAACTAAGAAGTTAAGCTCTGATAAGAAGAACCATGCGAGATTGCTTGCCGGATCTACTGGTCTTGCAAAAAGACTGGTCAGACTCATCGGACTACCGGTTTATGGCCGATTGTACATCCCTAGCACGAATCCTGCCGAACCGGGGTCACTAAGCCGTCTATTTGAGATCCCTACCTGAACCTCAACCCGTGTCATTGACAGTAAGGCCATACACGATACTAGCACGATCAGTATTCACAATGTCACCATCTGTTGACCGTCGATTTCAATCTGCTGAGGAAGAGCCTTCACCATCGAGGTTGTGGATTACTGGACTCGGAGCACAGTATCCCCCATACGCAATGGATCCAGAAGCAGTTGACAGATTTGCTACAAGATTTTTTAACGTGGAAAGTCCTGGGTGAGCAGCTTTCTAGAGATCATTCATAGTACGTTACTGATTGCCTTTACGACATTTATAGACTAAAGAAGCTACTCGAGATAAACAAAAACACGGGCATCGAGGCACGCTCCTCTATTCGAACGTACGAGCATGGCTTCGGTGCCCAGAGCGAGCCCCCGAGTATTGTAGAGATCGACAAGTTCTTTCGCCAATTCGGCGTTGATCTGACAGCCCAAGCGTGCAAGAAGGCTCTACGAGAGTGGGGAGGGGAGAGGTCTTCGATAACACATACTATTGGGGTAACGTGTACAACTCAAGGTAACCCTGGGTACGATCTCCTCGTCCGTCGCAAGCTCGGGCTTCGGCCGGATGTCGATCGCATGCTCTTACATGGTGTTGGCTGTGCAGGAGGGCTTGCTATCATGCGGGCCGCTGCACAAATTGCCAGCGGTGCGACAGCGAGACGGAGACCAGCGCGAATCCTTTGCTTCGCTTGCGAGTTGTGCACGCCAAATGCACGCTGTGATCTTGCCGATGCTGAGATGGCTGCTGCAGAAGATGTCTCGATCGCGGGCGCGCTTTTCTCGGACGGAGCAGCCGCATTTGTCCTTTGTAACAGCATCGGCCTTGAAGAAGAGACGGAACCACTTTTCGAACTGATGGAGTGGGGAACGGGAACCTTACCGGGTACAGAGGAGCATATGGGCTTCATTACGGGACCAATCGGTCAGTAGTTCCTCCCCTGTTTCTCTATGTCCAGTGGGCACGCCACAACGAGAATGATCTGACGGCTCGGTGCCAGGCTTTCGTACTGTGCTGACACGGGACGTCCCCAATCACACCAAGGAGGCTGTGAAGCCTATGTTTGATGAGCTGCTTCCTAGCTATGCTGCCCGAGCCAGTGGTCGGGCGATGACTCAAGACGATTTCGACTGGGCTCTGCACCCCGGCGGCGAGGCGATTATCGAAAATGTGAAGCAGGTGATGAGCTTGAACGACCACCAGCTGCGGGCAACGCGCGAGATCTATAGGACGCGAGGGAACTCGTCGAGTCCCACCGTCCTGATCGTTCTCGACAAGCTGCGAACAATGGGACGAGGAAGCGACCATGTTGTCGCCACTTCGTTCGGCCCGGGCCTGCAGATTGAGATGGCTATGATGCGGCGTTGTCGCGATGGCACGGACGACATGTAGATATGGTGTCTGTCAGATTAGTTCTCTATCTCGAAGGCTTCCTGGACCATTTCACCTTCAGCTTGACGCCAGCACGCTCAAGGAAGAAATCTCAATAGTGTGGGAACTGTGATGGAATTGATGCTATCGTCCAAGCGCCGAGAGCACCTAAATGCGGGGTAGTCCCGTGATCTGCACAGTCCTCAAGTTCGTTCAAACAAGTTGTCAGTTCGACCCCAACATGGTTATCAAACACACAGAATGCAGCAGTAAGTGGAGCCATGGTGACGCCAATAGTGATGATCCCCTTTCGTGCCTCCAAATCCGTGCCAGCGCTCTGCATGTCGGTCCGCAATGGTACAAGGAGAGCGCATGTGCGATTCGTCGTCCCAGATTTACGGATGTCTGCGTTGGCGAGTCGAGCAGCAGAAGTACGACTATCAAGTTGGTGCATAACAGTAAGAGTCCGTACTGTCGTATGATGGGATGCGCAAACGGTTGCGATTCTCGTAGGGTTGCGGAAGGACGAAGCATGAAACCCAACATGGCCGGTGTCTCGACCGCGATGTGGAGGCACAAGCCCAGCTGCGAAGGAATGAGAATCATGGTTCGGTTTGGCGTTGCGAATAGTGTTGTCCAACATTAGTCGATAAAGCTTTTTAAATGCACCATCCTTCGCATGCCCTATCCATTCGGAAGTCCGATCTTGACAAGGGTCCCTACATCGGCTGTGGCATTCAACGTCGGCAATTTGGATCACGCTTTGCAAAGACAGCGCTGGTACGGACACCGAAAGATAGATTTTATGTATTATGATTCCAAGCTGGACTATCTACAAAATTTCAACCAGACGCCTGGTCCGGTTGAGCATGTCAGAGTCAGGTTCTCGTACCAGGTGACGCCTTCCTCACAAGCCTGTATGGAGCTGTACTCTTGGAGGAACCTTATAATCAAATACGCCGTCTCTGTAATGGCAAACTGTTGTCCTGCGAAGCCAATCGCACGTTAGCGTATATATCGAGGAGGTGTCTTCATCAAGAGATGCTTACCTGGGCATATGCGTGGTCCAGCGTTGAATGGGAGATACTCGAATGTAGGTCTCACTTTTTCCCATCGCGATGGGTTGAAAACTTCTGCGTCATGGCCCCAGAGGTCCTTGCGTCGATGCATTGAATAGATCTGGTAGACGCATAACGTGCCTTTCGGCACGTATACCGGGCTCTGGCCATCCGGACCCCCTCCCAATGGCAAGAAAGTGTTCTCGCGGCTGACTCGAGCGTTCAAAGGAACCGGCGGGTGCATTCTCAAACACTCTTTGATGAAATAATTCAAGTAGCTCATATTTTTGATGTCGTCGTAGGTGGGCAGAGCGCCACCCAACGCCTCCACGTCCTTTCTGAGGAGCTTGACGAGGTCAGGGTGTTGGCCTATCCTGAAGAAAGCCGCGCTGATGAGGCAAGCAGATGTATCGCGGGCGGCTACCAAGACGTTAAGGACCTGGTCCCGCATTACCCTTGGCTCCGTGCCTTCCCTCGCCATTTGTACAAGTAGAGTGTATCGTTCATCGTTCTCTGGGAGTTTCTCCGCCGATGCCGCTTGTGTCATAGCTTTGGCAACCATTGGCTCCACGTATTCGTGAACAGCTCGGCACGCCTTGGTGTAGTCTTTGTCGTAATAGAGGGCAGCAAGTTTCCCTAGTCTCGTCCTTTGACTAATTCCGTCGATCCCCAGCCCAAAGGCCCACGCAAAGGTCTTCGCACGATCCGTCGCGTCACGTGCGAGGACACCGCTAGATTGGCCAAAAAGATATTCTGTTGCGACATCGAGGGTCTAACCAAGGGACGGTTGAGTCAGCGATGTACCGGTGTAAGAGAATGACTACTCACAAACCGAAAGAACCAGTCCTGCATCTCCACCGGTGACCCATCTGCCACAATTCCTTGTTTGAGCGCTTGGGTATGCCTTTCAAAGATGTGAAGGTCCGAAACCTGCTTTCGAGAGAAGTTTGGCCTTACAAGGGCGCGGCCATGCTCCCAGTCTTTGCCATCGGCATTGAAGATACCAATTCCCAGCAGCTGGCGCGAGTTGTGGCGACGACGTTCACCGATTTCGAAGGCCTTGAAATGGGTGACGAGCATTGCTTGAATGTTCCGCGGCTCGTTTGTAAAGATCATATCATCGCCCATCAGACGAACACCGAATGTTGGTGCAACATCTTGAAACCATTGCTGGACTGTTTGAAGGTACTTTCGGTTTCCGGCAGCTTTAGCTTGTGTAATAAAGATGTCAATTCCCAAGATGGGGTCTTTCTGGGGGGCACGACGTAAAGGCTTGCATCCCCATTGTCGCTCAAGTCGTCTCCGTACTCGGTCAATAATCCACGTCTGGTAGAGCGCGTAAAGAATGACAATACAAGTCGCACATGCAGTAAGAAATATCGTTTGGGACACTGGTAGTTGCTTCCAGTCTCTGAAGGCCATTTTGGGTTAACTTTCGTCACAATGCTCAAAGAGTGTTGTCGCCCCAACCGCTTGCGCCCGTATTCACTATATCACGACTCTCTTCGATGCGCCGCATAGCCAACACACACAGCAGACTCTACGTGGCGATCCACAGACCCATTCGGATGTCCGAGGAGGATTTCGTCTCCGTTTTTCGTGCAGAAATCTAGAACTTCCTTACTGAAAATAACTCGGTGCACCGGTCCGGAGATCCGATTATGCATACATTCTACGCCCGAGAAACGCCCTCCCCGTCAGACCGTGCTGTGGACTCTCGAAATATACCCTGTTGAATTGCGTGTACTTTTTCATCGATTGCAGTCTAGGGTGCGTAAGCATACTCATTCAGGTAGTAGGATATTTTTAAGTGAAAGTGGACTTTTCTGGTTGTGACATTTGCAACGGCATCTAGGTACTGAGTAGTTTCAGACTAAGAAAACGGTCAAGAATTACACTCCTGCCTTGCTGTTCATGGGAGTTCACAGCTTTGATTTTGCTGCAAGTCTTGCGTCTTCTACAAATTGCATGATGGCGCTCCAGTACCGTTCTGAGTCTTCTACAGGCAGTGCACAATGAGCTGCGCGATCCCAAACATGTCGGAACACTTTCACACCCCACTTCATGATCTCATCTGCATGTGATGAGACGTCTTCGACAGAGACTACCTCATCACCTCTCGAATGTAGATAAAGTCGTGGGACTGGGCCGAATGTGGCAAAGTCGTTGAGTTCCCGCCTCAAGTCGTTGACAGAGCTCATGATACCCAAAGCTTGGAGAGTGCACATTGTAGCAATACTTGGCCAAAGTAACACTCGGCCGACAAAGTTGATAGGTTGACGATCCGGGACCGAGTACGTGGCGGCGGTATAAGTTTTGGAAAAAGCAGATGATCCGGGGCAGCAATCGAGAATGATGCCAAGTAACGGGATCGGAAATGGCAAAAGATTTTCGGAGGAACTTCTGCGCAACAATCGACTGAGTTGGAGTGCAGAGTTGCATCCACCATGGGAGAAGACATGCAGGAGAGCGCCATCAGATGGCTCAATCTGACCCTTCTGCGACGAAATAGCAGGAAACAGCGATACGAGAAAGTCTCGAGCCGGCTCCAACTGCTTTTGAACAATAGCAAAGGACTTCATGGTAGCGTCGGAAAGCATCGTGCGGATAAGTAGAATAGGCGTCGAGGGAAAGAGTCTCTGGTATCCACGGCAGTAGACGGCGACGCGTGAAGATGTTGAGCCACCTAGCCAGGTACAAAGTATGATGACATTTGGTGAATTTGTGATAATCGCATTCGAGTCTTGCTCTTGGGGTGTGTAGAGGAGAATGTTGGAGCTCGGTCGTGAGGAAGACGGAAGTGGCCTGAATGAAAGCGATGCAAGAGGATGGCTTTCAGTATTCATCCTGTGATCTTGTTCGTGCTCTTCTGCTAATGGACTAGCGACACGCGAAGTGCTGGATTTGCATCGAGAAAGAGACTTACTCTAGATGCGGCGTTGTTCACAGCCTTCGCTTAAATGGAGAGCTCAGGGCTCGATGCTAGCCAATGATATCCAATAGCCCCACTTTAACGGTCACAGCTTTATCCGTCCAGCAAAGATCAATAGGATCGATCTGAGCGCTGACACATAATTCTGGAGAGGGTATTAGACAATACCGAAATTTTACTCCTGCGGAAGAAATGGTCGATTACGAGCTTAGGCCTTGATCCTGAATTGCAGTTTGGGGCAAAAGAAAACGCGAGCCGTTCGCGTTTTCTTTTGCCCCAACCGCAAGGTCGGGAACCCGGACCTTACCTATTAGCCACGAGGGAAAGTCGGAAACTTCGATTCACATAATAGACAGTGGATGTCAAGGGGGGCCTGGTATTGATAATTAAGTTTACAAAAGGGCCGCCGGTAGTGCGAGCGTTGGTCCTTATACCTGTGTTGCAGGTGTTAAAGCCAAGTGTCGCTAAGAGAACAGGAGAGGAGAGTAAGTTCCTGGCATCGCGAGTTTCGCCCCAGTAGCTATTGCATTAGTTCTGATCTGCAACTTCGATACTAATATAATTATCGATATAATGAAACAATAGTTTATTAAACAGGTCGCATCATCAGAGCCTTGCATGCCGCCCGCACCAATCTTACATGTGCATTCCAATCGAGTAGTCTAATGATAATTACGGAAACAACTGTTTCTGATAGTCTCATCATGACTTCGTCCAGGACTTTCAAGTAGTTAGCAGGAAGCTCCACCTTCTTCTACTTGTGACACCGCCCATTCTATGATTCCCAGCTGTCGGCCTTCGGTCCGAATACAACCCTTTACTCTCTAGAAATTGCTAGTTCCGTGTCAGGGCATATGTCTTTAGCAGCAAATCTGCGGTAGACATTGCCTTATTGATCTAACAGAATCTCTTCTATGTGAGACGTCTCCACATCCCGAACGCTCGAGGACTATTGCAGGAGAGCACCCGCGGAATCATTGCATGGATCTGATTATATTGAATTCATCGATATTGTGTCCGGCATCTTGAGGTGTTGGGAGACAAAGAATGCTGCTGCCGGAGGTGAAACCTGGTCAAAGGTGGGCGCGGTCGAAAGCCTCTCTGAATTTGGTCTTCATCATCTTACTACTGGTATTTGTTCGTTTCGAGTGAAAGGAGGCTACTACGATAGATCTATGCCACTCAGCTGTGGCTTTATGCTCTTTGTCGCGGCCTTTACCCACCCACGATCAGCTAGCTTCGATTACTACGTTGGTCAACTTGTGTCCATCTAGACCAGCTAGGGAGTTGGGCACATAGACTTTCATTGGCGGTCGGGGAAGTGTTGCCATATACCACGCGCGTTTCCTGAACTGGTTAGACATCTGATGTTTTAGTTTGCAATAGAACTGCGACCTACAGTAATACGTATTAGGCCTACTCGGCGAATTGGACAGGTCAAACCTTTTATTGAAGCTTTAGACACAATGGCGTGGCTTAGGTTGGGCACAAGATGAGGGTCTAGGTAATGATAGCATGCGGGCTCTGATCATCATGTGATGATATGTGTCCTCCTACTCCTATGCGAGTACGTGTCTTTGGATCTATCGGAGGAAAACAGCACTGGCAGCTCAGCACGTAGGGAAGACAGATTGCTCTTGCAATTGCTCTAAAGACATGCGCATACAGCTCCAAGACTTTTCTCTATCCTTTTAAATTGAGAGGTCATGTTGTGACTCAGCTCGAAATCTCAATAATGTAATGACTGCCTATTTTCATGACCAAGGACCAGATGGAGCATTCGTGGGATCTCTTGTCATTGGAGAAGACATAGGTAGAAAGGTTTTCCGGGAATACCCTCCGTCTCCCGTAACTTGAAGTGATTACAAAGGTGTACTCTCTTTCTGTATGCAGAATGCTCGAGGCATAGGTAAGTGTGTCGACAAGCCCGATGAACTAGCCAGTTTACGGTGCTCTCATGGTCTCCGGGTTGGACTTTTCGAATCAGTCTAGAGGGGTACTTCCTTCTGAAGCACTAGAATCGTCATGCTGTGCTGCGTCTGGGAGGCACTGGCCACAGGATGGGCAAACAGCTGCATCACTGGTGCCATCGCTGGTGCCATCGCTAGTTCCGGAGTCCTGCTCGACTGAATCAAGCTGTAACCTCTTACTACCATCGGCTCTGTCATGAGTGTCGGCCTCCGGCTTACGCTTCTTGGGTGCCGTAACAGGAGTGTCGTTCTGGTCTTGCGATAATTGCCACATCTTTGCCTCCCAATCAAAGGTCCAGGGCAGCGGGCTATCTAAGGATTTTACGAATCCAGATCCTGGTGATCCTGGTCTCTCGTGTAAGGTTCGTCCATCATAGGGCATGACTCGTAGAATTCGTGTTGATGGAATGGATCCGCCAGCGAGCCACTCATAATCATGGCCTTTCCCGTAACCTATCCTGAGATCTGAGTGACGCAGCTCCGTGATAGAGAGCCAAATGTCTGCACCGGACGCAATCAGTTGTTTCTTGGTGATTGGCGAATGATCTGATGGGCGCGCATTTTCACGAACCCAGATAGGAATCTGGATGTCCCGGCTTTTTTCGGTCTTGCTTTTCAGTTTGCCGTCCCGAAAGATTCTTGTGGTCTCTTTGATCGTGCGATGTACTGTTGCTGCTATGAGTCCAGTAGAATCAATTTCTGCTACGCTGACTCTTTGGCCGATACGCTGACTTTGTCGATAGTGGAAGTCTGCCCGGCGCCTCGCATGGTCTGTATAATGAAGTTAGCACAATACGAATTGAGAAGTGGCATTTGCCTACCGATATGATTGAACGCTGATATGAACGAGGACGGGTCAGATTTTCGATTCCAGACCAGGTGCCTCACGATGCGGTCTTTGGTCAGGTCTCGAGTGGGGTTGAACTGTCCCAGGGCCTGGAACGCGTTGCCATGTTCCAATTTCAGCTCCGGCTTTTCTCGATGTTTGGTGTGTGTATCTTTGCTAACGAAACAGCACAAGGTCGCTGATGTTTCGTAAAAGAGGCGGTATAGTCTGTCCGGAAGAACGTTACTTGCGCCACGGATGAGTTCGGCATGCTCGGAGAAAGATCTACTACTTGTCAGTGTTAAATCGTTGAGTGAAAGAAATGAATCTTACATGGTCTTGATATCTGTAACAAAGCTTGTAGTGATCTCTTCTTCGGTAATCTGAGGTCTTGGTGGTAGAGTCTTTGCTTTCTTCGTAAGGTCCTCAAATTCGGCAGCTGGCGGCATTTCTAGAGAAGGCTTGACCCATTTCCTATCTTCAAATTTTCCCATGGCCCCGATGAACTGCATAAACAATTTTGCGTTTGTTTCATCAACCCGATCTTTGAACATCGAGGCCAGAACGTTCACTTCGATCCCTTCCGCGGGAATGGCTTTGTAGATGTCTTCAGGAGAGGGTAGATCATGAACTGTACCCAATCGTTAGATAAACGACATTTAGCACCTAAGAATGTCGACTTACCCTCCAACTGCTTAGGTGCCTTCTCTTTCTTCTGGTTCGCGTCACCCATCGCTTCGCCGGGGCGACCGGGTTCCGATGGCAGCTTATCGGGAACTTCAGGCCCTGGGACAGGTTGTTCAGCCACTCTCTCATTGTCTTCGCTAGTTTCGGCCATGTGTGGCGAAGAATGAGGAGGATTGCCTGCTGTATGTGCGACCGCAATCCCCGGGAGGTCTTGCGAAGGCTTTAATAGAGGTGGTTTCTCACTGGTACTAAGTGGTAGCTATGGTTGTTGTGATGTGTAGGTGTCTCGGTGCTTGTGTAGTGGGAGGAAAGTCTTTTATATCCTGTGTCTAGTAATACACAAGTGAGATGAAAAAGGAAGCCTAACTCTTCGGAGAGGAAGCAGGCTTATCAATTGATGAAGATACGAGAAGGTTTTGTAGTAAGAGGTGAGTGCCGACTTCGAAAGTAGGGGTTCCGGATAGTCTGGTAAAGGGGCTCAGCTTCTATCCCAACGTCGAAGGGTGAGAAAGTTTAGAATGATGATCATTGAAGGCATACACTGAAAGTATCAAAGAAGTCGACTTACCTGCTTACTTACTTCGCCATAGAGTTGCTGTGAGATGTGTTCAGGCAAAACAACCCGTTTGACTACTTTACTCGAATGCTCTCAAGTAGCGTAAGTCATTTCATAAGTGATATCCTTTCACGGACTTTGAGAGCATCAATTCGACAGTAACACTGTACGTATAAATTACAAGATACCTTTACTCGTACTGTTTTATTCTCATAATATCGCTAGGTAGGTTGCATTATGACCAGAATAGGACAATTAGACATCGAAAGCGACTCAATCGAGAGCAATAGACTATTAAGTAGCCATTCCGAGCTAAAATTCAAGCAGGTACCATCCGTACTAATAAACAATCTAATGCGACAAAAACCTGCGGAGAATGTGTGCAAGAGTATCGGCCAACTGGATGGCAGTTGTAAATCCTTTTATCGACAACACGATGCCTTCTCAATTGACCCCTAGCCTATCCACTCCACGTTATTTGCTTTGATACAGATTGCAGTTATCGTAGTTGTATCTTGGGGAACACTTGCTGTTTCATCAATTCTATTTACAAACTTTGGGTGTAGAACTTACGTCTGCATATTTTCCAAGGTTGGAGAAGTAGTGACTGAACTCGCGTGTCTGCCACCAGTATTTCTTTACCGTTGGACCTGGTCGGGATTTGAGCTGCTGCTCGGGGTACCGCTAAGTGTCTGTGTTAACGTCTCCGTATAGGTACACTTCTTGTATGTGCGCAGCGAAAGGCGCCATGTGACGAGTTATGCGAACAATAGCCTTAATATAGCAGCCCTCTTTGACGATGGAGGTAGGTTTATCAGCGGTGTGGTGGAAGTGGTGCCAAGAACGAGAGAGACCAGGTAGTTTCTCGAATTCACATGCGGCCAGGGCCGGCTTAATCTTATCCTCCTATGCGATACCCACGCCCCAGGACTCTGCATTAAAGCAAGTGCGATGTCGAAGTGTCCCGGGTGGAAGGAGCGGGAGTCCGGTACCCTCACTAGTGCGCGGTGGATGTATTACGCTAACGATATATATTGCGTCATATATATATCAAACGGGCAGATATACTCGAGTGGGGTTGACAACGACTTTGTATTTCTCTACATAGCTACTGCATATGCATATTGAATGCGCGCTCCCTGACCACCGCTGAACTTGCGAGGCTCTACTCTATCCCAATCATCCCATGAGGCGACAAAGCCACGTGCTGAAAGAATCAGAAGGGCTGCAAAAATCCAATATCCCTACTTACTATCGAGCTTGGTTTAGACGCAGGCGCCCCCTTTGCAGTGACCGCACGCCACAACTGCAGTCCATCTCCCATTCTGGCACTGAATCTGTCGTATACGGATCAGTATAATGGATGTTCGTGATGTGTACACATCCATCGTTGGCCCTCAGAGCCACGGTGCCCCAAGAAAAGAGCATATAGAGCAAAGGCTAGGCAGGCTTACTACATGGTTATTATCGCCGCATCGCGTTTTACCATTACAGTCGCCACCACAACCTGATCCCGTTGGATATGGACCATTGGGGCAAGCCGCCATAGCAGCGCTGGCGAAGAAAAGGGTGGTAAGGATGCCGAAGAATTGCATGATTACTGGAGGTTTGAGGGTGGGGGATATCTGGTTATCTGAAAGAATGTAGATGATAATCTTTGAAGGTCTGAGTGAGTGGATTAGGAAGAGATGAGGAGGAATCGACAGCATTTTTATATCCAGCCGGCACGATCAGGGAGAGCATGTCAATTCCTGTCATTCTACTATGCAAGCTAGTTGTTGCGAGAAAATTCCACTTCTCGCAATATTCAGCTAGCGAGACTTCTTTCCGTATTCGCAACATCTAGCTTTTGCAAGGAAGCACGAATAGTCGCATAGCTACGAAGATCTAGCTGTTTGCAACGCCTAGCTTGCGAGGATCTTTCCGCATTCGCAACATCTAGGTTGCTTTGACTAGTTAATGTTCGTGTTAGTTTAGCTAGTCATGGTGACACAGCTCATCACCGCGAGGCGTCCAAGATCATCGATAGTTTGATCTTGATGATCTCCGAGGCCAAAACATAGACAAAGAGATCGGCCTTCATAACCAATCAGACGAAGAAACACTTGTTTAATTATCTAGGGTCCGGCGACGAGATTCCGGTACTCCGTTATCGTCGTATCTTTTTTACTTTTTAGAGGCAACGACTACTGTCGATCTTCCGTTTTCAATGTTCCAGACCCTAAGTCTCTGCGCAGATCTCTTTCCCTTGGTGCGACGCCGACCGTGTTGCAGGGAATGTGGAATTGAACACCATCACTAGTCTACTTATTCTTCGTTGGCACTTGCTGAAGTATATCCCTCTTCCACTCGATCTGGTTGAGGTTTATAAGCTATGGTACTTTAAGCATGAACAAATCAAAACAAAATCTAAACTAGTAGATCTTTTTCGGGGAATTTTGTAATAAAGATATATACTTCCGTAAATTCTATCTTAGGAGATGCGTAAGCAAAGCAAGGATATGCTCGGCGAATTCTCTAGCTATTTGTTGCCTTCGAACTCTCAATGCTTCGTTGTTCTCGGGTTTTATGAATAATGCGTCATGTCGAGCACTCTTGAATTTACAGAGCCACTGGGACGGGGATTCTTCAATTTTCTTCCTCTTCCTCCAACTGTTCTTCCTGATCCGGTGGTGGGCGGTCGTTTACCAAGGTCGAGGAAGCTTCCAGCGAGGACAGATCGTCTTGGATGGGTCGCCAATAGGGCTAAGAACGGGGGAAGGGTATAGTACATATGCCGTTGATGCGTGGCCAGAGATATAGGATGCTATCTTGAGTAGAAGCGCTAGAAACGTTCGCGAGAAACAATGACCTAATATTTGCACGTCTACAGGTAAACGGACAGCGCGGTATATGATCGGGCTGATGTTCCTCCGATCGCGGCGCCTATTGTTTGTGATCCATCAGCAACAGTTCAAGGTATCGCTGATCTTGCGTAACAGTGGATTTGAGATCATCATTTCTTGTCAAAGAGTAATCGGAATCTTGCCCTGGAATATTAATCACGTCTTGCCTCGGGTTGAAAGCCTCGGATCGCTAAGAGTATATAGTATGATAGTGCATTGAACATTGAACAGTTGAAAAGTGAAGTAGTAGTCCCTCAAGCCTCACTTGGAAGATAATACAAATTACATCTTCCGCGTGAAACTCTGGACTTCTGCACCATGTCAACTCAAGAAACCGCAAAGACGCTTTACCTGGATGTGAAAGGGATCAAATATGCCTACCGAATCATCGGCGGAGTGAACCATGAACGGAACGAGCAGCCTCCACTCCTTATGTTGAACCACTTCCGCTCCAATATCGATCTCTGGGACCCAGAAGTGATCAACCGGCTCGCAGTCACCCGCCGGGTGATCACATACGACTACGCTGGCCTCGGTCATAGCGGCGGCGACGTTGCAGGAAGCGTAAAAGAGTTCTCCCAGAACGTGAAAGCCTTCTTGGAGGAGCTGCTGCCAACGATCAACACTCCCCAAGTCGATGTTCTCGGGTTCTCCCTGGGCGGCTACGTTGTACAGCAATTAGCTCTAGACGCGCCAGACCTCGTCCGCAAGCTTGTTCTCGCTGGCACCGGTCCTAGTCTCGGACCCGATCTCGCCCGTCCAATGGCCGAAGTGCAGAGTGCGATAATGGCGCCTACTCCCAACGGCCCTGCCATTGCCGACGCGTTCTTCCCGTCCTTCATCGCTAAGGAGGCCGGGGAGGCATGGCTCACCCGCATCATCGGCGCTCGACAAGCGATTGCCGGCAAAGACGGCGAGCCCGCGTCCGCTTTCTTTCTCACAGGGCCTGGGCTCCAGAAGCTAGTGGAAGTGTATCTCAAGTGGGATGCTGATCCGCTTCCGTACGCGTTGTTAGGGACGATACAGAAGGATGCTCTCGTGACGAACGGGCAGAACGACTTGATTGTGCCGACGCAAAACTCGTATGTGCTGTCGCGGCAGCTTCAACGAGCGCATTTTGTGGTCTACCCAGGGTCAGGGCATGGCCATCTTTTTCAATTCCCAGATTTCTATTCGAAGCAGGTTGTTAGCTTTTTGGATGGAGAGTGGCCCACGCCGCCATTCTCAGCAGGCACTATAGCACCACAGTAGTAATGTAAACGGCATCTGCTCACTGGAAACGAGCCCGCAAATCGCAATTGACCACAATGCTTGTCTTGTAGGATATCTGCGCAGGTGCATCTAAGAAATTCGCAAAGCAATTTTAGTTGAGGGTTGGGCTGTAGACTCACCGCTACACATGCGACAATGAGTCAGCTAACTTCTAAAGGAACAAGTGACAATTTGCGAGAGACTGCAGGGATATTAAGGTGGCAGGCTTGGCTTCGATGGGCTCAGCCCACTTTTCGAATCGAATGGTAAACACAGGCTCGTGAATCTTTGTATTGGTATTGTCTATCATTATGCCCAGAAGAAAGTCGCTACTGTACATCAGGCAACCGCACAGCGATGTCGCCCGATTGAGTGATGTACCGCACCCACGGCAGGGATGGGTATTGTAACTAGGAAGGACTATTAGCATCCATGCCAGCTCATAAGTTGAAAGACAGCCTACCTTCGGCTCAATGATCTTCAAATATCTGACCTGGATCCCGGATGTGGTAAAGTATGGAATCTCGAATTTCACCGAGATCGGTCTCTTCCCCTTCCCACCCGACATGCCACCCATGCTGCCTCCAAAGCCTCCCATCATACCACCACCCTTGTCGTCATCACCCCTCACTGACGGCAAGCCTAGTTCTGCACGCATCAGAAACTCCTTGCCACCGCCAAATTGTTTGATCTTCCAGACGATCGAGGAGGTCTCGGGAGCGTAATGAACGGTACCGATGTTGGTGCGAAAGCGAGGCGTGTCTGCGTCTTCGGGGACGGGTATGGAGATCTGGACGTTGTTTGCAGTAGATCGGCGCTTGAATTGTGCTTTCGCCTAGACATTGATAAGGTTAGCCAGCCCATTTCAATCAGATAGAACAGTGGTTGAGAGTCATTACCTTCAGCATATATTCTATCCGGCTGCCCGAGTGCGACTCGACTATGCACTCTACCCAGATCAAGGGCTTCACTTGTGTGTTCAATCGATAGCTCATGAGCTCGAACTCGCCGTCAGGAGGGATGAAGGAGATTGTCCGGTCGCTCTCGAATCTTGATAATCGCACGCACTGGTGGAACTTGACGTCCTCCATCTCGACCGCCTTCCCTCTTGTTGCGCGTCCGGTTGTCTCGAACATAGCCTTGTCGTTCAGCCCTAAGCGGAGCTCCGGCATACCGGAAAGGTAGCACTTCATCTTGATAGCGCCTAGGATTTCTGACCGCAGGACGTTGCCGTTGGCAGAAACGAGGAGGTTGAGCGATTCGATGACGTCAAGGAAGACTTCGTTCTTGCGGTATCGGATGCCTTCGCTTCTCCAGGACACGGCGTTCGTGACGGCTATTGGAGGTCGTTGAACCTCCAGCTTGTGCGATTCCTGTGTGATGTACCTGCGCGAAGCCGTCAGCATCCCACCAGATCTCAATCGAAGAGTTCATACTCCTGCAATATCTTGCTCTCCGTGGTCTGCGGGTACCCAAAGTCCATCATCTCGTCCAGCAGCTCGTAGATGACGACGAAGTTGTCCCGTATACTCTCCTCCTCCAGCTCCTTGAAGTACTCGGTAAACACTTCGACGACCTTGTGTAGAAAGAGCAGGATCTCGGCGGCATTGGTATTTCGTTTGGTGAGGGCGAGGAGGTAGAGGTTGTTGTGTCGGATGTAGAGGTACTAAGACGCCATGGGCGTTAGCGAAGGGCACGCAGAAAGCTCACTCGAGTGCTGAGTATGCTTCTATAGGCCAAGAAAGCTGGGGAGCCCTGGAGGGGGTTTGGGAGCCGTACGTTGATGCCTTCACTCGAAAAACATGGCGGGACAGCCCAGCTCTCGTCTTCCGCCTCACTCAGCAGTATTGGGAACTTCTCCACAGCGCTCATGGGTATATCGCCTCTGTAGTTTCGCGCCAGCAGGGTCTGCCCGTCTGTCAGCACTCCCATCTTCCTCGCGAAGCTACCCCACAGCTCACCTTGCCCTTCAGGTCGAGGAAGAACACCGCAGACGCCATAGTGCAGGAGAAGGTGTGTGAGAGTTAAAGAGGATGTTACGGCGAGAGTTCGAGGGACTTTATCGGATCATGGCACGGGTAGAGGCGGTGGCGGAGATTTCGTGTGAATGCGCAGCTGGAGTTCGTGATGTCCAGATGTCGCCCGCTCTTGCCAAGCTTTCCGGGTGCTAGCCCCCACTGGAATAGCGCGAGGCTAGCTGTCGCTTAACCGCGATCATGCCATCGCGTCGAAGATGGGTCTCTCGAATTCAAGAACACCTCGTTGAGCGTGTACTCGCTGTATTCCTCGTAAGCGCAGTCTATCGGAATGATCATAATGATGCGTAATCTAATACAGTTGTGGGTGGAATGAACATGTCGGCGACTTGACACTACCAGCGAAGAGAGGTACCCTTCGACTCAAGATCTCTTCTATGTCCGTCGAACCGTAGAATTGCTGTTCGGTCGTAGCTAGTCGCCCAAATTATATGGTATTTAGAAAAAAAATTCCTCTCAGAAATCTATTTCCACTTTCTTCTCTCTCCATCATCCATCTCAGTGTCATCAACGTTCATCCCACCCATCCAAGATCACCATGTCTCAGCATCCTAATACCCCCTCGCCGGCATCATTCAACCCCTTTACAGTGCTTGAAGGGAATATTGAGACTGGGCATGCGTCTTTGAAAGCACGCAGGCGCCGGCAAAGAAAACATAACATCCATGATCTGAATGGAGAAGTTGAGCATCACGACGAAACTGTAAGTCCTCCGCTGCACATCGACACTGCAAAGTCACGCCCTAGAAGCGCTTCTAGATCCGATCAACTACCATTTGCATCGCTTCTCCAGATCCCGAAGTGTTTCAAACGGGCGATGCTCGGACAAATAGCAGCACAAGCTGACCACTTGCATAGTCAACCACATCATCGACTAGCTCGAAACACGTCTCTGCAGGTAGGGCGGAGCACTGTTCTCCTTATGAAGGCTTTTCAAATTATCGCCGCCAGTCTGTTGACCACTTCAAAGCCAACATGAGAGAAGAGCTCTCATCGATGCCGCTATTTGGGCTGAACCCTGACCTTCGCCCTCGCCAAGAGCCCCCCGATCCCATTCAGACCACCATGACCCGTTATTCCCTGTCCCAACTAGCGCCAACCATTAATTTTGACTTCGACCATTCCGATCGGCCAGCGAACGCCCAGAGGGATCTCCCTGCGTACTTCAATCGGCTGTTTGCCGCGCCCGCATCGATGTTCGGCCCTATGTTGGAAAAACCTCTAGAGGACAAGGCTTCCATGTGTCCATGTGCTCGCTCTGCGTCTGGCAATGATAAATCGTGCCTGGCCAGCGATAAAGACCATCATGAAGATACTTCAAGCGACGTGTACGACGATGTAACGGACCAGGTTTCTGGAGACGACACACCTGACGACCTAGTCCCTACCAGTGACGACGACGACGACATTTCAGATCTGGTTTCTGCCAGTGACGACCTGGACGAATTTCGTGAGGCTCAACTTCGCATTCTCGCTCCAGGTTCTATGCCCCATGCATCACCTTCCAGCAACAATACGCCGAACACTAGTTCTAGCTCACTCGACATGTACAAGGCCACCATGGAGCGATATGCTACGGCTGCGGCTACCCTCGCTGATCAGCCGAGCCACTCACGCCGCCCTACCACCCCTGATTCCTCATCTGTCTCCGTTCACCTAGCCATCAAAGACGCAGGAACGACCCACGTTTTCAACATGTCAGCGAACGAGCGCGACGTGACGCAGCAGCTCCGCCACATGAAGCGCTGCGCTGAGCATCTCCTAGAAAAGATCGAAGAGCATGGCGCTCAGCTCGATTACCAGACCGTGCTAGATGTGCTGGCGTGGGAGGGCGCGGCTAAAGAAGCGTTGAATGAGGACGCAGGGCGAGCGTGAGGGGGAGAGGGGGATGGAGGAGTGCGGAGAAGGGATGAGGAGTTAGAGAGGAGAAGCAAGTTGAGTACAGATACCGTCGTTGGATCACCCCGCTGGAGTACTTCTACTATCGAAGAGTACTTAGATGGGACTTCGGGTGGACGATTGAAGTAACTTAGCGCTTGTAATACGTTATTTGGCGGGATATCCTGTAGCTGTCGAAAACTGGAGTATACGTTCAGCAGTGCGTAGCTTCAATAAATGGTCAGAATCCCAACTTTAGAGACTGAACCGAACATTAGGGCACCCTGTATTGCTGACTGAATATCAATATATCAAAAAGTCACAACACCAATCCTGTCGTCTGGAAATTCATTGTGCTGCTCAAGCACTTACAAAAATATACTTACCCAGCAACTAAAACTCGTAGCCGAAAGCAACATGCCTCGGAAACATCAACATCACCATCGCAATCCTACCTACCAAGCATTCTCATCATCACCGTCCTACCTACACCATGCCAACCCGACATTCACACAGTACATTTAGCGACCTCCGAGGACATCTAAGTTCACAGCTCTCTTCCTATTCACGTGTGGATCGGGGGGGTGGGGAGTCTTCGATGCACTGGGGAACTCTATCCCCAAGCTTGCCGCTACACCTTCTAGCACGCCGATCGCTGCAAGGTCCCTTATCTTCTGCACTCGGCCATCGAATGACCACCTGCGGAACGCTGTACTGCTTTCCAAACACGTTGCTGTCATCGCGTGCCCACGTTCTTCGGGACGCGGCGTCGGATGCTGCGAACGTTACGGCGCTGGACGTTGATTCGCGGGTAAGCATGGCCATGGTTCTGGGTGGATTTCGTATGCCGAAAGCGAAGACGGCAAAGCTTATCTTATCGACACTTTGGTACTTGAGATAGAGTCTTGGTGGCGGCACTTGGTATGATGGCATCTGTAGGTACAAGAGGCGGCCGTGTCGGCAAGAATGAATAGGGCTCTGTTCTTCTCTGGTTTTCTCTAAGGAGTGGAGTCACGATGCCGTACTTCAAGCGCTTCCATCTCAAGGTCGACCAGCCGAAGAGCGCGTTCGCGGAGGGCAATGCGCGGTGGTAAGAATACCTACCTACATCAGCTTTTGTCTGAGTGATGAATTGATTGATTGTCGCTGACACGGAAATTCTAGGACAAACAAAGATCTCGACCCTGTCCCTCGCGCGTCCCGCAAATGGGGCGTGACCAGCTTCATCGCGTACTGGATCTCGGACGCTTTCAACGCTGCGACGTGGCAATTCGCATCCTCGATCATCGCAATCGGGCTCACATGGCGCGAATCTATCGGCATCGTCGCGCTGAGTTTCTTCATCATATCGTTCGTAATTGCATTGAATGGCGCGACGGGGGTTATCCACCACGCTCCCTTTCCAGTGCTCGCGCGAGCGAGTTGGGGATTCTGGGGGTCCTACATTGCGATTGTATCGCGTGCGATTCTGGCGATTTTCTGGTTCGCGATACAGACGATGAATGGAGCGAACACTGTCCGAGTGATGCTGGGAGCGATATGGCCGTCGTTCCTCACGCTCAAGAACACGATTCCCGCAGACCAGGGCATCGAGACAAACACCATGGTCGCGTTCGTCATCTTCTGGATCCTGCAGGTCCCGTTCTTGTACATGCATCCGAACAACCTGCGCTGGCTGTTCATGGCCAAATCCGTCATTGTGCCCGTGGCATGGATCGCGATACTCGTGTGGGCATTCGTCGCTACGAAGGGCTCTGAGCACTCCATCTTCGACCAGAAACCTTTGATCTCTGGGAGCGCGTATAGCTGGGCCTTCTTGTCCTCTATGACATCCGTCATCGGGAACTACGCAACCCTGTCCGTCAACCAAGCCGATTTCTCCAGATACTCACGGGTGAGTGTGAAGTGGCAGCTCCTCTACGTCCCCATGCTCCCCATAATCTTCACATTCATAGCCTTCATCGGCATCGCCGCTTCCTCGGCGGGCCAAGTCCGCTACGGCGGCGATCTCCTCTGGGACCCGATGGCTTTGATCGCACACTGGAGCTCGCGCGCATGTCGCTTCTTCGCGGCCTTCAGCTTCGCGCTCGCCGCGCTGGGCGTCAACATCTCCGCCAACTCTCTCTCCGCCGCGAACGACCTCACCGCGCTGTTCCCACAGTACGTCAACATCCGGCGCGGACAGCTGCTCTGCGCCGTCATCGCATGGGCCCTCGTCCCCTGGAAGATCCTCGCGTCGGCAGGCTCCTTCTTGAACTTCATGTCCGCGTACGCCATCTTCCTAGGTCCGATCGCAGCGATCATGGTGTGGGACTTCTGGTACCTGAAAGCGCGCAAATACGACACTCTCGCATTATACCAACCACACAGCATCTACCGCTACAGCGCAGGCATAAACTGGCGCGCGCTCGCAGCATTCCTAGTCGGTGTCGCGCCCTCACTTCCGGGCTTCATCAACTCGATTAACAACAATATTGCGGTGGGAGTGGGCATCCATCCGTATCAGTTCGGGTGGTTGCTCGGGTTTGTGGCGGCGAGTATTGTGTACGTGGGGTTGAGCAAGGTGTTTCCGGCGCGGGAGACGCTGATTGGGAAGGCGGTGTTGCCGGATGATGTGTATGATCAGGGTGGGTATGGAGATGTGGAGGGGGTTAGTGTTGGGAGTGGGGAGGAGGGGGTTGAGGAGGAGAGGGGTGAGAAGGGAGGGTGGAAGGGGAGGTTTAATAAGATACTGTAGGGGGAGGATGTATGAAGACGATGGGTTCTGGGGGAAATGTACTTTACGTATAGAGCCACATGTATCTCGATGGCAGTAGACGGGAAGTGTATAGCGTTTGTCTTTTTCAGGATTCATTCTGGTGGGCTTCCTCACAATTTGTGCAATTCCTTGCCTTCACTCTACATCTAGACGTATATAACTTCATGCAAGCACTAAAGACGACGCGTTGATGTAAAAATCGTAGTCCTTGAATCTATATACCCGGAACACGTATAACATTCATCGCTAAGTCAAAGTTCAAATATACGCCAAGGTATGATCTTCCCGGAAAGTGCCTGTTCTCAAGTCAGTATTCATCCCGAATCTTAGAACGATCATCAGACTTACCATTCACGCCCAAGCTCGTCTCACCACCAGCAACTGCAGGTCCGCTCACTGTCACTTCACCAGCCGCGCCATCATCCGTCGTCTTGTGACCCGGGGTGTCCTTTAGCTTGACTTCGACCGAACTCAGAGGCACACCAAAGTGCGAGTGCTTGTTCGATGGGGTAACGCCCCTCCTGTAGTCGTAGACGTTGGTTTGCGCAACGGCTCCAGCGACCTTCGCGGCGGTCAAGGCGTAGATGATGCGAGCATTGGTGTAAATGCGCAGATCGGAGAGGTCTTCAGACGTAAGAGGAGGCGTATTGTGACCGGCACGTTCAGACACGAAGACTAGGCGTAGCTTTCCTGGTGTACTACCGACAGATGCTCGAGTCGGCGCATTGAGACGTGTAAGGAAGCTGTCAGTTGGCAAGCGTCCAGCAGTCAACGCCTTCGTCTCAAGGTAGTGTGCGAGCTTCTTCAGGCTGCCAGTGATCGATGTCGTGGTCGTGCTGTGCAGTTTCGCGGCTGTCTCAGCTGAGACCACCGCAATAGTGGGAGCAACATATCGAGTAGCCAGTGTGAGGTCAACGCCTGGTCCTGCGACCGAATTAATGACGACGGTTGCATGCGCAAATAGTGCAGCTAATGTGAGCGTCAGAGCGTACGACTGAGTAAAGGTATCGGCAGGCAGGAAGGAATCGGACGGATTGATGCGCTGAGGTCCTGGAAGAGCTGAGATGAGGGCGCCGGTAGCGGCGGAGAGATTCTGTTGGGTGAATTCCACAATCTCAGCTGCCTTCCCCGGCTTCTCTTGCCACAAGAATACAACGCTAGGTGCCTTCTCTTTGCTCTCAGGCAATTCAATCTTTCCGTTCCTCTGATCTTGCACAAGCTGGTGCCACACAGACACGTCGATATTGCCTCCGATGCCCTCAGGAACCTCATTCCAGTCCATGTGCCTACTCGTCTTCTCCACTGTCCAGATGACGGATCGAAGACCCGAAACGCCTTTGCTGACATCGGCGAGAGGAAGAGAGCCAGCCTCGGCAATCAATGAATCGGCACCGGTGCGGATGAGGAGCTCGATGATGGTCTGATGCGGCTGATTGTAGGGGATTAAGATCGGAGAGAAACCGTAGAATGCACCCGCAAAGAGTGTTGCGAGGAACTCGATGCTGTTGGGAAGGTAGACGGCTACTCTCTTCGCTTTATGGGACTTCAAGTGCTGTCCAATCACACCGATCTCTTTTGTGATATCTTCCAGCTTGTGGTCGGTGATGCCTTCCTTCCCATATACCGTCATGATTTTTGCCGACCCGCTGGAAGGAACCGAGTTTGCATTCTTCTCGAGGGGTATTTCTCCAGTGACGCGACGCCAGATATCTCGAAGATCGCCATCCTTGCCGGCAGAGTACGGTGGAGAGCCTGGAGGCTTGACAGAGAGGCCGGTTCGGAGGGGGTCTTCAAGCGTTAGTCATGCCACTTCGCACTCGGGATTTGAGAAGCGTACATCCATGAGGCACTTCCGGAGACCTGTAGATGGCAGACTCTCCCGGTTGCCTCACATAACTCGCCGAAGCTTGTCTCGCGAGAAGCAGAGGGTGCGTGTCAGCATCCTGAGTATCGTAGACGACCCATCCAATGAAGCCGATGATTCCAAGCAGAAGTAGCGTGGTGTACAGGTTCCAGCCGGCCAGAAGCTCTGCAATCTGGGCGTCGAGCTGCTCCACAAGTCTAGCCATCTTTACATAGGTCGTGGAAGTCGTGACTGTGGTTACAGGGAAGACGTGAAAGGTGAGCTTCAGCTGACGGGACGACGGTAATGCGGCGGGGTTGAAATCGCGTTAGTCCCCGATGCAGGGCTCAGCGCCAAGGCGGTTGCTGTGAATCCCCAAAACAATAACTTCCTTTCACTCACTTCACCGCAATCACCGCCAACATGCGATAAAGAGGGGTCGCCAGGTAAACAATGCACTAACTACTAATATTACAGGCTCCAGGTCGACAATACCTCCCCGTATTCACGACAAGCTCGCCAATTCTCGACTTTGCGGCGAACACGACATCAACAAACAACCCAAGCAGTCCACGATCGACACCTCCAGCTTCACCATGTCGATCGCATTGACGCAACGAGGCTCCACGAGCGTCACTACGACTCCCGCGAAGCCTGCCACACCCGCTGCGCCTTCTACACCAGCTTCGCAGACGCAGCAGGTCGCAACGCCAAACGGTGCCTGGCGCCATCCCAAATTCGACGAGATCACGAAGCGACAGTACGCAACCACCTTCGACGAGCGCAACGTCAGCACTATCTTCGGCAATGTCGTCGCCCTACTCGTCTCCTTCCTCGCAGTGCCAATGCTCGGGCGAATAGCTGTGCTGCGGAACTGGGTTATGTAAGTCCTCCTCCCCTCACCATTCTCCCTCTTACTAACAATTCCCAGCGGACCATGCGACAAAGTCGTGCAAACCATACCGTACCACTCCTGGATCATCCTCTCCACCCGACTCATCTTCCTCGCGAACATCGTCCAAGCCCTCCTGCCCCTCGCGCGCCGCTGGTACCCAGACGACATCTCCGACATCCCGCTCACGCCCTCGCAGCGACAAGCCATGGGCCTCGATCCCAACGTGTCGACCCCGCAGACCCCGGGCTCCGGCTTCGCGTCTCCGCTCTTCGTCACCCCGCCGCGGTACCAGATGAGCACGCCGAGGAGCAGTTTCGGCACCCCGGCTGGCGAGCGCTTGAGCCCGAGTCCAGGACGGTCCCTGTCTGGCAGCCCGCGCGCGACTTCGAACTCGCCGTTTAGTCCGAGCTCGGGGAGTCCGCTGTTCCAGAAGGCGATTGGAGGGGGCAGTGCGACGAGGCGGGGGAGCTACGATAATAGGAATTCGCCGTTGGGGAGCAGTTTGTTTGGGGATAGCAGTGCGAGCAATACGCCGGGTACGCCGACGCCGGGGATGGGCAAGGCGAGTGTGGGGTTGAATAATAAGTGGCTGTATGAGAAGCGGAGGGATAGCCCGAGGAGTAGTCTGTTTGCGTAGAGGGAGAGGTGGAGGGGCAAGTGATGGTCATGTGTATACCCGATACATTGCGTGGAGTATGCAGGCGTTTGATTCGACCTCATTACTTTCGTGAGATCTGGATCTCGCCTTGCAACCATATCAATACAAAGAGTGGAAAGCCTTCAAAACACCCGACCCATGCACTCGTATCCTCGCGAAACATATGTACAAGAAACTCCATTTCCCCACCTCGCGAGCGCCCGCCTTAAGGCTCCTCCTGGACATTGAACACCACTACTCAATTTCCCACATGCAGCCTAGCTAAATCGATCCCCCTTCCTCGACCGATACGCATCACTCGCCTCATACTTGCTCTTCTCGCGCACCTTCTGCGCCTCGTCCTCAGGCGCATGGCGTGTGGGCGCGGGGTCTGTGCTCGCTTCCACGCTGGGGTTCGGTGCTGCGTCATCGGCCGTGGCCCTGTGTCCATGCACAAATCAGCACCACTCTCCATTCTTCTCCTGTAAGGTGTGACGACACGGTGCTTACCAGTCTTTATCCTCTCTCTCCCTCCCCTTGCCTTTGCCCAGCGCTGTAGCTATCACACCCGGACCCGCTTTCGGGGCTGTTGTCGAGCCCGGGACGCCTGGGTTCGCCCTACACATATCGCATCAGCTACTCCCACCTAACAAACTCGTGTCGGTGGTATATTTACGGCGGGGATGCGGAGTTGTAGTGCGCGGCTTCAAGCTGGTACTGCGCCATGCGTTTTTCTTTCTCTTTCTGGGCTTTCGCTGCGCGGTCTGCGTTGATGGATTTTTTGGCGAAGTAGTAGGCGCCGCCGCCGGCGAGGATGAGGGTGCCCCAGCCGTAGCTATCTTGGATCAGCGAAGACTTCTTTTATCTTGGTCCTGGAGGGTCGAGGGATGGGGGCGGCGGTGTAGGCGCGTGGGAGAATAAGAGATTATGGTCGTGGGTTGATTGAGTACGGGAGGTAAGTTGGGCGGGGATTGTATAGGATTCTGGGCGGGCAGAGAGCGATATGTTGAGGGACTTTGGAGGTAGAGTGGAGGGCTTGTGGAGGTGACGTACTATACTGATCTGACCTGGAGCTTCGTTAGCGATTATTCTTCCTTCTATCACCCATCCCGACTTACTGTGTTCATCTTGAATATGTGCTGGAGCTTGCAAAACGCTCAATTGGTGTGTTCGGGTGGTGTGGTGAACGTCTTGAGGCGCAAAGGAATTGTTCGGGTGGAGCTCAAAGTGGTCTGATTTCATAGGGCTGGTCCCTGTTAAGCGGAGATGGTTCGGCGATACTGCGGGGTTGATTAGATTGGCGTCAGCTTCGGTCGCTACACCTAGATCCTCATCTTTTCGAACCTCGATTTCAAAAGTTATCGAATCACTTGCGACGGGTGACCATCTACTGAATCAAAGTTTAACAACTCTCTCTGCTTTTGGTGCGAACGGCTTCGTCATTTGACTCCAGATCAACCCGCAATGGAGAACTCCCCTTCTGCAAGCGTCCGGATGAGTCGCCAGATACGCTTCACGAAGAGTGCGTGAATATCCACTCTCTCACTCATGGGCAGTCTTCGCGATGTTCAGTCTCGCGAATAATGTTCAACAAACGGATGGCCTACTATGCTTTTCAGGTCAGTTGATTCCATCAAGCTTCCAGTTACTTCGTATTAGCTGACGGCCTCTAAGTTTGTCAAATCTCAGGCATACTGATAACGACATGACCGGCTGTTAGCCAATCCAGCTCCCGAGGCACGTCGACTCTTTTGGTATGCGCGACACTTGTCTGCCTCGTTTTCAGAGTGGCTTGCAAGTTTGATTGGACAGCTGCAGTTTTGTGTGGCTGTGGCTGTGGCTTCAGGCTGCAGCCGAACGAGAGCTGAAAACCTTAAAGGACGGCGACACCTCTGAGCTGCTTTTAGGAATTGCTTCTCCATTGACAAGGACCGGACTTGGACGTTGATCAGAATGTCTGAAACAGCGTATAGCCTACCTACATTGACAGACTTCATGAGAAGAGATCCCTACGGCGGTTGGGCAACGACACATTCGATGCCATATGTATGTTGCAAGGCTCTTGAATCGCGTTGCTGGATTCATTCTGATGGACTATACAGTATACCGAACCCTCCTTGGAGCGACGCTTGGACGCAGAACGGACCGCAACCGAAGTCATCATCAAAACAGTCGCTATCCACATCGCAGTCATCATAGCAGCCGCCCATCTCACTACCATCCAAAGAGCGTCCAGAGAACATACTAAAGCACTCTTATGGAGGCTTGCATGGTCCATGGCAGTCCCCACTTACCCCATCGCCAGTTTGCTGTCGCGTGCTCTTCGGTGCGCCGCCCTCATTGAGCGCAGGGGCCGTCGATCTGTCAACTTTCGCTATTGCGTCGCTGGGATCCTGGGTGTGCATGCTGTCGCCAAGTCCAACGCCGATGGACAGACAGATCGATCCATACCCTTATTGCAAGCTGACGTAAAGGATGTTCGTCGAAGACCGCAAAAGTGGACCCTAGTGTGGCTCGGCAGGATCACTGTTTGCATAATTTTCCTGACGCAAGCTGCTGGTACACTCGTGCTTGCCGTCAGACGTCTCAAGCAAGGCGAAATTGGGGAAATTGACATCCGGAATGCCGTTGTTGCCCTAGGAGGCCTCACTTTCCAGCTTATTGGGGTCCTCATATTGATTCTCAACGAGGAATGGGAATTCGACGCATCTGAGGTGCCTTCGGATCCTGCTGTACGCAGGAGTGCCAAATACAGAGGCCCGACGTTTAAGCTCCTTATGACAGCGTCTGTCATCGTCAACTCCTGGTACTTTCGCTTCCACATCAAGGACGTCTATCTTCTGACTGCAGGCAACATGGTAAGAAGAGGAGAGCATTTCTCTGAAGCTGTGGCTTCCGGTACTTACGTATCTTATGGATCGATTGGAGCGAAATCGCTGCTTCCAAACTTCATGTGGCTGGCTTGGGCGATGCTGCTGTACCTTGGACAAAGCTCCAGCGAACTGCTAGCGCTCATCATATGTGCGTTCCTGTCCTTGAGCTTTCCGATTGAAGAGTTAGCAACGGGCACATTCCCGCGTTGGAAGGACCCTCTATCGGAAAAGCTCTACGTATTTTGAGTAATCGCAATGGATTCCGGAGCAGTGCTGCAGATAAATGTATCTGGATTACCCTATAGGAGCGCTTCGTCTATCAAACACTGTTTAGGTGGAATCCCATTCGATCGCTTACAGCGCTTCAAGTACTATATGCGATTATCTATACTCTAGTTCCAAGGGACTCTACGGTTACGATGCAGGTACGAATACATAAATCGTGCTATCGATTGGTTCGATGCGCTACATTCAAGGCGTGGAATGAGGACCGCGATGCTAAAGGGCAAGAGCTTGGACCGATGTAGGCACACAATGCCAAGTACCAAGGATATCAACTCACGATTTTGGCTCTCGTAGTAGGCCCAGATTGCTCAGTCATCGCGAAAAACTATGTCGATCTTGGTCAATTAAGTCCATGGCGCACGGCACAAAACCACTACTGGCAAATTCGGCTGAGTAACCAGACCATTGAAAACTTAGTTGAATGTGGCGCTCGCTTCTGCTATTCTTAGCTCTACTACAACCTTGGCTCTATGAACCAGATGCAAACCTGCAAACTGTGCGGCGCTGCGACTACGGCCGATGAGAAGATGGGCTTGCAGACGCGAGGGGGAGCTGGCCCGATCCGTCTTTGGAGGCGCATGGCAGACGGATCTTAACTGGGGACTGAGCCTTGCGGAATCAAACCTATCTCCAACTTTTCCAAAACAACGCGCGGAACAAAAACAAATACCATTGGTATGTTCTTGCTGTGCCGGGCGATATTGTTGACTGCAGTCTGGGTGGACATCTGCCATGGCAGGTGGAATGCTTCAGTCAGCTCGAACAGCAGCACTACGGCCTCACACAGCTCGCCGGACAATTCAGTCTTCATTAACGCGCATTCAAATGACTCCCCAGAATCCAGGATTTCGATGAGGACGGTCATGATATCCGGTAACGACACTTCTCATCAAGCGACACCCACAGGGACCGATCAATTCCAAGGGCTTCTGGGGCATACTATGTCGGAAATAGACCTTAGTGCGTCAGGCACTGAGCTTCCAAGACCGTCAGAGAGTAATTCAGCGCTTAACACCTCATCGACTTCACGGCCGACTGCTTCGTACTCGCGCAACGAGACGACGCAAACCCTCACATTCAACTACACTGGAGTGTCCAATGCGAGTTTCAATGACATTCTCAATACCTCTCTACGTTACTCAAGCACAACCAGACTTTCAGATTTATCAAAATGCAGCGTGACTAGTTATCCAATCGACTTCCCAATCACGACCCGCACGTTCCAGGATCCCTGTTCGTTCGGGCAAGCACGAGTCGATGTGTCCTCAATCTACGTGTCATATGCCGACACGTGCCTTGCAACCTGGTGCAGTACATCTTATGTATCAGCTCAATTTGCCTGGGCTGGTAATTCATACAACCAGGAACATTGGCCCGTAACAACGGAAGTAAGAACAACAATGGATCTAGACTTATTGGTCAATACCAGCATCCCATTCGAAGAGCCTGGTTATTATTATTACACTCATGGCCCATTGGTAACCACAACATACATCGGTACGTTGAGCTCTCCATGCGTAACGTGCGTCGCTAATACTACACAGGTGGAAAAGAACTAGAAGATATAGTGAAGCCTTCTGCCCCGTGCTGTGGAAATTGTGAGATGTCTCTCGAACAGATGGGCCTGTTTTTCTGGCCAGACCTAGCAACATCACCTACTCCCCAACCGCCTGGGGGAGCGCCACAAAGCTTTGTGGACGAGGTTGGATTTACATTGTAAGCTCCCAAATCGAGCACCGTGTGTATGCTAACGAATCAAATTAGCATTTCGCCGAGTGTTTACCTGGGGATAACATCTCTTGGAGCTACAAACCGCTGCGGCAGACTAGGTCCGGTAGGTTCTCGCCTTGCTATCCTGTCATTGGAAAGTTTCTGACCAGCTTCTAGTTTATTACGTCCACCACCATCGCTTTTAATCCAGAAGAGATTAGTACAATATATAGTACATTATTGACTACTGTCTGCGTCTTGACGGATCGACTTTTTCATAAGCCGGCAACTTTCAGGGTCATCGGAGACAAACCTACACGTCCTATGACCTACTCAGACTTACTGCAAGCTTGTTCCTGGCGGGCCTATCCTGGACTAGAAACAAGTTTCGATTTTCCACTGAACTGGGCCATGGCGGCGTACGGAGATAGTAAGTTTCACGTTCCCATACTTTCTTGCATATACTGTCCGGTGTAGGGATACAGAAAACCGGTTTGAATGACTGCTCGGGAGCGCTACAAACTTCACTCACCCCTCAAGCGGTATTTTGATCGCCCAGTGGCAACGCTCCCAAGTCGTGACTCAAACTGCTATTTGTACACCTACTCCGGGCCAACGCCCCAGAAAGTCAACACAGGTGCTTTCATGTGATTATTAGCCCAAGGCAGTTTTCCGGTTACATGAAGACTTGGAAGCATTTACTAATCCTGCGAACAGATCCTTGCTTTCCACTGTAAGTCATTGTACTCCGCCAATCTCGAGGAGAGGAGTCGCATTGATATAACTTCGAAGTGTTACAACTAAGCTAATGAATCTAGTATCGCAATTCCGAGTAAGATCCGAGATTTAGAGCCAGCATGGCGCACCTGTACTGCGTACAGAGAATTAAATTATGGTGCTGGCTGGTTAGATCCTCCACGCACGCTGCATCCAGGCGTCGCTCTCGTACCGACTGTCAGTGCCTCGACCACTGTATCGGATCCGGCGATGACAGCCACGCCTCCGCCGTCACTGCCCCAGATACCTGGTCCTACAACGGCACTCGAGGAACCCGTAACGACGTCGACTAGCGCGGTGGGACCCAAGCTTCCGTCACAGTCTACGCGAGGACGTGACCCGAGCGAGCCAACCCGAACAACGTCCGTTCCGCTCATCACGGTGACTTTGATCCCAGATGGCCCATCCGTGATTATAGTACCTCCTGTATCTATCAGACCAGATCCTGTAGATCCTGGAAAGCCGGCAGATCCTGCGTCCTCTCAAAGACCCCCAGCGCCTGGTATCTCTCGTCCAGTGATCCCACCAGACAGTTCGGGACCCGGAAAGCCGGCAGTTCCTGCGTCTTCCCAAAGATCCCCAGCGCCTGGTATCTCTCGTCCAATCATTCCACAAGACAGTTCAGACCCTGGAAATCCGGCAAGTCCTGCGTCCTCCAAAGGAGCCCCAGCACCAATTATCTCTAGTTCAGTGGTACCTCAAGGCAGTTCGGACCCCGGAAAGCCGGCAGATCCTGCGTCTTCCCAAAGAGCTCCAGCACCAATTGTCTCTGGTCCAGTGGTCCCTCAAGGCAGCTCAGAGTTAAGCAGAGGGATCGTTCAAGTTGGAAATGGGCCCACGTCTGCGCCGCCCTTGTTACTCCCCTTCGGTTCTACAACGCTCGTCGCAGATGCGTCTTCACGATTCACCATTAGCGGTCAAACCTTGACCCCAGGCGGTACTATCACGATAGGAGCAACTACAGTTACACTTACGAATAGACAAACCACGCTCATTGGCGGAACACGACTCGGGCTCGATCCTGCAGGGACCGCGGTCGTGCTTGGAGGGACTTCCACGATTGCGATCCTGCGAGCCGAGCCGACTAATCCGCCAGAACCGGAGATCGTGATCAAAGTCTACAATCAGCTGCTTACATTATACGACGATGGGAGTATGGTATCTGGAGGCAGAACAATTGGGTCTGGATCTTCCATTGTGGTCGGCGGGATTACACTGCCGTTGCTAGATGGCCGCGTGACGGCGATTGGAGCGAGGACGATCTCGTTCGATCCCGTTGCTGCGAAGCTTGTTATGGACGGCACATCGACTATTGATTTATCGAATGTCATACCGACAGCGATGCCGAATCAAGTGGCGGTTTTCACGATCGGTGGTCACCTGTTGACGGTTCTGGCGAACGGCCAGATGGTTGACGGAAGTAAGACCGTTCAAAGTGGGTCTTTTGATGTTATTGGGGGCGTGACCTCGACACTCTCGAATGGGCAAGTCACGGTAAAAGGCGGGACAACGATTTCCCTGGCGCCCAATGCTACGGGTATCGTGGTCAATGGGTTTACATCACCTCTGAGTGGCTCGGCGGGTCAATCTACATCAGTGCAGGTCTTTGCAGAGAAAACGGACGCCAGGAAAGAAAGTACGGCTGGCTCTATCCCCAGCGCAACAATTGCTGGCTCGCCGCTGCCGTCAAAGAGTAAGAGCGGATCGGACAGGATTGCATTGGCTTGGAGGATGAGGGCTGTCACATGCTCTGTGATGATTGCCATAGCGATATGTATCGTGTAGCTTATCTGAGATACTTTTATACTCTGTTTTAGCACGTGCGCTGTTTCTATGACACTTGCTAATATCTTTTATATTCGGCGTTCTGCAAGTACTTCCAAAGTCACGTGAAGACTTCATTCACCCAACCGATTGAAGTCGGAAACATCCATGCGCAATGACATACTAACCTATCAGCGTACTCCGCTATGCGCATCATGTGAGCTTGCTTTTGCAGCACGGACAAATCGACGTTGACTGTGTTGGAGGATTGGCCAGCAATAGTGAACTGTACGCTAGGCAGACTCCACTAGTGCTAGCTGTAGAGCTTGGATACGTGCACATTGCCCAACTTCTCCTACAGGCTGGAGCCAATCCAGACCACCAGTTCAACCGGCCACCCCTTACGGAGAGGACGAAGTTTTGCGAACTTAGATTACTTCAATTCTACCGAGAGCTCTACGAAAAGCTGGACGAGATGGATCTTTCTTAAACTAATGCCCGTTAGTTGAAGTGCCAGAACACTTTCATGAGCGTCATGTTGCTGATTACCAACGCGCAGTTCAATGGCTTCTTCGCGCTTGTTGTGAATTCGGAGTTTACGTACATGGGTAGAATCTTTGCGATCGAAAAGTTTGTAATGGCAGTCGCAGTTTCGTATGTGGTTTACCAGGGAGAAATTCACTTGGACACGTGTGCATATCCTCCTCTGCTGTTCTGAGTGAGGGCCCGTTTTTGCCCACTTTCTATTTCTTTTGAAGAGCCTAGCCCCGAGATTACCTACAGCCCCCTAGGCGACTAAGGTTGTCATCCTGCGTCGACGCGGTGCTGTGTACATGAAGAATGGAACTCTCGTTCACTACCAGGAATGTCTCCATCCTGAAATTGATGTTGCATTACTATCATCGAGCTTTGAGGTCCGCTCAGCCTTGAAACACGATAGGTACCGAGTACGAATGCTGGTCGCTATGCCCAGCTGAGCTGAGCCACTAACGCTGCACCGCGTTCCCCGACCCCGAGGTCGCCGACTGAACACCGTCTTCTCGAACTCACGATTTTTCACGAACAAACAACAGCCTGGCTTCAAAACGAATCACAGTGACATTGATGAAGATTTCAAAAGATCTCAATACAAGGAAGTATTATAAGTTCAGGATATGACCGAAGTTTTGGACGCAGTCTAGCGATCTTCGCATGCGCGCGACCAGACTTGTAACAGCACGCCACGCGGTGTACCTCGCTCCATCGACGAGGAAGATGAACACGAAGTCACAGCTACTCGCCGTACATCAAATTGGTTTTACAACTAGTGCTGAGTATGTCTACACCGCAGTCATGCTGAAGTGGAGCAATTCTGAGGCGGTGCTGATGCGAGGTGTACTGTTCTGTTCAGGTTTTGGCCGACGACGGCGAGCGCGACAGCTGAACACGGCAAAACCTTAATCTGCATCCACATCCTCCAATGTTTCCACCGACTATAAAGACCAGCAATAAGCTAAATCAACATGTTTTCATTGTCCGCTGTTCATAATCCATTCGCTGTTGTCGCACATGGTCACTACCATGTTTCGCGTCGCATGTTTTCTCTTCTTTGTTCTTGCAAATCTTACACTTCTTGCATTAGCTTCCCCAGCTCGTTCGTTGCCTCGTGCATCCGAATCTGAACAGCTCGATGCTCTTTGTGAGGATGCTATCAACGCTTATCAGCTCAACTCATACTACTACTCTGAAACTTATTATTCCAAGAGCAAATCTTTTGGATCGTCAAGAGTCGGACCAAAGAAACTAGCATGCACAGCCTTCTACAGATGTCAAGCAGAGGAGGACTACAATCCACTGATGACGGGTGAGATCTTTGTTCAAATGTATGTCAGGCGGTTGGACGACTGTAGAGATGCTGACCATGCCTAGCTTCAACCTGCACAATCTTGCAGAACCTCACAACGATTGGACCTGGCGACTCAATGCTCACGGGTTCTGCGAGGTCGGCGTCAGAAGACGGTCCGGATACAGTATTACTGTTCCAGCGGACATTGGGCAGCCGAAGGACAAGCCAGGGCCGTTACCATCTTGGTATCCTTCGCCGACTCCTGCTCCTAGTTCGACCGTACCAGATGCGGCCTCGACCGCCACCATTACAACGTCCAGCTCGAGGCTTTCACCCATCCCTATTCCCAGTGTGTATGCGGATGTTGATGTCGCAGAGTCGCTCCTCGATGATGTCTTGCAGGACCCTGGCAACGGAGATACGAGACATGCGGCCATTAGTGCCGTTTCCAAAGCGCAGAAAAGTAGGTTTTGGAAAATTCAATCAGAAGAGTCCGAGGTCTAACAGACATATAGCGATCGAAGGCGCGAAGAACGGTGTCAGCAGAGGCTTTCTCTCGGCACTCAATACCCTATCCAATCTTTTAGATAAGATAGGCGACACACTAAGGCATAGTGAAGCAAAGCTCACCGATGACGAAATTGAGCAAATCAAAATCGTGAAGGAAAAAGTCGCTGGTATGTACTATGAGCATCATTCGAGAAGCCGTTCGATAACATTGCTTTAGAGAAGCAGGAAAGTGTCAAAATTCAGGAAGCCAAAGAGTCCTCGATGCGAACAGCGACTGCTTCAGCAACGCGAACCTCCTCCTCTGACGCACAATGTGAGACCTTAATGGGCACCCCGGGTCCTCTAACATATTCTGTTATGGACGATGCTGGGCAATGGGGATACCATAATGAAGGCATCGAGCCTGCAGATGAGGAGCGAACAATCGCGACCAACATCTCTTTCCGGCTGTCCAGAAGGGCACTGGACCGAACCCGATCAGTTGCTATCTGCGGCAGGTCTAGTAGCGACTGGTATGCACCGGGCTACGAACCCTGCCATGATCCACAAACGCTCTTGAATAACCCAAGATTGCGGAACCCGTACGGTCCATGGTACACTCTTTCATCATCTGGCAACTGCCCCCTTACATTAGAGTGGGAGTACACTGTCACTCCGAATGCTGTAACTGGAGCAAGCTATGCCACAGAACACGTCTATGAACTCCAATTCCTGGACTGGTTTCTGTGGAACGTTGGCTGGACAAGCCCAGCTTCAAGGACTAGATACCCGGATCGCCCGGAAGACATCGCAGCAGGGTTATCGAGCGACCAGTTGGGAGCGAAGCGTGCCTCGAGATTCTGCGATGGCCAAATTATCCCATTCTTACTCCAGCCAGCCGCGGGTTGGACGCCTCTTCGGTTCTTCGACACCCCAGCTGAGCACAGGAGCAAGCCAGTCATCAAGAAGCTTATTGATCAGATGTCGAGTGATGCATATGACAATGCGAATCCGAATAAGCGCGAGTTAACGTACCTTGACAGCCGACTAAATGGGATGAAAGCGTCGTTCTTCGGATTCAAATTGCCTGACTTCCCCCCTACGCTGGAGGGCAAACTCGACAAAGTAATCCGCATGGCAGCACTTTTTGAATACCTCCGGGATGACGGTGTCGTTCGTGCCTGGGCCCAGGTTTCGCGCCGCGTCGCGTTTTTCTACAATGCTGTGGACGAGGCTGGCAGCACTGTAGGGACGAACTGGCCAATGGCTGGCAATATTGCATGGACACAAGCATATCTGGAATGGGAACCAAGGACATTGCGCTATCTGGCCAGTAGATGGAATGAGGCGTTCGAGGAGGAAATGAAAATGATCAGAGCCATGATCGATGGGGAAACCTCCGGGAGCATGTATTGGGAGAACGTTGCGACAAGGTTTGAGCAGTGGGCTGTTGGACCTTTGCACCATACAGGTATTAACGTAGATCGCCTTGTGCAGGCGAGGGACTTGTATCCTGGTAGATGAGAGAGAGGGCGATGACGGATGTTGTGAGCCACTTCCACCCGACTTGTGCGATCGTTGATATTAGAACTCGGAACAAGCTGGGTTGAGATATCACTTTTGGGCACGCAAGATGGCGAGGACACCCTGATTGTTGAGGTCTTTGAGCACCCTTGAATTCTGCACTAATATTCGAGCATCCAGTTGAATACCGGAGTGCCGCGATTAAAGCATGTTGTTCTCGAATGTGTGTGCGCTTGATCACAAGTAACCGAGTTTGACGAAATCACGTAAGGATACCTTACTCCAGATCTCTTTGGGTACAATATCTTGGGCTTTTCATCGAGTGAGATCTTCGATATAATAAGTAATTGCCATCTATCCTCAGATCACTCGAGCGTACGACCTACTTTCTCACATAGGCATATTGATTAAGAGGTTGAGGGAATACCGGGTTGGACGCTGATGGTGACCACATGGTGCATAGAGGCATCTGCATCGAGTGCATAGGGTGCGTGTAAATATTCGACAACACCCCTATCCTATCCCTCATATCGCTCTAACCCCAGGGGTCCCACCTTCTTAAAGGATGCAGGTAGCTCCGACGATCCCTCATCTCTGTAGCGCGCACGGTCATGCTCATGCGCCGTGCAACCCCACATTGGGGTCGGCTAAAGTTTATTTCCTTAGGCTGAAAACACCGACGAAGCGCATCGCCAACGACTGCCGAAAGGTGGAGCAGATGATTGTTCCCAGAACACAGGTTCAAGCTTTCCAAGGTTCGCTACCAAATCATTACGCCGGTAGTCGACTTTAACAGAGCTGGCTATATGAACTTGCTCTACCGAGCGGGCATCTGCTGTATAGGGGACGATCATGCCGTCAATGGTGATGGCGTTGTTGTAGATCGATGAGACGGGATAAAGGTGGCTGAAACATGGGGAAGATACCCTGTGCGCCTGAAGTACTCAGTAAACCCTCGTCGCCGCCTGAATTCCGTTTCTTCTTCAACCAAACTTCATCATCTCGCTAGCTTTCATCGCTTGATGCCTTCGCCTACTGTCGGATGGCGGATATCACCAACCACAGCCCAGGTCCGAATGTGAGCGGCGCGCCGAGGGTTTTGAGCATCACGGGTGCACTTTACATTGTCATATGCTTTGTGTTCAGCGGACGACTCTTAACGCGACTGCGAAACAGGCGTTTGTGGTGGGACGACTATACCATCATCGCAGCTCTGGTATGTCTTAATACGAATTTTCCTCGATATTAACCCCATACTAAGGGGGCAGTAGGTCCTCGCACTGGCAGAATGGGGACTCTTCTTTGCTTCGACTCGACATGGCACTGGGAGACACAACTACTACGTCTCGCCCTCAGAGCAAGTTCGCGCCCAGCACCTCCTGTTTGCAACCGAAATACTCTGGGCGCCTTCAATGATGTTCATCAAGATTAGTATTGCTTGCATGCTTCTGCGCATAAAGCATGAGCAAGCATGGCAGTTCTTCCTGTGGGCTATGATTGGTATACAGGTCGCATCATGCTTCGCCAGCACTGTCTTCCAGCTCCTTCAGTGCATCCCCATGGCCGCAACATGGGATCGAGCAAAATACCCCGATGCAGTCTGCGCCGAGCCAGACAGCGCCTTTGTCAGCTTGTATGTCAACTCTGCCATCGGCATCGCGACGGACGTGATTCTCGCTCTCGTCCCGATCACTTTCATCCGAAAGATGCAGCGGCCGATAAGAGACAAGGTCGTCTTATCTTGTCTCATGGGTCTAGGTATATTTGCGACAGTCGCGAGTATCGTCAAGACCACCTTAGTCAGAAAATACGGTGCTACAGGAGACTCGCTTTGGGATGCGCTGGGCCTCACTCTCTGGTCGATCATCGAAGTCCAAGTTGGCATATTTGCTGCATGCGTTCCAACGCTGAAATCACCCTTCGAACGAACACTTCACCGCATCGGTATCCTACCAGCGCTCGCCAGCAATCACAGATCGAATCGCACCCAAAGGCGTCAATACAGCGAAACAGGAACAGAAGACTCACATCACCTGGCGAAGATGGAAGCGATAAGACACGGCGTTGGAACAGGAATATCGACAGGTCGACAAAGCGAGGATACGATGTGGCCTTCGGTTGAGGACGAGGCTACCGTACCGCCGCTACCGAACGGCGGCATTGTGAAGACTACTGAGCTGCATGTGTCAAGGGAGGACGTGGTCACAAAGGAGTTCTCGTCGGACGCGAACCAATCAATGGTCTGGAAAGAAGAGGGTGAAGGGACGCAGGCTGCGTGGAATGCTGTGTGACGAAGCGCTACGCATCGCGTCAACGGATTGGTGTTTGGAGAGTGGTTGGACACCAAGGCAACCATCGTGTACCGACCCCTCTCGATTTTGTACTCAGAATGGCTGGCGATTGATCGAAGCTTCTCAATATGAAGACGTTTCCTCATCTTCCTCAAACCCTGACATTTCATGAAGTAATACAATCCACTAAACCAAGTTCTAGTCAAAAACTTACGCCCTTCCATAACGCCGCCTAAAGCTGCCAGGCATCGACCCAAGGGCATGGAAAAATCTCGCCTGGGTGTTTGTTGTTAGTGTGGCACAACAAGTCCGCTTGAGGTAGCCTTATGCTATACATGTCCCGTTGTCAATAATAACGAGGAGTGCGACCAATGTTGGACATGGCTCGGGGACGGAGAAGAGTGTAATAATCGTGCCATGTGTCAAGCTAATGGAAAGAGCTTGATGAGAAGAAGAAGTCGTTCATAAAGGAAGGCGAAGTATGGTGACTGATATGTAGTGAGGAAGCTGGTAACTATGACGAAAATTTGTAATTAAAATCTAGCTTAAACCTCAGAATTTCCGAGAGTGCCCAGACGTAGCTCTAGTTCCCCCGTCCCGATTACCTAGGTGCCTATGAATCAAGAACCTTGGAAGTTACCGCCCACGACCGCTATTGATGCAGGCCCAACAAAAGCCCGGGACCTTTCGTTCATCAACTTCATATCTGCAGTACCCTAATGTTATCTTCATGCATGCTAACAATCTTGGTGGGTCCGCATGACCACATGCTAAATGCACGTCACGAATGTAATAGCACATAACCGCTAGCCGGAGATGGTATTCAGGGTGCTGGAAAGGTTTTGTGTAGTAGAGAGCTGAATCAAGATTTTACTAAGAAGAAAACCGAGAAGTTATGAATAAGAAAATAAAGCCAACAAGGGAGCTGTGCCTCTTTATATAGTCGTGAACAACACGCCTGTGGACTCCATTGAATTCAAGTCCAGCACGCACATGCATCGCGATTTCATTGACGTAGTTATTGATGAATCTCTACTGATTGCTAAAACGGAACTCCACTAATTCAGTGGCGCAGGTGTGGCTTTAATTCCCTATTTCGGCAGGACAGCAATGAGCGTCGATCTAAAGGGGCAGTTGTGGAAGTAGTCGTGCAAGTGGCCCCTTACTTGATTCATCGCGATCTCCACTTCTTCTGCAGTGAACTTGGAGAGTTTTTACTCACGCTAAGCATTCTTGTAGGACGATGCATCTACGAAAATAGGTCGCGGTTGTGGTATATCGTTTTATCTTTCTACGGGATATGATTAATCAGAGAGGTACACAACAACCCAAAAAAGATATAAAACCAGACTCTTCCAGCACGCTTCTCAGACAAGTTATGTTCAAACTTCTAGCAAGCTTATTTCCTAGGAGTTCAGTCATGGTAGTATTGAACAGGTCGATCTGCGAACTGAGGGTCTTCCCACCTCTTGCCATGAATGCAACTGTCACATCTACCCAACACGTTTTGGTCTTTGAAAAATTGGGCATAGGCAGAGCACTGTCCTAGTTGCTTTCGATTACACTTTTCGGCTTCCCGCCACTGGATGTGGCCGCATCCTTTGAATTTGTCGAAGAGTGGCCAGCACATTGTTTAGACGCGACGGGCCTACCCAGATATTACGATGTTACTCAAGTGTATTTTATTTCTGGACCAAGCTGTTGAAGACTTCTATAGAGACTATTGGTGGAGAGGGTAGTAATATCTTAGGGAATTCGGAAGGGGCTTAAATAAAGCCGGCGCATCTTGAGTTGATTCGCATCTGAGTACAACGTGAAGAAGTACAGGCTACACGTTCGAAAAACGCAATTGTCTCCACTGCTTAATTCACATACTGGCTGATGTGAAGACTTTGAGGAAGTCAAAGTATCGTGAGGCTCGAAGAGCCTCAGGACCTCAGCTATGTGGGTACACATCAAGCGCTTATCCGATGGCGTCGGGCCGCGCCCTAGATGGCTGCCGCAGGGCTGCAGATTGGCCGAACGGAAGTCCTTGTTCTGCTAGCGGGAACGAATCAAGTGCTATTCCTTCAACCTGGGCTCATGACGGTCCAGCCTCAACCATATATTGTTGGAAATGGCTGATGTCGCTTGTGACGACACGTTCTGCCCCCCTAGTGATGCAGTCTGGCCTCAACCTATCAGAGTGATGAACTTTACTCGAGGCACCCGCAAATATCCAACTGATTTGCCGTTTGGCAGCCCAGATCCACCTCGGAACTCAGAACAGCTTAGATGGAACGAGCCCTTAAGCTTACGAGAAAATTGCAACCTTCGTTTAGGGCAAGTCCGAGGAAGTGGCGGCGTAGATAAGTAAGGGCGCATTCAGTATGAGCCAGAGTTGGTCATGAAGCGAGTTGCTCCTTCACTCATAACGGGGTCGGCTCCTTTTCAAGAGACGATGCTCCCCATATACACATTTGCGCTGCTTTCACCGTCATCGCGTCACGAGGCCGATCGAACATCGGCACTAGTTCTGTTCCCTATTACTTCCATTTCCGAGTCCCGCTTAGCTTGTGCACCTGGACCCCGCACGCCATCCGAAGTAAACACATATACCACTGCTTCGATTGCGCAGTCCACGATGAGACTCATCATTTCTTCTCGTAGCCTTTGCTACTCTCGCTAGCGCGTACCTTCCCGGTCATAATGAGTCCGCGCCTAGCCTACACGATCCAAACTTTCCACTATCTCTGAGTGCACCTTTGAGTTCATCCCTACGTGGCTCTCTCGGCGGGGCAGACTTCTTCAGTTTTGACAGCGGTCATAAGAAGTGGCCGAGGGTGATGTCTTCCTGGCTATAATACTTACGTTTCTCGCTAACACTTCCAACAGACTGAAGATCACCTAGTACTCATTACCTACTGCTACAAAAATCCGGCAACAGCAACCCTGATCTCAGACAAATTCGAAGATGCGCTGAATGCTTGGAGGGCAAAGCTGGGTGATATACCCTTCGATCATGGGCATGTCCTCTTGTTCGAAGAGACGTCAGATGGAACTTCCCCAATATACTGCGAAGGGCCTCTCGGAAGTGGACAATGGAACCAAAGATCCCTAAAGGCACGGTGCGATTTTGGATACTACCAACTAAGGTAGAACTTTGTCTGCTACTATTGGCCACTTGAAGAATTACGGCGAATGGGACCATTCCATCCAGGTTGGATTCTCACAACTCCGAAGGGTAGGGCGCTCAAAACCTGTAATATGTTACAAACTAACAGATATAAGGTACGCCGATTCCGGATACATTGGCGCTGACGCGAACGGGAGATTGGTGGGATGCCTTGTTTGTATTACGGTTGAAAGGTTGCAAGTCATTCGAAGGTTCGTTAGTCTTCACACCCCTTGGCATTTTCTGACACACTACGTAGAGGAAACCCAAGCCATTCGAGAATACTTCAAAGCCACAGCTGAGGTTCGGCTCGTGAGGAACTGGGCTGAAAGGGTTTGATGAAGAGAAGGCTGTCTGGGGTTATTACGAACATGGGTGGCGGAAAAATTGATTCAAAGAATGGGCGTTAATGTGTCCCCCGCGAAAAGCTTTTACTTAAGAATTATTATTCATACTCCTTTTCAAGCTATCCTGGCCTGAATGACCACTGAATGACAGCAAAGAGACTGTCAATTTTTTTCATGGACAAATAACACTGGCGCGTGCAGTCGTTCGTTCGCCCTCCCCAACCTCCGCCCTCTTTACAGTCTCATTAGTACCACGTCTCAGTAAGGCGGCAAAGCTCTCGTTATCGCCGATGGCCTGAAATATCCAATGAATGTTATTCCCCAAATCACGACGAGCGGCTTCCAATTCCCGTATGCGATCAGATGTGGCCATCTACCGCATAATTACGAAGAAGCGAGAACCCGAGATACCGAGAAGACTGCATGTCACGCCCAGTAAAACACCTGCCGCAATTTTCACACTTGGAACGGGCGTATTTTCTAGGTGAAGCGTAGCCACTCTTCCATTTATGGCCTCGAATACGAAGGAATGTACATTTCTAGTGTTCATGGCAGCGCTTTGGGCAGTACCGCATCGTATAAGCGAACTCATCGATCGCACCCCAGTCAATGTGCTGTGCCGTACGACTGCGTCAGCAATCGCGACTTGATGCGGAAAGATGTGCATGAAATGCGGTCAAGCCACCAGATAGCAACGTAGCGACATGGCCTTCTTCACTCTACCCATCATCTGAAGAGACCGTTCTCCTCAAGATATTGATCATACGCTCGCAAGTAAAGTATGGATATGGCCTTGGAGACCGTCCTTCCACTAACGGCAGCTATCTCCGCCATCTCTCTCCATCATGTCGTCCTCAGGCGCTACGAAATTGACCACCTGGTCCTCCAGATAGTCGCTGCATCATGGTTTGCATTCGGCAGTCTCGCGTACGAATTCGGGGTTCAGCTCGCGGTTTCGACAGCACTGTCGTTCCTCCTCACACTGGGACTGGCAATTATTACTTACCGCGCGTGGTTCCATCCACTACGAGAATTTCCAGGGCCGTGGCAGTTGCGGATCAGCAAGTTCTGGGCGGTGTGGAAGACGTTGGACACGAAGTTCCAGTACTTCAAGTCGGTCCATCCCGAGTTCAGGAAGAGGTATGGTGACTATGTGAGGACTGGGTATGTTGCGATTGCGCACACGAGATTTGGGAGGTCTGACTGACACGGACTCATGAACAGACCTCGCGAAGTTTCCATCTTCGATACGAACGCAATACAACCAATACTAGGATTCAATTCGAGGACGTCGAAGGGTCCGTATTACGATGTCTTCGAAAGGAGCCTGCATCTGAACCGTGACAAGGCGTGGCATCGACAGCGAAGACGGGTTTGGGATAATGGGATGAAACAATGTAGGCGCCGATCTCGTCCGAACGAAGCAGACATCCTGACCTCAAATCAGCATTATCGGACTTCGCCCCACGCGTGGAAGAGTTCACTTCGGAGCTTCTCGAGAGAATCGAGAAGTCCAATGGCGCTCTCGTACCGCTGAATGAATTCTGCGTCCACTATAGCTACGACGTCATGTCTGCGCTCGTCTTCGGTACATCCATTGGGTTCAACACTGGTCAGTCCAGCGAGGTGGCGAGACGCATTGTCGCGATCTTGAGTGGTAACTTGCACGGCCTCGGCGTGATGCTTCATGTGCCGTGGTTCATGAAAGCCATTGCAACACCCCTCTCGTTCGTTGGGCCGGTGAAGCTCTGGGAAGAATGGACGCGGGACCGCCTTGCTGAGCGGAGGGCAATCAAGGACCCCAATCCGGACTTTATGTCCCACCTTATCGAAGCTACGCCACGCTCACCAGAAGGAGATCGGTTGTTGTTCGGAGAGTCGAGATTGATCATTAGCGCCGGGAGCGACACAACTGGAACCAACTTGACGTTGATCTTTGTTCAACTGGGTCTTCATCCAGAAGTCGTCCGAGGTCTGTGGGAAGAACTCGATGAGATCGAATACTCGTGCTTGAGGTCACAGCCTCTGTTGGATGCAGTGATCAACGAATCGATGCGTCTTTGGCCAGCCGTCTTTTTCCCAACACAGCGCGTCACCCCGCCTGAAGGGTTGCAAATTCCAAATGGACGCTTCATTCCCGGAAACATGATCGTAACCATACCTGCATTCGCCATGGCTCGCGACGAGCGCAATTTCGCAATGCCAGACAAGTTCATCCCGGAGCGATGGACCACCCGCCCTGAGCTTGCCATGAACAAAGCTGCTTTTCTACCGTTCTTGACGGGTCCGTATGTGTGCGCGGGGAAAAGTCTAGCCATGATGGAGATGCGGAGCGTCGTGGCTGGGGTCGTTCAGAAGTACGATATCGTGCTACCTGAGACCTTCGATGAGGAGATATTCTTCGGGGCCGTGGAGGATCATTGGACGACAGGGGTGCCAAAACAGCAGGTGCGGTTCGACAAGAGGAAGAATTGATGTCGTAAGGACCGGGCGTTGCAAGATTGAGGAAAAAGGAAAGTGTGTAGACAGGAAAGCAGGCCGTTCCGACGACTTGAATGACGGTGAGGCTTTGTACTCCCTTACCGCTTCTTCATGAGAGCCTCGTGATGCGGTCGTGATCTCCACCTCAGGGCTAGCGCGGCGGTGTCTCAACGTCATGGCGCCTCAGTTACCGCGTCGCTAATCTTGATTCGCGAATTGCCTGTGTCATTGTCCACCTCGCCTCCTGTCAAAAACATGGCAACGCCTCAATCGCAACGGTCGTTCCTCAATTCACCTTCGTCGCGAATCACAGAGTCGTGATTGTGTACCCCTAAAGTGGGGTTCAGGCGAGAATTAGCGGGGTAGCTAGTCGCGTGGATTCAACAATCGCATATCGCGCTTTCCGGAAAATCGTACCGCGGAGCCTAGCGCTGGCTGGACCCTATCTACCAGCTTTTCCAACGCTCCCCAATGGGACTTCCCTCGATCATAATAACAACACCCACTCCTAGCCGACAATGCCTATACGCAGGCCCGAGGATGAGCCCTTTCCGACTTTCCAGCTCATCATTGTTGGTGAGTGCCCGTGCGCGAGATACGCGAGAAGGAACTGTTGAGATGAACGGCAACTGACGTCGGCCCAGGGATCTGCCGATTTTCCGAACCTATAGCTTTCAACTCCATCCTCGCATACAGCTATGATATGGTCCAGGACCTAGGCATCGCAGAGAAAGATGCTCCATTCTACTCTGGACTGCTTGTCTCTGCGTATGCAGTCGCTGAAGCCATCACGGCACCCGCCTGGGGCGCTATCAGTGATGTGTACGGCCGCAAGCCTGTCGCCCTCGTGGGGCTTGCTGGCGTAGCGCTGAGCTGTATGATGTTTGGGCTCGCAAAGAGCTATTGGGTTGCGCTGCTTGCGAGGTTTTTGGGTGGGGCATTGAACGGGAATGTGGCGATTATGCAGACGATGGTTCAAGAGATGGTCAAGAATCCGGCGCATGAACGTCAGTATCAATGTCTCCACTTGAGCCCTAAAATGGCACTGATAAGAAGACAGCCAAAGCATACGCCACCCAGCCTTTCGTCTGGACCCTCGGAGGCATTATCGGCTCTGCAATGGGCGGCTTCCTTGCCCAACCTGCGCACTTTTACCCTGGCGTCTTCTCACCAGACGGATTCTGGGGCAAGTTTCCCTACTTCCTACCGAATCTGGTCGCCATCATCTCAATCGTCTTGGCTATCATTCAAGGGATGCTCTTCTTGGACGAAACGAATCCGCACTTTGAAAAGAACGACTCCGCGATCGACGACGAGAGCATCGATGAGCGCACGCCCCTCCGCGCAGGAGCGAGACAGCGAACTAGGGGTTCCATCTCGCAATCGCAAAGAGCACGGTCGCGTACGCGCTCAATTTCCGTTTCAGTCGTGGACTCCTACCGCTCATTGCGCAAACGACCATCTTTCATGGAAGAATCACTTCCTTTGCCGACATCTCAAGGTTTCGATCTTCGACGCGCTTCTTTCGGCACCATGCACAGCATCCAAATCCCAGACCAGAAAACGCAAATCGGGCTGCCAAGGACAAGAGCTGGAGTCAACGAGCCGAAAGAAAAGGCGCTCAACTTTACTATCTACATGCTCACGCTCGCACTAGTCCTCATCGCATACCATCAGATGTCTTTCATATCGATAATGCCGGTCTTCGTCCAAGATCCACCTCGGAAACCAGGACTGGATTTCATCGGCGGTCTTGGCATGAATATTCACGACGTCGGCACTTACTTGGCCGTCAACGGTTTCATTACGCTCTTCATTCAGGCCGTCATTTTTCCGCCTTTCGTGTCTGCTTTCGGTGTTTGGAAGAGCTTCACGTGGATGGTTATTCTGTATCCAACGACATACATGCTGGTACCTTTTGTCAGCGCTGCGAAAACAGATGGTTGGGTGAGCGCAGGAGTCTATCTCGCCTTCATTCTCCAAGCATTCTACGGCATCATCGTCTTTCCCTGCGCGCTCATCCTCCTCAAGAACGCCACTCCCTCGCCTCTCGTCCTCGGTCGCGTAAACGGGTTCGTAATGAGCGCTTGCTGTCTCGCTCGTACCGTCGGCTCACCCTTAGTCGGTGCGATATACAGCATCGGAGGCAGCGCAGCAGCGTTCTTCAGCTTAGCACTTGTTGCAGTCCTGGGTATTGTACAACTCTTCTGGGTTCCGCGGGAGCACGTCAAAGTCGAAGTCGAGAGCGGGATTCGCAGACCGAGTTTCATGACGCGGCCGAGCGAGGATTCTGTGGCGCAGCATCAGAGGCCGGATTTCATGAGGAGGGTTACGGAGCGCGCGGAGGAGGAAGATTTGGAGGATACGGCTGTTGAGGATTGAGAGGGGGGAAGTGGGGGTTGGGTTGCTAGGAGATTGTGTTGCATTGCATTGCGTACCTACGTTGCATGGCATGCGTGCTTGGCGGTATGATTGCTTTGGTAGCATCTTGAGGCGTTTTGGCGAATGGTTTGCATATTTGTAGTAGGGTGGTGCAGTAATAAGAGAAGAGGGGGTTGCATATACATCGCATGATTGAGAGGCAGGCTTGAATCGTAATGAGATTACAGAAAACGATAGTTTGTGCCTAGCATTTGTATGCACGACTCTCAGCAACTACCCTCAATAACTACTGCCATCTAGGAAATCCTCTTCCATGACTCCACCATCCAGTCTTGATATGCCTTTTCGTACAGGAGATTCTTCAGCAGCTGAATGCGCAGGACATCTCGAAATACTGCTCAAATAATTAGTGTTTGAGGGCCCTCAAGCAAGGCCAAAGCTAGTCTTACCCGCTCCGCATTGCCCTGCTCGCAAAACTTGTCATCGGGAAGGGACCACGGTCCGCGCGAGCAGACACCGCACCCCGTCTGGCGGGACGCCGTATTCTAATTCCGGGGTACGAAGGTTAGAAATCAGCGTTTGTAGTGCTCGTTAGAATACGTACCGTGGCCCAAATACACTTCTTGCCGGGGGCGAAAAAGTGCATCAACGACTTCGGGAAGTCGTACCTAGATAGGGAGAGAGTGTGTCAACCGGGACTCCGTGCGTGCAGAGAGGGAAGGGGAAGGTTAGAGGGGACGTACCATTTGGCCTTGATGATCTCGCGCCCGTCCTGCCGTATGTGGAGGACATATGTATCTGCCGCTCGCTATTAGCATCGAACTCGCACGGCGTCAATTGCACGGCTCGAGGCCGGATAAGTGTCGTACTGCCTTTGTAGTCTGGCGCCGCCTTGACCCAGGTGTTGATGTCTCCGGACAAGCCGTCGATTTGAGCGCCGTTGTTGTCGCTGAAGAGATATGAAGCAGTCCACCAGTAGGTGGAGTGGTGCTTTTTGTCTGGGAGGCAGACCTGCTTGATTGAGGCTTTGAATCTGCACATGCCGCCCGTGAAGCTCTCGGTGCGGGTGGTGAGAGAAGCGTTGACGGGGGCCACGTCTGCATCAGCGAGCGGTGGGGAGGGGTAAGCAACGCTGAGGGCGATGAGCAGCCCGATCCAGAGAGTGAGGAGGTAGAAGTTCATCGTGGACGTAGGAGCGAGCTCGTAGTGTTTGCCGATACGAGGCCGGTCTGTCTTGCAATAGAGGTGGGCAAGCCAAAAGGTTATAAGAAGCTGAAGAGGGGGATGTTAGGGGGAAGATAACGCTTCGACCGTTTGTCGACTGAGAGCAAGTTTCGCAAACGGCGCAGCCAGACCACATTCACCTGCTGATCGGGGGGGTAGAAGCTCTTTTGTCTGTATCTTGATCCTTGTACCACCTGACTAAACTCAGCTATCATCCAGGAGATGGCTTGCCTTAATTCAAGCTGTGGAATATCTATTGCACATTCCCTCCTAAAACATCAGTCTCACACACTTTAAGGCGAAGGTGAGATTGCATATACATCGCATAGAGAGCGGAAGGGAATAAGAGAGAGTCATAATGTCAATTTTATGACCTATTCGGACAGAACTATTTAGCAAAAAGAAGCAGCTAATGAATACCTTCAGCATGCCCTTTACCTTATTTACGATGCCACCTATATGTTAATTTCATTATTCTGTTTTCTGCTTACTTATATTTATAATTAAACGAGTAATCGTATTCTCGATACTACAACCCTGATCAGCATCGCCGACAAACCTAAAGCACAGACACGTGGACTTACCCGCTCCGCATGGCCCTGCTCGCAGAACTTATCATTGGGGATACTCCAAGCGCCCCTCGAACACTAGCCGTAGTTAAGCGAGTTTTTGTAGCCATGGTCCTACATGCGAGATATATGTATCAGCAAGGAATCCCAACACTTCGGGTGAGTGGTGGGAGATCCACGGAAGGGGAGAAAGGGGGAAAGGAGAGTACGTCGTACCACGCACAGGTTCCTCCCATAGTCTGGTAGTAAGAAGAATATTGAAGTCCGCTCAACTAGTTGAACTGTAGTCTCTCCATCGAACTGCATCGAAAAGGCGTAACTGTAGTCTCTCTTGATGATATCAACGGTGTTCTGCGATGGTGATAGTCTGGTAGTACATCTGAGATTTGGGAAAATCGTAGCTGAATCCACTGTCAGTAAAGAGTGGAGGGAACTACCAGAAGTTATGAGGGAAGCGTGACATACCACTCGAAATGGATGAGATCCTCGTCGTGCTCCTTGTGAATGTCAAGCCAATACGTGTCTAGCACCCCATTCATCAGCACTTTCTAATACTAACGTTGGCAAAGAAACAGGTCGCACGTACCACCTTAATAATCCGGCGCCGTACGAGCCCACTTGTTGATGTCCCCATGTAAGTCCCGAACACTAAGGCCGTTCTTGTCGTAGATCGCCGCGGTCCAGAAGTATGTGGAGTGGTGAATTTTGTCCGGAAGGCAGATCTGCTCGACTGAGGAATAGAATCTGCAGTTATCGTGGGGCCCTCGACGTGTGGGCGGGTGAAGTTGCGTCTTGGAGGGGAAGCGGGGATGGATAGGCGACTGTGAGGAGGAGGGCTGCCCAGAGGGCGAGGAGGCGGAGATACATCGTTGCATTGAGGTATCGGGTTATAGGGGTTAGTAGAAGGGTCTTTCGATGGTATGTTGTGTGATAAGTGTGCTATCGTAAGGGTTGACGGTTATGCGGGGGAGATCAATTCAGCAAACTGATCACCGAGCTCACAGTGCGCTATCAGATAGCGAGAAAACGCTCTGACCACGTGCACATGAGCTCTGCACCTACGATATGAGCTCAAGTGAAGTGGTGCGCAAACCTGACATAGAGTATCGTTCCTGCATGTTATGGAAGTTTAGCGAGTAATCGTATCTATTCGTTGCACGTGGCAGGAAGCTAGAGCCCAAGATACGCTAAAGAGACACATTTGCTGTGAGGACTTCACACCGGATCCCTAGCGGAGAGGCGTACAAAGTGGTGGGCGTAGGCAACGGAGAATCCTATTGATGATTTCTCTCGCACCCAACACTTCGCAGAAAGCTGCACCCAGATATATGGAGTCCAGTGATAGATATGGTTCCATTCTATATATGGTGGGAAGTTCCTAATCTTCTGTTTCGCTTTATCCCGTGCCTTCTACGACCAGAATTCCACTAATAGACTACTAGGAATCGCTATTGCCGGGCTCATCTCAGCAGCGGAAATAACAGTTCATGCCATGTTCCTATCAAAATCGTTAGCAACGAAGGTCATCCGGCAAGAAACTTCTACTTACTCGGTAGGGCGATCCATTATAACAGAAGTGATCACCTTCACTCCAGGGTCCCCTACCACAATTGTTGCCGCACGTATTGGGATATCCGTCCTTGCTGTTATCCTGGTAGGTTGCGTCAATACCATGTCTCGTTGTTCTATGTTGTGCTGTACGTACCTCATCCCATTGACAACCATTGAAGTCAAAGGTCATCTTGAAATGGTAACCTCTCTGGCTGTGGCCGCCATCATTCGTCCATTGATAACCTTTCATCCGCATGTCTTTGCCGTCATCAAAGCCGTGCATGGCAAGAAGAGAGCAGCTGTCACCAAATTGGTCCCCTCGGCACGCGGTAACCTGGTGGTCGCCGAGCCTGTAGAGGTAGTGACCGGGTTAGCCTACGACAACAGAGTGTGACTCAAGGGTCTCGACAAGGTCGGAATATCAAGTACAAGGGGTAGGATAGAGGAAGCTTACATGCTCGGTTCGCTATGCAGGCTTGTAATAGGGCTCCCGTCGTCTCCGTGAAAATTGAGCATCCGAAACTGGACATCGCTGAATGCATCGGTCCTGCGGTGGTCGCACCATTGTTTCACCCAAGCAGTGAAGCTGCACCAACCGTGTACATAGCGCTGTTCGACAGTTATATGAGCCAAGGAGGAATTGGCTCCATCGTCAAGGGCTAGGAGCGGACTGGTTGGCAGCGCAGTGACGAAAGCGATCCAAGCTGCCAGAGCTAGGAACCAGTTGTCGATGATACGCATGACTGTGTAACTTTTCGATGGTGAGTTCAATGTAAATCTGAAAGGCAGGAACAAAGCTGAATGGAGATATTGTATGATTGAAGGAATAGAAGTGGTAGGACTGGTTTATATAATCGGTACTTAAGTTCGCTGGCAGGTATCACATGGTGCACGATGTTTTAGCGTCGGCTTGAGGCAAACGTCAAATTGGCGTCACCCACCATGCTCCCGGGTTTTGAGCGGTGAGAATAGACTCACTTTCGAACAAATCGTGGGGTGGCACTGTTTACGGTCTGTGGGCGCGCTTTTCCAATCTAGGTTACCCCACAAGTCATGACCATCAACTCACAGTCATATACAGAATCTTCCGGGCACGATGTTGAAGCATTCTTATTCAGGTCCCGCATATCCTTGATCTTCTCTTTCAGTAACCGTATCCAAATCTTTTGAATCTCCCCTAAGCTCCATACAGCAAGAGCGCGAGCATGCTGAGCTCTTCGTTGGGATATCGTCAAACCTTGACCCAACGAACCTACCGGTCTCATTTGTAAGAAGTCGATCAAAATACTATCAGCGATGATCAGAAACTCACTACAGGCGGGCAAAAGAGTTAATACTAAAGTATTTCAAGCTTTCATTTATCAATACGTAACATGCATCTCTTCATCGAGGGCAGTTAGAAGCTTGACTTCCCAGCGCGACACAGCGAGTATCAGAAGAAACCATCCAGCTCATCTCACAATTTCGTGAAGATTAGCAGACCGCACAATGAAGCGCAATGATTTGCAATATTAGTTAGCGAGAAATGACGAGCCATGCCGATTAAGCGTGCTGGGCTTGTGTTACAGACCCAGTATCATCGTAGATAGGCATATGGCCATGAGCTTCCTGCATGCCGCGCAGTTTCACCAGCCCGCTCGATGTCTCGAGTCCGCGCATCCCGTTGGACATTCAATACTCGGTAAAGGTCGATGCGATTCGTGATGGACGAGGAGCAGCATTGTACGATGACTCAGACGGTTAAATAGTAGGTGGACGTCGTTCTTCGGTTCGACGAGAGCTATGATGAGTCTGGCTTGGGCGCTCGTGGTAGTATGGGGTCTCTGGAGGATACTGAACACGAACAGCGTTAGCATTTCCATACTGCGGGGGTGATGTAAACACCTCATAAGCTAGATTAGAGACATTGCGAGATGGTCGCGTTTGCAAAGAAGAGGAAGTTGGATACAGACCGATGACCTGAGGGTTCGCGTTTGTGAGGCGGCCATAGTTATATAGTGCATAGCCTCCGGAGTGCGGCTCCTGTTGTTCGTCCCGATAGTACGTACCGTACAAGGAACCAGGGCGTATCCGTATCCGTGGGTGTAGTGCTGGTCAGAGCTTCCTTCACGACGATGCCGACGGCGTCGACGGCGATGATCACGTTCAGACATGTAAGTCGTGGATGTCAACTGCCGCGAACTGAAGAAGTTTAGTGATGAGTTTAGTCGTGTCCTCTAAAACCTGACGCTGGGCTTAAGACTGATTAGAGTTAGTGAAGTCAATAAATGTATAATGAGAAGGGTGAAAGTAAATAGAACTGTCTGATTTATATGCTTTTCTTTATGAGCTACAGGTAGGGTAATGTTGCGATTCGTTGTAAATGAGCATTATGTGGTCATATCAAGTAGGGGGAAATTAGCCTAGTATACGACTACAGAAACTGCTGAGCCATCTTTAGAATTCTGCGCCTACACCGACCTTATCTCTCCATAATATAGTCATCTGATGATCAAGTCTCCAATCTTGATTTGACTATACAGAGGGATTACCTGAGACACCGCACAATGAAAAGCTCTCTTTGAGTTAATTCATTGTTTGAACTGTGCAATAGCAACGCGGAAGGATTCCGGAGACCTTTTGACTCCATAGAATCACTTCTTCAACTAAAGGCATCGACGTCTAACAATGACAGTGCCGGCGAGTCTCTCTTGAAGTTATGGACTGTAGGTTAGTGGATCACATTGATCATATGCTGGAAAGGTTGTAATCAAACCTAGTTATAGGTACTTTTCGTAATACGTATCTGGAGAGCATTTAGAAAGTTTGGGCTACACAATTGTTCTCGACATTTATACTTGGTCAAAGTCATGGATGTGTGGCCTGACGATTGCGCGTCGCCGCTTGACGTGGATCTCAAGAACCAGTTCAGTCTTCCTCGCGCTCTTCCACGCACAGCAAACAACAAATCGCCAAAGGTTTCGGCGCGGAGTCTTACATATTGCTATCATCGCCTGCATTTACGAGTGTTCCATAAACGTGTGTGCCAAGCTTCGGTCTTTTCCCTCCTGATCCTTAAATATAGGCTTCTTTATTCATAATGCAAGGCCATTCGAACATCACCTAGGTTGAAGTAAACTAGCTCCGCACCGCATCTGACACTACAACACAAGAATGCATATTCGCTATACACGCAATGGTGTTCGATTCAATAGCTGCGACATGAAAGCCCTCCCTTATCCTTTTCCTTCATATTCACGCCCGCAGTGAATAGGCCGATGATACGGTGGACGCTGTTGCGGACATCTTTGTTTCAAGCGATGAGTTGACGACTCGAGAAAGTGATTCTCGGTGGTCCGGGTGCGCCTCTCGCAACCTCGTGGATGTGCGTAGCGGTTATGGCGGGAAATTCGAATTCGTTTTCGAAACCTTCTAGAGCATTCTGGCTGAGGCGAGGTATTCGCATCCCCAGTATGCAAATGCGCGACGTCTTCGTACCTTGGGGTCCATGCCTATACCTTGGCGGAGATCGGCAAAATACCACCCGAAACTATTCCATGAACGAATGAACGGTAATACTACAGCGTATGGATCATGTGTATATTCTTCTGACGTGGGGGGACGCATGGTTCTCCTGACATTGGGTGGGTGCGCTGCATCGTAAGGCTGAGATTTGTCGCTGTTTGGGTGAGCTCACTTAGAGTTATGCAACGGCTCATCAGATGGACTGAAGAACGTAAGAATTGACCGCGACCTTGTGTTAGCAGCGCCATCAGTGGCGTAAAGTCGGTGACATTAAGATCACTAGCTCAAAGCAGTATATCTAAACAGGGAGTGTATTGAATGTACCGGGCAAAGCTGCCTGATGCAGGAACAACACGTTGTAGTGTTGATCTAGGCCTCTTGCGAAGAATACCACGTGCAACCGTAAGACTCCAAATACTTTTTGATACCACCCGGTGGAAACGGTAAAGGTCTTTGCAGACTGTACCACTCCTCCCAGAATTGGAGGATTGACCACTCTTTTCTTGTACGAACTAGTTCGTGTAGTTCCCAAATCTCGCCGGGATCGCCGTCAAAATGAACAACACTTGTTCCATCAACTATGCGCCTGATCTCGTTCGCGAAAGATTGCGGTAGGTCAGAGGGAACCTGGAGTCGTGCTCTTGGGAAAAGAGCGTCATGGTCAACGCCAATTTCTAGCAGTGGATGTATAATTCCTGATAAGCTGTCATCCCGATTCGCGCGGCACTGATCTGATGCTGCCATTGCTTCTTGAAGCCCAGCTACAGATTTAATTATGTTCCAAACAAGATTTGTCTCTTGTGAATTGCCCTCTAAGATGAATGTTATTGACTGCTGACTTGTTGCGGCGAGAGGAGTAAGTTCTACAACCCAATCGGCGAAAGAGACAAGAAACCGGTCTGATGTAAGCTTATCCGCAGGTCTTGGGCCGTCGCTCTTGTATTCCAACCAGACGGAGGGCACCAAGTTGGTCCAAATGCCGACATGAATCTCAACGCGTAAGGCTGGATTTTCCGCGCAGTAACACAGCAGGCCACGAACGTGGCACTCTGGATGGCCGACACCTTTGCGATCTTCTCGAATGAATACCTTCTTAATGCAACGACGATCATTTTTCCGAAGGTGCTTGAAGCAGTTGATCGCTGCCGCAGTGGCAGAGAAGTACCAAGAAATCGGGGCAGGTGGTTCGGGGGTATTCCATTCATCCAGCGGTGGTGACTCAGCCAAAGAAGTCTCTAGTGCAAGATCTGCGTCGGTAGGAATCGCCCACCATTCGGGTCGCCAGGCAAGGACCTTCTCATGCGTTCCGGCCAGGAATATGCTCGGTGTGTGTTCGGGGACGAGATCAGTAGTACAAGACATGGCGGTTAAGCGGTCGAAGTCCGGATGAATGGAGACCAGATCCAACGTGTACTGAATGGCATCGCAGAATGCGACCGAAAATTGGTATCGCACAATGGGATCGGTCTCAAAATGAAACTCAAGTGGCGTGGCCGCTGAACACCCTTGTTCGTGCCCTCGCTGGAATTGGCGGATCAGGCTCCGATAATAGCGCGCAACTGATGGATATCGTTCGGTGACCTGGTCTAGCGTCGACAGTGTCACATATGGTGCCACCAGGCTCAACATGTGCATTTTCGCCCGCCGGGTGTAGTTCAGGAGCGCCTCGAAACGGCCTGCCCTTGACCTGAGTCCTCGAAATTCGGCGCCATCGTTATCTGAGAGGATGGGCGTGAAAGTGATAGCGTTCGTGCTGAGAAGCGATAGTCGTGCCTCGTTAGCGATGGTTCTGCAAGTGAGGAGCAAGCCTTGCAGCTGTGCCTGCTTCTCGTTTGTGCAATATTGCAGCTTGCCTCCTCCGGGGGCATAATGATAGAAGAGCCCGTCGTCGTCGTGTAAGTAGTATTCGTATATCTGATCGCGCAGTTCTCGTGGCAATTGTAGGAATTGGAAGCGTTTTGCTCTTAGTTCCGGCATGACCAGGAGAAGTCAGCGATAATCCGCAAGGGTGAAGGATAGTTGATGTAGTTTGTGCTGGGGAGCCGGGTCTTATTGAGGGCCCGCTTCGCCAGGCGGCAGCTCTCACGTGAGGTAGAAACTATGAGCTGCGACCCGCGGCCCAGGACGCACATGACGCTGCTTCGAAGATAAAGACTTCCACTTTGCTTGGGTTGCTTAAGCCGACAAATCTGCTGGTGCACGCTGCTGCGATCAACGGTACTGCTCGCATATAATTACGCTCCAAGCAGGGCGGCGTTCACAGAGGTCCATAGGTTGACGGAGCGGGGGAGGCTGATGCAGCTAAACCCAATTCAGCAAGTGGCGCAGTATCCTTCACTCGCGCCATCTTTCAGCAGCGCTTCAAAACTTCCTCAACCCTCACGCGACACTCACACAGCAACTGAGAACTCACACAAGTATCGAAATTGGTCAGTTTGTAAGTAGACGAATACCTTTCGAATACAAAATCAAAAGTGGCTGACAAAGGAAAGGCAACGATCGCGGCCGTTGCTGCACTGGCTATGTCCCGTGCTCAGCACATGCCCACATCGTTCTGGCATGACCCGAATACCTTTCGAATACAAAAGTAAAAGTGGCTGACAAAGGAAAGGTAACGATCGTGGCCGTTCCTGCACTGGCTATGCCTCACGCTCAGCACATGCCCACATCGTGCCGACATGGACCGACGTAGAGACCTGTTCATGGCCCTCGCCGACGAAAAGGCTGCAGGATCCGGTTTCGAGTGACCGCGCAACGTCTTCGTCCTACTGCTCCGGGTCGCATACCCAGGCGTTGGACGGCGTGGCTGCTGTTCGTGGCTCTTGATGGTTCTGGTTCTCAATACACGCTAAACGGCTGTACCGAGTCTCAACAAAAATTCGTCCGTGGGTAATCGACATAACTATCATCAGATACTACTTTTAACGAGAGATTCCAGTGGAAACAGTCGTTGTTGAGTAGGTTCTGCACAGGTCAGCATCTGTCCGAGAACAGCAAGCAACGAAGGCCCGCCACTTACGCCATGAGACTGCCTGCATCAACCCATGGGAGTGTTAGACAATTGCGTGCGAGGTATCTCTACTAAAGCTGGCTGCTGTGAACTGTCAGTGCTAGCTCGGTACAAACGACACACGAAGGAACTCAATCCGCCTTTCGTGGATGGTACTTACCCGGCAGCTCTGCCCCGGCACCTGCAGCCATCTCCTTCGACGCCTCTCCTGCAGCAACAAAGTCCCACTTACGCTTCTTAGTATCAGCTGTCATGGTTTACGCAGGTCAGATCAGCAGCTCACTCACCAATGCCCCGACGAGCCGCTCACAGCCCTGTGAGCGATGCCTATCTGGACTGTGACAGCAATTAGCTTGGTTTTAGGCTCGTAGTATGCAGAAGTACACACAGCGAAAGTCACTCCGGATCCATCTGTGGCTATCATCTTGCCTACGATGGAAGGCGTCTTCAAGAGCGCCCCCAACCGCTTCACCGAGAACTTCCCTAGCACCAGAGCATCAGCCACTATCAAAGGAGAATCACAGGTTGGTAGCATACTCTGCCTCCTTGCCACTGCTATCCACTTCTCTAGCAGCACCAATGACTTCCCTGAGTCTATCCGAAAAACTGCTAAATACGAGCTTGCACGACTACAGTGGTACTTTGAGAAGTACTCTAAAGCAGGCAAAGTCCCCGTCGACTACTTCTACGCCGACGTCCTCAATCCGCTGCGAAAATCGTCAGTATTTCGCGATCCTAATCCGAAAGCTGTAGGGAAAGAGCAAACGTACGACTACCAGGAGGGCATTCGCCAGGGCCTGGTGCTCATCCCCAACGCTGCGTCCACCGACATCAACAGCAGAGATTGAGACCCCTCTATCTATCTAGTCAGCGATTCTGCTACTGGAACACCAGGTTTATAGACAATAGTCCCCTCAGATTAGGGTGGTTTGCACCTACAGGGTATCGATGGGCTGAAGGAGAGCACGGACATGCTGACCCTGTTAGTACTTTTTGCGGTCTAGGTAGGAGGCCTGGATGATTTTCTAATCGATATTTTCGGTGTACGTACGGGCTAGGATGTTCCCTAAAGGGTTGGAAGGGATGCTGGGATCTGCTGATGCTGTCAGTGATGTGCCCAGCTGATCGCGTTCGACTCTACTCACCATGACTAGTTGCTTAATAAAGCTCTTGACCCTACTGCAATACTATGGTCTTGATTAGTTTCGTCGACATACATTGTAGGAGGGGCAATGGACACTTACACTGACTACTCGGTGTTTTTTTCGTGTCACAGCCCAGCCATCGTAATGAGTGACCTGTGACCTGAGAGGGGAAAGATTCTATTCACGCTATAGCAACCGCTCTATCGTACAGGATTGCCAGATTAAAACGCTCACAAGGTCGACAGAAATCCATGGACCCCAACTTCGAAGACCCACGCCTCTACCTACCGCCCTGGTCACTTTACGCTCGAGACGCTCCTCATCTCTACTTGCTACGGCGAAGCATTTCCGGTCATCGAGGTACTGGTGCAGTCCTGGTCAGGGCTGAAACATTTGTCCATTTCCACCCCTGCTTACGAGTGCCGACCTTTGGATGGCAGCGCTCTTTTCGCAGCTCTGGCGGGGTCACGAAGTACCTTGAAAGAGCTGGAGCTCTTTATTCCCCTAAAGTTCAACATCGACCTGACTCTATTCGGTATCCTACACACTTTCCCGAAGCTGGAATGCGTTCATTTGAAGGCAGACCATTCGTCGGCCATGTTGGGAGGCTCCACCAACTTGGCGACAGTGCTGCCTCCCAGCACTGATTGCTTGTCTGTTAAGGATATAACAACAGATTTCATGCGCGCCGTATATGGTAGGAGAGGGCACCTTATGGAGCTCGCCAACGCCAAGAAGTCAAATCCACAGGTTCTACCTAACCTGTGTGACATCGCCTTACATCTGCACAGTGAAACAGAGTTACATGCCCACTTGTCGGAAGTGATGGTCTAGATGGACGATGGGAATCTTGCGATGAGTTGGATGCCAAACCCTGATTTTTCATTTCGGCGGCAGGAAATGAAGGACGTGGGGATCTACCTCGCGCCCTACCAGGACAACAAGGAATTGTTCAACGATTGAGCGCTTTTCAGGCGGTCTTGGGGACTCCATGTTTACGCTTCTGACTCCGGTGGCCTTTTATTTCACCGCATTTCACCATTCGAGGCGTTGCACCAAGGCGTTTGTCTTCCACTTTTCTTTCAAGATGGAGATGTGGTTTCCTTTAACAAGCCGACTTTATGTAGCACAATGTACTTTCCTCGTTATTTCCACTGCACTCTGAAGCCATTGAACGATTGATTTCGATGTATCATGAAATCAACCCATCGCCCTGGTACCTTAGAAAATCATGAGTAGAGAGTGTTGAGGGCCTGGGCACTTATTGGTTCAGTTCGAACAGCCTGCTTTGAAGGGACGTTACGTGGCCATTAGACTCTCTCAGTTTGGGGGTCCCCTGAGCTTCAACACAACGTTGTACTTACGATCCGGCTTCTGAATCGTAAATTCCTTCATCCCCAACACCAATCCCTCTTCCTCTAGTTGCACCTCATATCGCAACAGCAACTGCGCTATCATCTTGACGATGAAGTTAGTCGCCACGTTCCTTCCGATGCACTGCCGACTTCCATGCCCAAAGCCTAGGAAACACGTCTTCATGATTGCGAGATCATTAGTGTCTGAATTTGACCATCTGTCTGGATCCCATGCGTCAGGGTTGGGGTAGACGCTGGAATTGCGGCCAATGCTCGCAGCTGGAACTCCAACAGCCACACCGCCTGGTATATATACGCCAGCAATGGCAGCGCCGTTGGGCGGGGTGTCGCGAGGCATAGCGTAACCAATTGGCGCATGTAGACGAAGGACCTCGAGCTCGGCGTGCTCAAGAAGGCTTAAGTGATTCAGCATGGTGAAAGGGAGCGGCTTTGCGCCATATCGGTCGTTCGGAAACATCTCTTCTAGTTCTTTGATGAGGCGACTTTTGACATCTGGATTCTTGCAGAGGTAGTAGATCATCCAATTCATAGTCACGCTGCCCGTGCTAGCTCCGGCAACCCTGCATTCGCATTAGTCTGCCAGCGTGGAGAGGATAAAGATTGGGGAAACGGGCTCACATAAGTGATGAAGTCTCGGCCCTCAGCTCATCAAAGTCCATTTGAAACCCTGTCTCAGGATCCTTTGCTTCAATGAAGCGCTGCATGATATCCTGCCTTGGTTTGCCGCTTGGTAGGACTTGTGTCCTATCTTCTTTGAACCTTTTCTCCAACGCGTTCTTCGCATACTCTAGGTACTCCAACCGGGCTTGGTACAGTTGCTGGATGCTTGGTATCGGCACCCAACTCAGCACTTTGACGTTCCATTTTCCGAACGGCAACAACCCGCTGTGATTTGCGAATCTCTGGCTCTGCTCGACGAGCCGCGAATATCGAGCTGGTTTCCCTGCGTCCAAGACACCAAAGTTGTCTCCCAGTGCCAGCTCGCCCATGAGATCCATAGTGAAAAGCTCGAACCAAAAGTAGATATCAAAAGGTTGTTGCGTCCTTGCAAATTCGTCCATTTTGCTCATGAACTTATTTAGCGTCTTGTCGATGAAAGGCTCAAAGGTAAGGAGCGATTGCGTGCTAAAACTGTGCGCTACCATCCTTCTCTTCATGGCATGACGCTTCTTCGACCGAGTGGAGAACATTGATTCTCCCGTTGTAGAAAAGGCATCGTACCAACTTGACTTTCCGAAGCCGTCGCTCGATTTGCCGTGGCCTGTGTGAGTCTCATTAATAAAGCTGTACGCTGAAATAACAGACATCGGGCTTGGAGAGACCCACCGTAGATGGCTTTAACAGCATCTGGATGATTGAACGATACAGAATTTGGACCTGTACGGATAGCAACAGCCCCAGGATTCTCAGCGAAGAGATCGGTCACCCATTGTGCACGTCTGTTTGATTTCAGGGCCTTGGCTTCAGGAATGGTGCTTATACGGGTCAACCAAGGGCCTGGAAGTTTCGCAAGGGGAGAGAAGAAAAGTCGGTAAATCAAAACTCCAATAAAATAGAGGATGCTTAGGGCGACGGTGAGAGTTGCGATCGACGAATTTGAATCTGTACTGAGGAAAACCATTGTGGAAGATTGAGCCAAGAAGACCTTGCAAGTCCGTTGATAGTGTCGGCGAGCTAAGCTTTTGAGAAGATGTGAGGAACTGCTCCGCTGCGGGGTATTGCTGTTACTTTCCTAGTGTGAAGCCCCACAAGTGTTCGGCCGAGGATGAGAAGTTCATCAGCTTTCTCGAAGCAATGCATATACTTGCATCTAGCCTTCAACTAAGAGATGGTATTGATTGCTTCGTGTTCAGTGCATGTGGCCTCTGGGTCACGTATCTGATTGATATGAGCTGACGCCATACACGACCGCGCCCAATAAGTCCCAGCTTCAGCAATGCTAGTACCATTAGTCACGATTTCCAAACGCAAAAGTGTGATACAAGATTTGACTGGATGTACTTGCCGAAGAATTCTGGTAGTCTGGCGAAGACCGAACCGAGCTTCGAAGGGAGTAGGTGGTCACGTGACTGTAGTTGCTTGATTATCTCGCTCCTCGTGCCTTCCAGAACTTACCAACGACGCACAATCTATCTTCCCACATCATACCAGCTCCTTTATCATGTTTCCCTTCCTGAATCTCCCCCGCGAGTTGCGCGATCAGCTCTACAATGCCTACCTCCACAATGAGGACGGCCTCTTCTATCTCTACGGCTCTAAGGAAATGCAGTATGCCAACACTGCCGTTGCTATCGGCTTCCTTAGTGAGCTCAGCATCGAGGAAAGCAAGGGTCTGAGAGCTACGGTTGTGATCAAAGAAGACCGTAAGGGTGTCGCTTATCCCGAGACACATACGAAAGGCCTCCTTCCATATTACCACGAGAACCCGCATCTTCGCTTCGAAACCCATCTGGCCATTTGGCCCAACTTAGTCCCTGCAGTGTGGTTGCCATACATATGTTACGGTGCAGAGACTGCGATCCATGCAGTCAAAGCTGAAAGCTTCCTCATCGAGCTCGCGGACTGGGTGGAAGAAACGACCTTCCTCGAGGCAGCGAACGTACCTGCGGGTTCCATGACTTTCGTTCTCGAGGGTCGGCGCGACGAGACTCTACATGTCTGGGACTTCGTTAAGCGTGCTGTAAGTATGCAGGAAGCCATGTTCTCTTCCTTACATTGCTCGAACCAGGAGACACTGGACCCTACAACAATCATTTACCCGTATACCGAGAGTATCGATCAACAGCCGTTGTCCTCATGGCGACGTTTGCAGCTACCGTCCGATCCACGCAGTTTCTATTCGACTATCAAGAATATTGTGCACGGAATTGGGAACATCAGATTCGATGGCGATCTAGGCTCGATTTGGAACTCTGATGAAGCGATCGCTAATCGGAAAGATTGGTCGCTGCAGGAGTTTTGGAATGAATTCTACGAGCTGCGTTTACTTAATCGAATATCCTTTCCGCCTGGGGGGATTCCGGCGTATTTCCGGGCATGCAACCTTGTTCCTGGACCGGAAGAGCACTATGTACAAGAGCTGATGGATGAAGACGCTGAGGAAGAGTTATAATGTAGGGAAAGATGCCAGATGTTTGGATGATCTGCCTACTCTCATTACAAATAGACTATCTCTTTTGATTCCATGCTTCGGATCGCTTCCTACCAGTGAGAAGCGTGCGATTACTCTATCGAAAATCTCATGCTGACGCAAACTAACTCCTACACTCGAGCATTTCGAACGGGTTAGATCACGGTTTACGATATATATCCATCGAGCTAGCCTATCGAAAGTCAGCCGAGCCTTTGCAACCCAATACTCCCTTGAAATCCATGTCTCTTGATCAGAAGTTTCAACAATCCATTTCTGTGCTTTGTTTGACACATAGGACGTACCTGATAAGTAGGAAAAAGTAAAGTATCAGCAACAACCACGTTTTCCCTTCTACTTGCAGCAAATACAATGACTTCGGCGACATCGTCTGGTGTAAGAGGATCGCAACCACTGCGTCTCTATTAGCACATACGGCACATTATCTCCTCATCTCTCGGCCTAATTTTTCCTAGTTCACTGGGAGAGGTAACTTACGCATAAACAGCATCAGCTTTCTCTTTATCCCCTCTATACCTCAATAACGTAAACTCTGTGAGAACTTGTCCCGGATCGACAGTAATAACGCGGATACGAGTATTGATGAGCTCTCTTCTCAACGCATCAGTGAAGGATCGGATCGCCGCCTTGCTTGCACAGTATATCTGTCCCAATCATTCAGATCAGCAAGGTCCCAGAATAAAGGGCTAATACGTACCGCGCCACCAACATAAGCCTCTCTCCCAGCAATACTCCCCAGCATAATGATATCGCCCTTCCCGCCATCTGGCCGCGCCTTGAAGATAGGGAGGATGGCTTGCGTCATGTGAATTACGCCTGTAACGTTCGTTGCCAAGACGTCGTCGATGACGTTTTGGGGGATGTCTGGGGCGCGTTCGACGCCGGTCATGAAACCACTGTATACATCCGAATCAACATCAGCCCATTAATCTCAGAATAGGAGAGTCATACGCGTTATTAACAAGCACATCCACACCCCTAAAGTCCTCCGGCAGCTTGTCCACTAAACCTTCTATCTCGTCCGGTTTCGACACATCGAGTTTCTGGATATGGACTCTCACTCCATCACCGACCTCTTTCCGGATCTCGTCTTTGATCTGCTCTAGCCTGTCCAGACGACGAGCCGTGAGTATAAGTTTGAGATCCGAAGGAGAAGAGCGTGCGAACTCGAAAGCGGTGCTGCGGCCGATACCGGAACTTGCTCCCGTTATAAGAATAGTCTTCCCCGTGAGATTCTTTTCTGCATTCGTCGGCATCGTGGAGGACTCAACAATGCATGGAAAGAATAGAGTAAATTGACCAATATGATGTCAGTAGAGATGTGAATGTGGATGTGGGGACATGTGTGGTGAGTCATAAAGTCGAAGTCAGGTACGCGAGGAGAGCCTCGCAGGGCTCGGGAAGAAGTCCGGAAACAAGGCAATGTGGGGATGCGAGATATGATGGGCGTCTGAGATGTGGTGGGATTAAGGTTAACAGCTGTGGGTGGCGTTGTTGGACCCTGCATTCGCATGAAATGTGTGCCGCTTAGCTGGCGAACTTCTATATAGGTGCGTTCTGTGGCATAACAAGGCCGCGTGCTTGGCCTGTTCCTGCAGGAGTTCTGGATGTCTGACTGTTCACAAGATACTGTGGCTGGTTTGCTTGGAGAACCTGATGTAAGATGTAAGCGGAGGTACTTCAGCCAATAGATTGACTGGACGAACCGTTTCAGCATACCTGAAGGTCACGTGATGATATCAGTCTCCTTCGACGTTGAGCTCCCCCTGCATTTCAACACCAACCTCATCTCAGTGTTATCCTACATCGATCTCTTACACCCCATTCTCACAACACGACGCCACCCTTCGAATAAGCGCTTTCCTCATATTCAATCTTCTTGACATGTGTCCCGGGCACAACAACCAACCCCACGTATCTCGAACTCCAATTCACTGTTGCTGAAGATGTTCCGCTCGCTTCCACTACCTTCTTGATTTCCTCTAGTGGAGGGGCGCGGTACTCATATGTCAATGCCAGGATGATGTTGCGGTCCTGCATGCGTCAGCCTAGCGACCAAAGATGATGTCAACCATGTAGAGAGCGCTACAAGGTCATGCAAGTGGAGATGAAGTACCTTGTCGGTGCATTTCATCTGTCCGCCGAAGACGCGGTCATCGGAGGTGTGGATGCGGAGGTTCTTGCCGATGAATTGGGAGAGGTATGTGTTTGCCTCGATGTTGTCCATACCAGCAACTCTTCGACGCCGTTATTTCGCCGAGCTCTGAGGATCTGACCGGGATGCGTCGAGGCGCTTAAACGGTATACCCAAGAACTTTGTTCACGTTCCTGGTTGTATGCTAGGTTGGCCAGAGGCTCGCCTTGGCACATTCGTCACGTTTGGATCGGCAGTCGGCGCTTCAGCCCAACACTGCCGACCTCAGTCGCGACTGCCCAAAAAAAGTCCAATCCATCAGCACGATGAATTGCATACGGCGGAGCTGCCAATCAGCGTCACAAATAGCCCTACGACATCAGCAAATGCGCAATGGCACGCGTCGCGCCTTCTCCCTCTCTCCACGGCTCGATCGGCGCCGCCTGCCCAGCTTCCACGAACCGTCCACCCCAGAGCTAGCAACCCTTCTCTCGACGCTGCAGTCGCGCGTCCTGCTACCGCAACACCTCAGCAAGGAGCAGCAGAAGCTCGTCTACAAGCTCGAAAACAAACCTAAGCTGGAAGCCGAGCCGATAGAGATCACGGTCGGCGACGTGACCCTGCCCCTCGAACATCTCGATCGCACCAAAGACCTGCCAGATCGATGGTCCCATGTTAAGGAAATCTTGGATAAGAGCGAGACTGAGACGGACTTTGAAAATGTGCTCAGGATGCTCGAGGGATGTCGGGATGCGAATGTGAGACTCAAGCCGGCGAACAAAGAGAAGATTGTCCGAGGGATGACTAGAAAGGACATGCAGCATCTCGTGCTCAAAGCAGTACAACGATCGGATCGCACCTCTATGCGCCTTCGTAAAGAATCGTTCATTATCACCGTGATGCGAAGCATGCACCTGAAGGCCTTCAAATCAGGCTGGGCGGAAGCTGACACGAAAAAAGGGCTAAGCTATGCTGAGCAGGTGGTCGCGCTCATGGAGGAGAAAGACAATCTGGGAAAAGTGGACCTTACGCCTGCAGATCCCAGGAGTAGCCCGTGGGTGATTGCGCCTGTGGCAGAGCTGGCAGCTGTGCGGGCGAAGAAGCACACCGGGGGCAAGGACCTGGATGGGAAGGTACAGAAATATGCAGCCAGGCTGATGAACAGCTTGCTGCAGACAGAATTTGCTACTGTAAGTTATGCTTTACCTCTGCTGCCCTTGTGGAATCAGCAGTGGAATAGTAGGCCGGCATCTCTGACATCAAAGCCAGTCTGGGTTGCCAGAACACGTGGCACTTCTCAGCGGACCCGGACCCAATCAGGACTCGAGCATTACCACACCTCATACTAGAATTAAGGCTATCCACAAGATTACAGTTGCATTCAGGCATACCATTCCACTCTGCAACGCTCTAAAAGTCTCCCTCGATGTTCTTGGCAACGATATGCCTCATCACGACGATGCTCGGCGGATCCTTGGAGAGCTCCAAAATGCTCTGCAAAAAGCGTCTGAAAATTCGAAGCAGTGGGCGAACAAAAATGACGTTAGAGAAGGGGGTCTTGGGCCCAGTACGAGGGAGATGGAAGGTCTGTGAAAAAGATGAAAACGAGCGAGTCAGTATGTGTATTATAAATGTACAGTTTGTGGACAGATGTTCCTGTAAGATCATGTATATAGCTCGGACCACTGGCTAGAAGGCCAAATCATCTCATACGTCGCAAAGACAGGCTAGAACGCCTGCCCTAGAGTCACATCATTGAACAATGCCCCAAAGTGAAGGAGATTTAATCGAAGCAGGTGCGCTCGGTCGTTATTGCCTCACCGACCTCACGTTTGTCCGAGCTCGAAGCTTATACGTCATACCCTCAGGCACGCAAACAGCAGTAATTTCATCTCCAGGTACTTCTCTTCTTTCCTCTCTACACCAACGATCCCGCCTTTGCCTGCTCAGAAAGTCCAACAACAGCTCCCCTTTCCACAGCAGCAATGCATGTCATGTTCAAGATGCTCATGGTCTACTTCCTCGCAGCAGCGACTGCACTCGGAGCTGCCCTCCCAGCGTCAGACACCGCCATTATCGCCGATGGTGACCCATCTAACGCGACTTCCCTCGCTCGTCGCTGGGTAGGCGGCACCTGCAGCTTCCATGCTAAGATCGATCAAACATGCTACCAGAAATTTCTAGGGAGCAAGCCTAAGCACTGGACCGATCTTACCTTCACGAAGGGCATTCTCGACGGGGCCGGTAACGAGATCCCCAAGCTCAGGTTCAGCGAGTCTTGGAACGCCAAGAATCCCGTCAAGGGAACCAGATTTGCCGTGACAGATGTCTTCGATATCGTCACAGGGGACCGCATGTCTATTGGGGGGTTTGCGGATAAAGTTCTCTTGCTATTCAAATGGTATGAGTGGAAAGACAATAAGGGTGGGATGCATGAGAAGATGACGTATGAATATGGATGCCAGTGGGACGAGGTGAGTCACATCCGCGCTGGGCGCGAGATGGCACGAGCACTGCGAAGCTTTGAAGCTGATCAAACACTCCAGGACGTTCACAAGAGCGACGCTAAGTGCGGAGGCTGGTGCGATCGCGGGGCTTGGGATAAGGCTAAGTGGCCTTGCGATGGGGTGGACAAAAGGGTGCGTTCTCAGCACGTTAAGAGAGGCATCTGCTAACAGATCACAGACCCATGAGATGGACTGCTACTTCAAATGCTAGATCGCTGGCACTACTAGCTTCCGCAAATTGTAGCCAAGTACCCATCGTGGCTATCACGGTCTGGCGATCGAAAGTTTGGTTGAAGGGATGAGCTTGCCTTTTCTAAGTAAGACTTCATAGGGTTCTTGAAGCCTTCTCGGTCGGATCCTTCATTGGATGTCAAAATCTAAACTCCGATGTCCTTGATCCTACATTCATCTTTTTTCGATTTACCGAGCCCATTCGATCACTACTCTGCCTATCTTCACTCACTTTATTCCCGATTTTACCGCGTTGAGGCGTCCTCGCTGCACCTTTCAAATCCCATTTTTGCAATCAGGCGCACCAGTAGGATTCATCCCACACGCATCCTCGCCTCAAGTCTCACAAGCATGGTCTCCTCTCTCCTCTGTCAGTCCTTATATAAGGATACAGGTACAGATATGGCAACGTCCAGTTCAACATGTCCTATCAAAATCAGGAGGAATCGGAAAGCATTTGAATGTGTACTGCTGTCTTCGTTACCACACGACCACGAGCATCCCGTTCTTGTGGACCATTACCGTGATTTCCTTCCACAGCTTACACACACAGCGGTCTACTCTCTGCAACTCGCTACATTATTATTCGCAAAGGGCATTCCAGCACCCTACGAGAGAAGCGATAGTCCAAGCTCAGGCTGGTGCTCCTCCAGATTTAGCGGTGCTGGTAGCAAGTCGACGTCCATGCCTGGATGATGAGCCATCCTCTCGAGTAGTGGGTTCGATCGCATTTCTCCATGGGTTGGGTACCAGTCAATGATATGCGGGCTATGGATCTGCATTGGTTCAGCGGCGTGAAAATGCATTATGTCCACAGGGATTAGCCAGAAACCGAAGGGCAGAGGTTGAGCTGCACTCAGGCTCGGATCGCAGGGATTGCTTTGCCTGTAGCTCTTCTTGAGGAACCGTTGAGCATATTTGCGATTGTATATGGGATAGTCGTGATAATGGAAGCGAGTTGCTGATCCAGCAAACGCTTGTCCTCGAATCTGAGGTTCCAGGGCGAAGAGATACCGGAATTTTGCTTTAGCAGGAGAAATCCCAAAGTGTTCGACAAAATGCCTCCATAGCCGTGCTGCTACGGCGGGCTCGCGCATCAAGGGCATAGTACCCGCAACCGAACGTGGATCGAGGGATAACCTATCGAAAGTCGAAGTCTGTCGATATGGGAAGGGACAAATTCAAAGGATCCCTCGCTTCCCATGTGCCTTCTGATTTGCCTACCATGAACACCTCCTCTAGTGCTTCTAGTGCTTCCGTGATGTTGGCTTTGTCCACGAGGGCCATTTCGGCTGTTTTGAACGCAAGCGATGAGAGATGGCCCGTTACATCCATCTCGTGCTATTGAAAGACCAGGTTCTGCACACCTCTGTGCTTAGGATCGTATTTCCATCGCAAGTCATGAAGAAAGCGAAAAAAATTGTTGTTGGCATTCCAACCGGGTAGAGGATGTCCCACTCTGGGTTGAAATATAAGACTCCTGGACGAGACCTCTTGTTAAAGTAAGCTCCAGATGTGTAAGAGCATGGAATTTTGACACGGAAGAATCTCAGAGCTTCCTGTCTTGCTTCGCGGTTGACACCGAGGATACTGGGCACCACTTGGAATGGCCGGACGGACAACTCAAAGGCCCCTCCTACAGGACCAAAACTAATGAGAACTTGGAGCAAGCATTCCTGCTGAAGGGCACAAAGCCAGATCTTGAGGCGTAACTCTGTCGGGAGGTCACGAAAACGGTGGAACATTCTGTGAGCATCCCGATCAGGTGTTGGGCGATCGGATAGCGGCAACTTCGAAAGGCGCGGCATGCTTTCTAATCTCGAAGGCAACCATCGATGTAGATTGTAGGGAGTATTGAGACAGGACGCGAGAAAGAAAATTTCTTGCCCTTTTTACAAGAGCTGTAGGCATCACCGAAATCACGTGGCTTTATATCCAGCCTAGCCTAGCGGTGTAGGAACCTTGGTTAAGAGCCTCAACACTAGACTTGAGTTTTACAGTTCCCCTCCCACCCTAAGACAACTGAAGCACGCGCACCTGAAAAGAACACTCTACCCATTACTTTCTCGCCCACGATTTCGAAAGAACAACCACACTTCATGACATGCGACACAGCGCACTGGTCACATTTGCTATGGTTTTTCCAGCCCATCAGTTGGGGCGCAGTCAAAAGAAGACATTATACTTTTCTCATTCAAGTCTTCTTATCCAAAGTTGCTAAGGTAGTGGTTTTTGATATACAGGAATATAGGAGGGCTTAGGCAAGCACCTAATACACCCGTGGACAGTTCCAAGATTGCAAGTTGCTAAAGTGGTAGCAAACAACTGCGCAAATACGCGAAAACCCGGCACGCATACTGGCTATACCCGTAGTCAAATTCGCTTCGACCTCCAGAAAACTAAGGTCACAAGTTGTACCAGACGAAAAGATCAGGCGAAAGGTACCCAGCGACCAAGAAAATAGGATACTATTTTCGCTGGGTAAGCTAGGTAAGGGTTGCTTGTTCTCATCTGTGCTCAGGATACCGCTGAATCGCCTGTGGCCTTTTACTTGCCTCGTCATACTATCGTCTGCCTCGCCGTCGCTCAGTGCAGGATCCAAAATGTGCACCTGCTAAGTTTCTTCATATCATGTCTATACAAAAACTCTGCATATATGGATAAGGGGTCTGGGCTCGCACCTCAGTATGCGGACTGTTGTGTTGTCTAAGCCCTTCATACGTACACGAACATATGCGCTCATGCTCAAGTGGTACAACAAACGGATCGTGCGCCGTATTCACTCGATGTACCAATTATATCGTTTGAGCGGCCATCATTCCACGACGCTCATCACTACGTGGTCAGAGGGACACTGCCCTATCACTACTTGGACGTTACGAGGAGCTGTATCGCAAGTTCTGTGCATCTCATCTCTCGTCACTCTGTTGCTTGCTCCAGGTATCAAACGCATACTCCCGTCGCAACCACAAACGGCATCGCATAATGCATCGCCCACGCATACGCAATACCACCCTTCATCTCTTCCCTCAACCTCTCGTCCGGCTCCCACACTGCTTCAACACATACCCGTATTCGCGAATACAATGCCAGAACCAGAAGACATCACACACCTACTAACCTCCGTCAACCCACCGCCGTCCACTACCCGCTCACGTATCATCCACAACCGCATCTACACCAAGCTAAGCAAAAGAATCACCATCCTCCTCGCCGCAATGCAAGACCTCGACAGTTGGCACATAGAGCCCAGCGACTGGGCAGCACTACGCGAATACCACACCACATGCACCCACCTCTCAGAACTCTTCGACGACTTCAAGCTCGCTAACGAAGCAGCGGGACTAAAGCTAAACGAGATCCTCACAGGGAGAGTGAACAAGAATGCAAAGTACGGGCTGAATGACGAATGGATAGTAGTTGAAGGGTACGATGCAGGCGAGACTGGGAGGAAAGCTAATGCAAGGGTGCGACAGAGGACGGAAAATGAAGATGGGTTTGTCGTTATCGATGTGTTGGCGCAGCCTAGGATGGATCCGCCTAGACGGCGCTGGTAGAACGAGATGAAGAAGAAGTTGCGAGGGTCGTTGCTTCGCAGGCGTGAGCAGTCACTAGGTAGGTAGGAGAGGTAGCGTTCTGAAACTCCGTCTTTGATTCACACGTGTCCAGTAAACGCAGAGTGATGCCGAGGCATCAATTTACGTGTCCGTGTCTGTAACACTAGCGAGCCATCAAAGGTTGTGAGGCATTTCGTGAGGCGAAAACAAGTGAAGTCATAGACTTAAGTCTCGTGTTGCCAAATCGAGGCGGTGTACAGGCGAAGCGAAGGGAAAACTTGACGGCGTGATGAACCGAACGACTGGGAATTGAGAAATGTTGTTCATGCAGGTGCCCGGTCATGCAGGGACGGGTCATAGTGCGAGGTGCAATAAACGGGTATTGAACTTTAATGCTGTTAGGCGATGGCGATCATATGTTGCTCTTAGGATCTGCGCGGCGCTTTGGAGTTGAAGCTTAAGCTTGTGCAGCTCCACTCAAAGAAAGAACAGGCTAGACTCAATGAAGAGAATTGTTGTGTGACAGTATTGTGTTGATTCAATCGAATCGAACAATGTTCATGCTCGCTATCGAGTGAACCGACACAGCCAATGACACGTTCGCGGAGGGGAAAATCCCTCCATCGCAGATCCTTCCTCCACAGACGCCAAGCTGTCTCGGAGCAGGAACACCTTTCAACCTACGCAGGTTTGATCGTGATTCGGTCGATTGGATTCGTCACCTAACAATGGGGTTGGGGAAAGACTTCCGATCCGGATCCACCGAACCGCGTCGGGGGCCTTGCCGCATGATGATCGGCTACATGGTGTCGAGTCGCCCGTATAAAGCGCCGAAGGCCCTCCGAGCCCGACACTTCTTAAGTGAGATCCACTACTGCCGCATGGCATGTGTAGCGTACCGCCACGAGGGTCCACACGCGGACGATCGTTGAACTGTCAGCCACGAAAGCCTAGAGCAGGAGTCATCGCCCTTGCAGCCTCTGCCCACAGCGCGACGTCGTTCGAGTAGGCAGCTCAACGCTTGAGTGTCCAACCGACAAAGCTTCCCATTGCGAAATCACGGCGTCCATTTCAATGCCCATAGCTGTCTTCGCGAAACCTGCAACATACTGGCTGCTGACTAAACTAGCCGCATTCTTCGTCCATTCCTCGCTCGTGTAATGGTTCAGTGTTTTCATAGCTTCGACCGGTAACTGAATGCCTAAGGTTAGGCATGTTTGAGTGGCGAGACGGAATAAGGGTTGGGCGTAAAATATGAAGTATGACAGGCCACTGAGTGCTCGGAGACAGGTCATGAGGCCTTCGTAAGGTTCACTCCTCTCGCGTGGTGTGAGTGAGCGCTCGTCGTGGACGATTTCTTCTAGAGTCCCGAAGCTACACATCATGATCGGATCAAGTACATAAGGTATGCAGCTTGACCATCCATGGCGGCTGTCGTGGAGGGCAATCAGGCGTCGAAGCTCTTTCATTGATGTAGAAGCAATGGAACGAGCACGGCCGTGGTACGCCCTGATCCTCTCTGGCGTGCTATCGCGGCCGAGAAAAGGTTGAGCTATTCGGATGAGACATACATGATAGTGCATCCTGAGGTGGTGTTAGCGAGCACGAGATCCATCGTGCAGAACAGTGCTTACGCAGAAAGAAGGTTTTCGGGTGATGGATGATCGGAAGGATTCAGACTAACTGGCCGTGAGTCCCACCAGGACTTGAGTCGAAGTACTAAAACTTCCACAACTTCAGGTTTTGGTGGAACATCAAGAACCGAGCCATCTGCGTCGACGAGAATGTTCGCACAGTCAAGCATGATTACATGACGGGCACACTCGGAACGAAATAGAGCTAAAAAGATCATTAGTGTAGTCCTACAGTGCACACGAAGTCGGTCGACTTACTTTCAGAGTCAGTGGAATCTTCATATGGGACTGGAAGCGGTGGTTGCATTTTGATGATCGCTGGGAACGAGTACGTGAACGAAAGAGACCTGACAGATAAGCACCCTGCGGCAACATTGGACATTCCAACTTACAATTGGAAGTTGAAGAGTGCCCAAGCCGTAACCGAACGTACCCTCTCCGTTTTTGTTAGAGAAACCGTCGAAGGTTTTGGGAGGACATTTGGAGGGAGAAGACGGAATAGGTTTAGTTCGCGAGCGATACGGCAAGCTTCGAGGAGAAAAGTATGCCCGACCTTGTCGCGGCCATGTTTACCCAGCACCAACCAAAGAAGCATAGCTGCCTGTAGTCTAGGAAGGGAAGCTTCTCCTTCACCATCTTCCCAGAGACGTCTTGCTTCCTTGTAGAACAGGGTGAGTATGTTGTCGGCGAAGGGTCTTGATCGTTCCTTGACCATGGAGGTTTGGAACTAATTTGCCATGGTTAGCAGGCTTCCAGGATTGATTTTGGATGTGTGCAGAAAGACTTACACTTGCGGAAGCGAGAAGTGCATTGACCAGAAGGTCAGAGCAAAAGTCATTTCGTCGCGCAACGAGGTCCTCGAGGAAAATGTCCCAGTCCAGGAAGTGAAAATACTTGTACTCCCAAGTATGCCAGGCGGTCATTAAAGAGACTATGATATTCCGGTCAGAAGTGACACTCGTCCAATACCTTGCTGCGTCCAGCCTTGAATCTGCCGACTCGGAAGTGCAGGACGTTGAGTTGTCGTGGATGATCGCGTCTATGGAAATTGAGGTCGGACGAGGGAGTGGGCCTTGAGATTCTGAGCTGGAGTTGGTCAAAAGGGTTTTCTTAGCGTAAGCAGTGACGCCTACATACCGAGCAGACACGTCAGCATCAGACGCATGCCGTCGGCGCTGTGTAGTTGGACCTTCTGCGCCTATAGACAGAACCCCATTCGTGAAGGATGAGAGAGTGCCAGGGAACGAGTTATCATCTGAGCTTGAGGAGTCCAACGCCAACCTCAAGGGCGGGAGAGTGAGATGCTCCTGCTGATTTTGGGGTGGTGTGCTATAAGGGGGCTGGATTAGAAGGTCTCCATGGCGTACGAAGTCGGCGAGCTCTTGGATGCGTAGAGCAGGGCTAGTATCAGGAGGATTCGACCTGATTCTCCTCAAGATCTCCAAGGCTTCCTGCTCGGGACGCAAACGTAGGAAATCGTATAGTTGCCGCAGATTTGTCAGCTCTCCTTGCATTTCTTCATTTTTCCGCTTCATCGCCTGCGAAGGTTTCTCGTTTGGACCCAACTCATAGATGCATTCCGTATCCTTCTGTGAGCAACATGTGCAAACGGGACGTGAACCATCACACTGCATTCAGTTAGGTGGCGACCAGTTTGAAAAAGCCAAGGGTACTTGCTTTTGATTTCCGTTTGCGACAGGCCACGCATGCTCCTAGAGTGACTGTCCTCTTAGGTTTCAGAGCCAACAACGGCCTGCTTTGAGGCTGTGAGGCTTGTTCCTGCTCCATGGGCGCGGGCTGAAGAGGACGAAAGGCCATTGTTGGTTTCGACTACTCTTTGAGTGGCGAATAGTGTGGAGAAGCATCGCCTACAGTGTGTTCGGTCGAGGAAAGTGAAACGCAAATGTTTGAGCTGCACAGGTTCGGGAAGTCAAGAGAGGAGAGCCCCGTACATGATAGTAGATACCATCACAGCTGATTAGCCATGATGCCGATGGCAGGATTCTCTCTTGGAAGGCTTGCCGACATTTTGGGTAGAGGGTTTTTGCTGAAGGCGCTCCGCGGCGAGGTACTTCAGAGGAGTCAATGATCTGCCCGCTTGGTCGCGCTAGGGCCGGCGAGCGGCTCGTTGCGAGACCGAAAGATGAATAGCATATAACGGGAGCACTTCACGATACTGCAGCCCATAACGCTGCGGATGGATTGCTCCGGCGCTTTCAGTTCGCGGGAGAGGTTGCGACGAGTTTCTACGCTGCGTTATCTTTAACCCGGCCAATCAGTCTCGAAAGCCAGCAATGTTGCCCGGAGCAGCTTCCAGTGCGGGGTACTCGCCAACGCCCGCTTACCTGCCATAATGCTGGTTGTGGCGGACTGGGATCGCAATTGGTGGACACCGTTCCGGTTGGACACTTGTAGGGCCGCTTGTAGACTGCCGTGCCAGGTTCACGTGGACCCCTCTCCTTTGCTAGCGCGGCCCTACGCCGTTGAAGCGGCGAAAGCGTACAGACTGTGGGGCGACTGTTATTTCTGCTTGCTGGGCTCTGAGCTCCGCGGAAGGATCGACATGAGATATCCTTAAGAAAAACACAAGCTCCATAACTGCCCAATATGTATCCTCTGTTCCTGTGGGCTAGACCCAGTCGACGAATGCATGACCATTCTGTCGGTATCAGGATCGCTTACTGGGCAGCATCTCGAGACGAAAAGGCCGGTACTAAAAGAATATCGCTCGTCAATCAGCGCTTCAGTCGGAAGGGATGGAAAGCCTTATTGAATTGCAGCACGAGCTCGATGATGCTTGGGGATTCGAACGCCGTGAAGTATTCGCTGGCCTGCCATTAGAACTTATGCAACCTCCTCCTTCGTCCATACTACTTTGCCCTGTTTCCCGCCATCCACATTAACAACTTGACCATGCACGTGGCCACTGAAGTTCTCGCTCGCCAGGAAGAGAATTGTTTTGGCGACGGCCTCTTTTGGGATCGGCTTGCCTAAGGCGGTCTGTCTCGATGTTAGTGTCCTTCGCAAAGTCTATGACAACGTAATGTTGAAGTATCGGCTGCGTCGTATGAAAGTTGTTCTTACCGTAGCCTGTGCTTCGAGGTAGTACTGCTCCGGGTTGTCGTGACACTCTTGAGTCCAACGGTCCGTATCCACCGCTCCCGGAGCCACTGCATTAACGCGGGCACCATCCCATTCTCGCACCACCTCTTGTCTCAGGGACATGAGCATTCCACCTTGGACCGCGCTTTTGGCAAGACTGTAGTCGATGTTTTGGCGTTCACCAAAGTGGCCGCTCTCGCTACCAATGATGATCAAGCTGACGTTTCTCAAAAGCTTTCCTTCCGTTTTCGCCTGCCGTAGGCCTCGTAGCCATTGCCTTGCAGTCAGCCAGGTACCAGCAATGTTGACATCGAGAACTCGTTTCAATTGGCTGAAAGATGCGTCGACTAACGATGAGTGCTGGAGGACGGAGAGGTCGAGTGATGCTAGTGCGATGCAGACTTCGACTGGGCCATGGGTCTTGATCGCCGTTTCGAAGGCGTCCTGTACAGATGACTCGGAAGACACATCGCAGTGGATGGTGGTACACTCTTCGTGTGGTCTCGATGCCCTATTCGGGCCATAGCTGAGATCGAGCGATGAGACTTTCGCCCCTGCCGCAATGAGATGATCGACCACGACACGGCCAATCAGACCGGCACCACCAGTGATGAGTACATGAGTACCCTGGAGACCGAGGTCAAGTGAAGGGAGAGCCATTGTAAGGCGAATTTGGTGCAAGGAATTGATGGATCAGGTGGTACTTGAAAGGTGAGGAGAAGTTATCGCAAAAGGTGGGGATGGCGGGGCAAACGGGCACCACGACTTCCCTTTTGGCGCGAGCAATTTCCTCATCATCAACACCATCGGAAAAGGAAAGCGGCAGTGACAGAATCAGATTAGAACAGCATAAGGGACAGATAATGACACGAATTCAGCAAGGCCGTGAAGAAATTTGGGCCTATTAATTGGTTCTATTCGCTGAAAGCAAGACTAGATGCAATCACATCGAACTATATCGATATTGATACTTCCTTCGAAACTGACGAGACTTGGGCACGCACCCATCCAAATTATTACATGTTCCCTTTCACGAGGGTTTTTTGCCGGGTTTGTTGTTCAGCTTCCGCAGGAAATCATTCTTGACGCCCTTTCTCTTGGTGAGATCTTTGTTCCTGCTCTTGTTGTACTCGATGTAAGCCATGTCCTGACCGCCGGACAGGTCAGACAGGGTACCAGCTGTTCTCTTGGCCCCCTTCTTCCTCCGTGCCTGGCCACCTCGCGATCCGATGCTCGAGAACATGTCGCCTTCAATCCTTTCCTCTCCCAGTTGCTCATCCTTTGCTAGAAGCACATCCATGAGAAGCTCACGTCGGTCTTGGGGGGATGAGAAAGCCAGGTCAGGCCGCAGTTCAAGACCCTCTAGACGAGTGATGACCTTGAACGCGTACCCTTGATCGACAAGGAACGCCTGGCGCTTAGAGGAATAGAACATCTCGTCGGTATCTTTCGAAACCAATGAGTAGAAGAATGCGTTAAATCCTTCGTCATTCCTACGTTTCGCGCGAAGAATCCGACCTAGACGCTGCGCCTCCTGTCGACGCGAACCATAATGAGATGAAATCTGAATTAGACACGTTGCCTCGGGAAGATCCAAGCTTGTGTCACCAATCTTAGAGAGGAAGACTGTGTTGACCATCTCGTTGTGCTGGAAGTTCTCCAGGATACGGAGGCGTTCCGCCTGTGGAGTAGCCCCGTAGATATAGGCCTTGTTCAGCTTCCTCGCGTACTTCTCGAGAGCATAGACGTTGTCCGAAAAGACTATAATCTTGTCACCTCGTCGCTCGTGGTAGTCAATTAAGAATTGGCACGCTTGGAACTTCTTTGGGTTCATGATCGAAAGCAGCGATCGTTTCTGTACTGATGATGGCTTGAGCCATTCAGTATAGAACTCCGGTGTCATCTGACACCAGACTTCGGCGCATTGAACCTTCGCAATATGGCCCTGCTCGGACAGCTCTTGCCAATTCGCCTCGTACAGCTTGGGACCAATCAAGAAATTGAGATCATCAATCTTGTCGTCCTCACGGAGGAGTGTGGCGGTCAGCCCAAGCTTCGAATGCGAGGCAATGGAATAAGTAACTTTTTTAAAGATATCCGCCGGGACAACGTGTACCTCATCAGCGATCATTAGACCCCATTCGCGTGAACGAATGAACTCCATCACCTTCTCTGAGTCGTACGATCGATTGCGGGTCGCCGTTATCATAGTATACGTGCTGATGATGATGCCGGCATCTCTCGGAAACTTGGTCTTGCTCTCCGAAGTGAAGACGGCGATATCGTCAGGGTTGATGTTCGACCACTTGATGAACTCTGCTCTCCACTGAACGACAGACATTGCACTCGTGCAAAGAACAATGACGGACTTCTTCACACCGCAGGCTGCGGTTATGCCAACAAGGGTTTTGCCAGCGCCACAAGGTAAGACGATGATGCCGGAGCGCGCGCGCGAGTTGGAGAACATCTTGCTGAGTGCCTTCTCCTGGTAGTATCGAATCTGGGCATGTGGTCTGAGGTCAATGTCCAACTTGGCGTTGACTTCATCGTTATTGAAGTCATACTCCTCAGTGAGCGGTAAACTGATGTCCTGACAACGCTTGATGACCCTCTCTCTTTCTTCGCTCTTGATCTGGAAAGAGTGCACCTGGGCCACCTCCTCGTCATCATCGTCCTCTCGCAGTGATGCTATCACGTCGCTAGATCGCTGCGGCTCCGGTGCTGCAGCCTGCTGTGCAAGCTGATTTGCGCCTGCAGCCATCTTGGTGCCGGGGATGGCCATCATACCGATCTTTGGGGCAGCCTCTTTGATGAGACCATCAGTGGCATCGGCTCGGCACTCGGCGATTGTAGGGTCTTGGAGCAGCCTCTGGAGGATGGTGGGATCATCACTCTCAATGTAAGAAAGTGTCTTTTTCAGCACAATTTTGGCTTTGCCGAACGATGAAGTCGACTTCTCGATGAAAGCAACGACGTTCGGTGACAACGTGGTCTTCGAATATCTATCTAATTTATCGATGATCTCTTGACTAGAGTGACCAACGGAAACGGCGGCGAACAGGCTGTGGGCCGTCAACGTGTACTCGTGCATCCGCGAGACGCGCGACAGAGGCTCCGCAATGTTGATCAAGAAGTCCTGGGCCTCGTCGAAAATGGGACTAAAAGACTCCAGGATGATGCGCCCCGCGTCGTCTACCCAAAGCGGCCGGTTATTGTGATCAGGCTTCAGAGCCGCATCCCATTGATCGCACTTCTTGAAGAGAAAGGACGCCGGGTCTCGTGCGTGCGTTGCCCGCGCTCTCTTGCCCATCGCCACCACATCGAACTCCTCCTTCAGCCTGTTGAATGTTTTGAATGTCTCTTTATCGCTGGGGGTCTCTTCGTCCGCGAACTCATAGTCGTCGGTGTCGTCTGCCTGGGCCTTGCGCTTCGGCGGCATGACGAGCTGTAGAGGGCTGACAAGCGCGCTTTATGCGGTAAAGCCGACAGCGAGCGAGTAGGAAGAGACAGCGAGATTCAGCTGGCTGCTTGAGGTCGTAGGAATGTTCGACGTGGTGGGTGTGATGAAGTGGATAAAGAATCGAAGGCTCAGAGCGGCGGGAGAATGATGAACGCTGAGACAGCGCCAAGACATTATTCAGCGACACAGCCACAGCCGCCACTCGAAGACGTGAACCTCTGGTTACCAAATGTCGTGGACTTGACGTGAAATAAAGCCGTTATAGCATGGTCACGCAGTGCGAGTGATAGAATGCACCAGCAACCCTGCCCGTAGAAGATTGCAATATCATAATGACAGGTCCAACTCACATGTGAGACTACGGCGCGTCTAGATTGTTTGCAGGCTGTACAACGTTCTCCAACGCACGATTTCCACTTCCCCTTCCCCAACCCCACACTTGATGCGCTCATAGCTGGGTGGCATGCCTCCTGATGGGCGCTTCCGACTCCAAACTCAGCTTCAAGCAGGGCATCTTCCGCCTGTCCGAGCCCAAGCAGATTCCTGCCGACGATGCCTACTGGACCGGCGTACGTGGATGCCCACCCCAACTGTACAACTCCACTAACACTACGATGACAGTTCTGGGAGCTCCCAGAGTCTGCTGAGGACATCTTCTCCCTCTTCTCGCCCGCCGACATCCGCCGCACGAGGGATGTGAACCTTCCGAATCTAGAAACGCTTATCCTCGCTGTCACCTCCAGACTCTGCATCCTCCGCAACCACCCTTCCTTTCCCGACCCCGACCTTGCACCAGAACGAGACGCGCTAAACTGTATCCGAGTCCTCACGAGACTACTGCCTTTTTTGTATGAGGCAGATCATCTGGAGGGATGGGAAGACCAGTTCTTTTGGGCCGCGAGGCGCAAGCGCAGCCGAAGAGGGCAGTTAGCCCGGACAGAAGTCATATTCGATGAGGCGGATCCTGATATCACACCCGTCGATGCGCAGCCTGAATTTGAACAGGTGAAGCCGCTGGCAGAGGAGCTCATCGATACTTTGATCGACCTGCTCTTCTTCTCCGACTTCACCCTGCCCAAGGTCCCGGCGGGCAAGAGCAAGGTCACATATGCCATATGGCAAACAGGCGTGGGCTGCAACACCCCAATTGCTTCAACAAAGGAGTTCGAGAGTAACAGAGCCGAGATATTGCGGCTGCTGCTCACGTTGGCGAGCAAGTCGATGTACATGTCGGCCAGTCAGTGTCCCAGGCATACTATACATTTCCCAACTGACTCTCTCAGATGTGCTGCCAGTGAAGGGTGTCAAAGCTATTACATACATGGCTACATGCCCGGATAAGCAGGTCGTGCTCTCGGTGCTATGCTCTTTATTGAACACAGTACGGATCCATGTCAATTTAACCCACCCTCGCCTGCTAACCTTCTTAGACCCTAAAGTACAATCCGGCAACCTGGCGCGTGCCATACGACCATGTCGTCTTTAAGGACTCGAAACCAATACTTGTGTCGTATTGCCTACAGCTACTGCTGGCCCTCGTGCTCTACCCGATTCCAGAACCTGGTAACGGGCCTCCACCAAAGAACTTCTTCCGACATTTCTTAGGACGGTTGCACCGCCCACAAGACTTCCAGTTCTTAGTGGACGGTATGACGCGGATCCTGAACCAGCCTGTGAGTCGAGTGTGCCTATCGTTAGGCCAGAAACTGATTCCATCTAGCTTCAAGCGACGAGCTCTTACCTGCCAGGGAGTCAAAGGTCGCTCACATGGGCACCCGAGATGATCATGCTATTTTGGGAAGCGCTCCAGTGTAACAAGCGATTCCGTTCCTTTATCATTGACACGGACCGCGCCCACGACTTCACCGTTTTAGTGCTTTTCTATGCTATGGATCAACGCAACGATCCTACCAAGCAAGGCTTAATAAGGATGTGCATCTTCGTTCTGCAGACCATGAGTGTCGAGCCCAATTTCGGCAAGAGCCTCAACAAGACATTTGAAGGACAGGAATCGCTTCCTGCTAGCATTCGTGTAGCCAACTTCCATGGCACTTATGCTGATTACCTGATCACAGTAAGCCGAGTCGTACTTTGCTTGGACTAATTATACTGACATGATTTCCAAGTCAATTTACACGCTGCTCACAACGAGCAAAGGGAAACTAGACGCCATATACCCTGCTTTACTTGCCATCATCAACAATATCGCAGCCTATATCCAAAATCTTGGCCGGGCGCCTAGCTCCAAGCTCCTCCAGCTGTTTGCGTCCATGTCATCACCAAGTTTCTTGTTTGCCAACGAAAGCAACCATACCCTGCTTCAATCCTTGCTCGAGGCACTGAACGCCATGATCGAGCATCAGTATCAGAGTAAGATGTCAGTCTAGTCGTACGAATATCGTGCTGACCGTTACAGATAATCCCAACCTGATATATGCAATCGTGCGCTCGCAAAAGCGGTTCCAAGCTTTGAGAAACTTCACTCTAGAGAGCGGCCAAGAAGAGATTGAACGCCAGAACCAACTCAAGAAAGAGCAGGGCAGCGAACTGCGGCGAGCAGACTCAATTGATAGCCTCAGAAGCCCCACGCTGCCGCGGACGCCAACGCTAGCTGAGGTCCCAGAAGAGAACAATGCATTCACAATAGGGGACGACGACGATTCTGACGACGATGATCACACACCTGAACCCCCACGCTCGCCGTCCCTGCCACATTCTGGCGCGTCTCGGAGTGCGTCTATTGCTTCTTCGGTTGACGATACGGTGCCTCTTCAGCTGCGGGGCATGTCGGAGAAGGCACGAGGGAAGAGGCCCGTCGGGCAACCCGCGTTCTCTCGACAGAACAGCACGACGAGTCTAATGAGCATCTCAACACCGATCCTAGGCGGGAACGAGTTCTTCACCCCTTCCACTGCATGGGTACGCTACGCTAAACCTATCCTAAACAATGGCACTGCTAATCCTTTCCCAGATCGAAAGCTGGCTCCCGGAGTTGCCGCTGCACACCATCCTAACCCTGATCTCCGAGCTTGCTCCCGTCCTCCAAAACCCAGACGGCACCAGCAGCGACACCGCCGCGGCCCTGAACGCTATCCGCGACACGCAAGTTCGCGGCATCGACCCCTCGCCTATCAGGGTCCACCTGTTCGAATGGTCCCCGCTGTCGCTGGGCTGGTACGAGTCCCTCCTCTGGGGCTTCATCTTCGCAGGCGAAATGCTCGTCGCTAAAGGCACGGCGGGTGTCTGGAATAACACGGCTATCCGGCTCTTCAAGGTCCAGGAAACGGCTGCCCTAACCCCGTCGCTGCTCGCGCCTAGGGGCGCCGTGGATGCCGTGGGGAGTAACCTCGTGCAGCGAATTGGCAGCCTTAATCTGAGGGGTGCGAATACGACCACTCAGACGCCGCAGCGCGGTGGTGCGGGAGCGGGAAGTGGCAATACTGCGTCCGGGACCGTGAGGGATGTCTGAATTCAGTGACACTAAGTGCGAAGGGACAGAGAGCGGCACGGGCTCGACGAACGGGGTCCCCAGATGCAGATGTGAGCGATACCGATAGCGAAGTCAAGTTTGGCCACTGTGTTTCTATAAATTCTCTGTATCGAGGCGTTCCAGGGTTCTGATTGGTGTGCCTGTGCTGCCGTTACCTTGTTTCGCCCTGGCGGTTTGCAGATCGCAGCTCGCTTAGCGGTTGGTGTGGCGGTGCACTGCCACTTGTGGCGAACGGCTTGTGCCTGAGGATGGCCCCGACCAACAGCATCTCAGAAGCAGCCGGGATTCGATCTAGATTTCGGTACTTTGATGCCAGGACGCGTACTTCTGGTGCTTGATGATGAGTGATGGGCGCGGGGGGGTTACTAGTTCGCTGTTAGAGGTTGGATTTGAAAATGCGCATACATTACCTGTGGCTTTGGCGAGATACCTCGTTCCCTTTACACTTGCTGCGGAGGGGAAATGTACAGAGCTTTGTATACATTTTTCACGCTCGTTTTGCTAGTCTCTTTTGTTGGGTAGGGTCATTTTGTTGTGTTGGGATGGCGGCATCGACATCGACATCTACGTCTCTTGCGGTGGTAAGAGAGGGACGGAGTGAGGGCGGTGCAGAGGGAGAGGAGAAGGTGGAGAAGTATTCTATGCATGTACGTCCCCCGTCGCTTCATACCCTATCCCCTAAATTACCCGTCTTTTCACCTCTCTTCAACCTTCCCCTACCACTAACCTCACCCTCAACCTCACCCCCGACCCAGTACTGACAGTACGACTAGGTCTCACAGCGCTACCTCTCGCTCACAGCGCAGAAACTGTCCCTCACACGCCTCCCGCGCGAAGTCGGATTACCCGAGGAGCGGCGATGGGAGATGGGGACGCCGAAGGCGGTGTTGGAGGGGGTGTTGGATTATTGGTGAGTGCTTCCAAGATCTATTAGTCTGTTTGAGCGGGGCTGGGTGGAAGGAGAGGGGTATCTGAGGGGTGGGCATAGGCGGGGAAGGGAGTAGGATGATAGAGGGATTTAAAATTGCTGTAGAGGTGTAAGGAGATGAGATGAGAGAAGAGAGATGATCGCAAAGAGATGGATCGCACGCCTTCACTAGGAACTCGCTTCGCGCAAACACCTCCTTACACCTCGCCTCTAAATCCCCCGCTTTCAGCAGTCTCGAACCGTCGCTAATCTTTCGATAGGGAACAGAAATACGACTGGCGCACCCAAGAAGCCCACTTCAACACCTCGCTCCCCCAATTCCGGACCACGATTCAGATCCCGTCAACACCAGACACGCCGTCACACTCCCTACGCATACACTTCACACACAAGCGCTCCAAACACCCGAACGCCATACCCTTACTCTTCTGCCACACATGGCCGGCGTCCTTCGTCGAAGTGCAGAAAATCATCGACGCGTTGACCGACCCTCAGAGTCTACCTAGTTTCGGCGCGGGCGCGCAGCAAGCATTCCATGTCGTTGCGCCGAGTATCCCGGGGTTTGGGTTCAGCGATGCGAGCTCAGATGAAGGGTTTGGGGTGAAGGAGACGGCGGCGATGTTCGATGGGGTGATGAGGAGGTTGGGGTATGAGGGGTATGTTGCTCATGGTGTGGGATGGGGATTTAGTATTTGTCGGGCGCTGGCTGTTCAGCATCCGCAGCGGTGTATGGCGGTGCACACGGCGAATCCGTCGTTCGGTGAACCCACGTGGAAGAGGAGCAAAGTTGCGTATATGAAGTACCGGGTGGCGAGGTGGACGAGAGCTAGAATATCGTTGCTAAGTTTTGGATATACGCCTGCGGAGGTTCAAAGTCGACCGGCAGGAGTGATGGAGGGAAGTATGAATGAGTCGTTGTATGCTCAGCGACAACTAGGTACGACGCTCTCTGGCCTGTACTCGCTCCGCCCCCAGACGCTGTCTTTCTCGCTCTGCGACTCGCCAGTCGGTCTCCTCGCCGCGCTGCTCGACATTATCCACACGCGCGCGCCCTCGTCGTCGCCGGTTACGTCCCGATCTCGATCACCGTTCCTGTCCCCGGTCGAGCTAGAGATGCGGGACTCACACCATGCTCGCACATCCCCAGACCCAGATATCCGGTCCAGTCCCACGGAACGCCCTGAAATGCCATTTAGCCCGCTAGAGAGCGAGTTCAACGCTAGAGTGTATACATGGTCGCCCACCGAGGTGCTCAACTGGGTGATGATACAGTGGCTCCCTGGACCTGAGGCTTCTCTGCGGTGGCTGAGACGGGCACACCTGGATACAGGGCCGGATGCTGCTCTTTCGACTACGTACTGTCCTGTGCCGTTGGGGATCAGCTCATTTCGGGCGCGGAATGCCAGCGGCGCTGCTTCACCGTTGATGTTCGGCTCTGCGAGCTGGCGGATTGAGTGGGTGAAGCGACACCAGCGTCCAGCGATACTGCCAGCCTGGGAGGCGCCAGATCTGCTCGTGCTGGATATGCGAGAATGTTTCGGGACTTTTCTGTCTCAAGGCCTCATCCGGCTGGCTTCGTGATCGCTACCAGGCAACATACAGCCAGGGTCAAGCACGCAAAGAAGCATAACGCATGCAATCGACATGATCCATACCAGCTTCTACGATTCCTCGGAGGCCATGGTCACACCGCCCGCCCAAGACCTTCCGTTCTCAGCAACTCGCTCCTCTTGACATTAATTCCCGTCGAAGGCTGCTATGAGGTATATAGGCGGCTCAGTATGCGCATAAGACTAGGAGGCAGAATTAGTCCCAGAGTTGGGCGTTCCGCTCCCTCAATTAGCAGTGGTCGCTGCATGCAGACGCAGACATGCGGCTGTAGTGCGTTGCGGCGATGCGGCGGCCGGCAGGTGTTTGGCTAGAGGGCGGGGATGTGGGTAATCTATGGTTGGGCTATGGGCGGTATGGACATGGACGAGGGGGGTTGGGTACATATTATACATGTATAGTGCGGTGGGCGTTGGTGTATATGGGGCGTGTCTTTTTTTGGATGCGGAATATTAGGGCGATATTGGGATTCGAGATAGCAGATACATGCACCGGGACAATGCGGAGGGGTGCGCTGCTGGTGACAGTGCTGTACGTATACACGAGGGGTAATGTAATGGAGACGTCTACTTTCTTCTTCCTGGCGGTGTGGAGGCATGGTGGGATTCCGCGGGCCCATGCATAGAGAAAGGAATATGGATCGGGATCGTTATATGGGGTGCGCAATAAGACCTCACGCTGGCTGGCTGCGGCACTGACTAACGCTGCCTTGGACGGAGAAGGCGCGAGGGGGGCGCTCCGTGGCTCGCGCGGAGGCAGTCGCATGTGCAAGCCACCGTCCACCCACCGTCCACCCACCGTCATCGCCTTGGGCCAAGCGCGAAAATATCCCTCACCAACGCAAAATTCACTGCGAGACTTGAAATTCTGCGACCCTCAACGCTCCAATCCACCTGCAAACACAAACACTCCTACCCTGGAACATTATCCTGCCTCGAAAGGTACGTCGACTCTGAGGAAACTCGTCCGCTGCATCGCCCAATCGACTGCCCGCAGTGCTTTCTGTGCCTGGACGCCGCTCACGGAACACAGCTGTTTACGCGCCCGAGCAGCCATTGCCTCCCAACAACACTCTCTCGTCCGCCCGCCCTCCGAAATCGATCAAGCTGGCAAAACTACCGTCTAGTAACAACCACACTGCCTAGGCTATAGCAGCCCGCAGACCGCTTCCCCACCGTCACAGCCATCTTTCCATGCGTCGAGAGGACCTGGTACGATTCCTGTCCAAGCCAGCAAAGTGAGTGTCCAAGCCTGTCATGTCCATGCAGCACATCCCCTTGTGTTTTCACCTCCTCGTGCATGCAACTGACGTGTGCAGGCCCAGATAACACCCCCTACGCTCCTCCATCCACCATCCATATTTCCACCCACCTGAGCAGATCTCCTCGTCTGCTGGACCCGATACTTCCCAGGGTATCGGAATCTAGTCGCTCGAGGACCACGACCGACTGACACCATTTCCCGGCGCAAAGCCTCGTTTATCCCCCTCTCCGCCCGCCCTCCTTAACGCCCTTTACGGACGTTCACCCATAGCCGACTGCTGCTGGCAAACGCCAGCCTCTACACTCTCCACCTCCCCGTGGGCCTTCTCTTCTCAGGCGGACACCGCATTGTTCGCTTGGGTGGCAGATTGTGCTTCACTGCCACGCAGCCACAGCCTCTGATCCATCTGTCCAGCCACCGATCGTCAAGTGCAGCTAGTTGTTGAGTGGTCACTCGCCAAGTCTTCAAGAGATGGTCAATACTGAGATCCCACACCACTACACTGCGTCTCCATCGTCCCATATTGGCACGCCGTCGTTGACTATCAATAAAGAGGCGACCATCGGCCTCGACTCCAGCAATGCCTTCGAAGGTACGTCTATCCTGTCTTCGCTGACAATATAGGCTTACATTTGTACAGGTCCCGAGAAGCTGCTAGAAGTATGGTTCGCCGCGTCGCCCACCGAACTGCCTGGTCAGGCTGGTCCGCTCGGGCTCAAGGCCGTCTCGGCTGAAACATGGAAGGAGATGTTGGACTTGGTCAATTGCAAAGTCCTCTCTGTCATCGAGTCCGAGCACGTGGACGCCTATCTTCTCTCCGAGTCCAGCCTCTTCGTGTTCCCTCACAAGATCATCCTCAAGACTTGTGGCACCACGACTCTTCTCTGGGGCCTTCCTCGCTTGTTGGAGATTGCTGCTCTCGATGCGGGTTTCCCTCACGTCGCCGCCCAGCCGCTTCGTGGAGTTGCTGCTGCCGCTACCCCATACCGCGTCTTCTACAGCAGGAAGAACTTCCTCTACCCTGATCAGCAGCGCGGACCCCACCGCAGCTGGCGAGATGAGGTTCGCTTCTTGGACCAGCGCTTCGAGGGCGGCAGTGCCTACATGATTGGCAAGATGAATGGAGAGCATTGGTACCTGTACATCACCGGACCAGACACGCGCTTGACTCCTCCGCCCAGCCCCGACAGAGAGTACCCGGAGACTGAGACCAAATTCATCAACTACCCTCGGCGCTTGCTACCGGAGCAGGCTTCTGGGTCGGAGGACGACGAGACTTTGGAAGTACTTATGACCGATCTCGATGAGATGAACGCCCGCCAGTTCTATCTCGAGGACGCGAGTGCGGTCGCGGAAGGTCGATTCTTTCAAAAGGCTCGTGATGCGAGGAAGAGTGCTATTCAATCCCTGGGCGCCATTCCTGAGGAGAAGTGCGAGAGCCTCGGTGGTTCTACTGTCCTCAACTCTGCTGATAACACGCGTCCGGCTTCTGAGGACAGCTTCGATGTCTTTGAGCAGACCTCTTCGGACCACTCAGGCTTCAATTCGGATGACGACTTGACATTCCCAGAGGAGCTTACCACCGAGGGCCACACTCTCGGTACCGTCGTTTCCGAAACTTGCGGCTTGTCTGATGTCTATCCGACGAGCAAGTACCCCGACGCCCGCATCGATGCATACCTCTTCACGCCCTGCGGCTTCTCCGCCAACGGCGTCATCCCCGCTCCCGGCGGTGCGAGCAGCAAGTCCGACGCCTGCCACTACTTCACCGTCCACGTCACGCCCGAACCTCAATGCTCGTACGCTTCTTTCGAGACGAACGTCCCCGCCCGTCAAACCGGCCGCGAGACTGCGGACGTCATCGAGCATGTCGTCGGCATCTTCAAACCGGGTCGTTTCAGCGTGACCATCTTTGAGGCGAAGCGCGGTGGCGAGGAGGGCTTGGGTCAGGGTGTTAAGAAGGGGATGCGTATGGATGCGATTAAGGGGTATCGCAGGGTGGATCGGATTGTGCATGATTTGGATGGGTATGATCTTGTTTTTCGGTATTACGAGAGGGAGGATTGGAAGGGTGGGCAGCCGCGGTTGGGGGAGGTGGGGTTTTAGAGGGAGATTGTGGGTTGGGTGGAGGAGGGCTAAATTGCGAGAAGTGGTATTTGACTTGTTTTAGTTTACTGTCTCTCGTTACATAGGGGGACGGAGGCGGAAGTGTGGAGAATTGGGAGTTGTGAGACGTGGGAACAAGGTTGATGGAGAGTGTTTGTGATTATTTCTTTGTAGTCCCTCGCTCAAGTATCACCAAATTGCGCAACACAATACATCGAGCCATAATGCCATACATACATACATACATACGTCCTGCTTCTCCTCTCGAGCCTCATATCAATACTTCTCCCGTCTTTTTCCTTCCCGTGGCTATCTGCTCTTCCCGCCTCTTCCCTCTTCCCTCTTCCCTCTTCCCTCTTCCCTCTTCCCTCCTCGCCCATTCCACTCATCTCTTTCTGTACTCTTAAATCGAGCGTCCCTGGGCTTACGCGATTGTGGGCTAGAAGATTGTGATGAATTCTGGGTGGTTGGGGTTTCGAGAATAGGGTTCTGGAGAATGGGATTCTGGGATTTCTGGGCTGGGTTGGGTTGGGTTGGGTTGGGTTGGGTTGGGGTTTCGAGAATGGGGTTCTGGATTCTGGGCTGGGCTGGGTTGGGTTGGGCTGGGCTAAGTTGGGCTGGTGAGTTGGTTTGGGTTTTGGTATGGTGTGGTAAGGTAAGTTGGTTTGGGTTCCATTTTGTGGTGAAGTTGGGTAGGTTTTGTGGTGGTGTGATGGATTCCGTTAAGTAGGGTTTTGGTGCGTTAGCTGGACGGTTTTAGGTGATGATGGTTTGGATGGTCAGGATAGACGAGATGGATGGATGGAATGGACGGGATGGATAGACGAGATGGATAATGGTCAGGATGGGATGGATGGAATGGGGTGGATAGATGGATGGACGGGGATATTTAGATAGATGGATGGGATGGATGGTTAGATGGATGGATGGGAAACGGAGGTGGGGGGTTTCAGGCGGTGTAATGGATAGGATGGAATGGACGGGGATATATAGATGGATGGGTTACGTGTAGTAACTGCGAAGAACTGGGAGGGTGTAGGTTAGATAGATGGTTAGGATGGGAGAGTTGGGTATGTCTTGTCTTGTCTAGGGGTAGGAATTGAACTGTATGAGATGCGTGGTAGGGAGTAGGGGAGGGGGTAGGTGTTGTTTGGATTTGGCCGGTGAATGAGTGGTAGCGAGGCTAGGTTGAAAGTAGAGGGTGGGATGTTGAGACTGTTGCGGGCGAATTTTCGCGTTGCGCCTCGCCTCTGAGATCTAAGATAGAAGGAGGCTAGATTTATCTTGTTTTCTGCGAGGGCGGGAGGGAGGGAGGGATGTAGAAGAAATGGCAGCGAGGTCAAGGGTCCCCGAAGCTGAGACTGCAACTATTTTGTCGATTCCACGTTGTGTTTATTGGCTGAGTCGGGATTTTTAGAAAGCTTAGGATAGTAGGAGACTAGATTTACCTCATTTCATTCTCGATGGGGGATGAATGGATGCAGACGGAGTAATAGCGAGGTCAAAGGTCTCCGAAGCTGAGACTAGACTGTTGTGGACGATTTTGCGTTGCGTTTGTTTGCTGGGCTCAGGCGTTTGGATATGCAAGGAAGGATAGGGTAAGGCTGGATTTATTTTTATTTCATTCTCAGTGGGGGATGAATGAATGCAGACGGAGTAGTAGCGAGTTTGTAAGCGATAGACGCTGCGACTAGGACTGTTGTGGGCGATTTTGCGTTTGTTGGCTTTGGTGCTAGAAACTTAAAGATAGAGGCTAGGGTCATTATCGATGAGGGATGGATGGAGATGGGAACAGATTAGTAACAATTGGACTGTGTTGTGGTGTTGTGGCGAGCTGAGCTGTGATGATTGGGGCTGGATTAGAGAGCGGTGGTAGTGGGAAGGGGGTAATGGTTGCTTGTAAGCTGAGAGGCCCTGATTGAGAGCCGGACATTTGTAGGTTAGTAGAGCAGCAGATCTCGGATGCGCTTTTGTAGAAGATGTTTGACTTGCTGGTCGTTAAGCGGGATCGTGCAGGCGAAGGAGCTCATTAGGCTGTCAAGGACTGTTGTGAATTGGTTCACTATCATTGAAGTCTGGAATGGAAGTTCGATGGTTTGTGGAGAGTTGTAGATCGCAGCGTCGGCCAGTCAATGAAGCAACTTGCTGTTGGTGGAGCTTGAGCGGTCAGTGTCTAGAAGTCGCGAATCGAGCTTCCGACCGCTCCTTCCCTAACCCATTATTCTACCTCGCTCTCAGCTATCTAGCGCTATTAGATACAGGCAACAACAGCTAGGGATGACGTGGCCTACATATAATTAGAGGGTGAAGGAGGTTTACCCCTTATCTTTCTCTTTTTTTACAACACTCTCTCACCGTTGTCTATACTTTTATACTATAGGTCATAGTAGAGACGGTAAGGAAGTAAACGCAGCAATCTCTAGCTGTGATTGAGAGTGGTCTTGGCACCCGATCTAGGGGTGGATATAAAGGTATTCTCTCCTACCTCTGCACTCCTCTCTTACACTACACTCCCATCCTCTTTTCGAACCGACAGCAACATAACTGTCCTTCGATAAGTGCTTAGCCTTCAAGTATCTACCGTATCCTATCATCTATCAGATGTCTTCCTCGTCCAAGGGAATCCTTGCGCGACGCGACCGCCATGAATCCGGGTACTACGCTTGGAAGGATGTGAACATCGTCAACGGTGACGACTCCGCGGTAAGTATCAGGTCTTGTTCCATGCAGTATGGAATTTGCACAAGCACACAAGACGCCAGTCATTGTTGCTTTCTATGTTCAAGCTAATTGTTTTGTTATGCAATAGGATGAGAACTTCGTGACAGACGAGGACAGCGATGAACCCATGGAGGAGCCAGACTCTGACGTTGAACCTGGCGATCAAGACAACATCAACGGTGCCACGTCCAACATGCCTGCAGCTGAGCGACTCGCCCAACCTGTGAAGGGTCGAAGCCGCGGTCGAGCTCCAAACGCTGGGAGTGGCATCTCTATGAAACCCGTTTACGATCCGAAGAAGGTACAATCGCATTCCTCAACAGTGGTCAAAGCATGCGTATCTGACAAGCTTTCCAGAATCGGTGTGAGATCTGGTCTTTCTTCGACAGCGAAGGGAATGACTACCCCCGTATCGCCGTCCATTCCGAGTACACCACAGTCAAAGATATAACTGTCCACTCGAAGACATCTGTGTTCAGGCAAGCCGAAGAAGTCGAGACATGGTTGAAGGTCCTCAAGATGATTCACCCAAAGAAACTCTCGTTCAAGAAGTTTCTAGATTCGGACATGAACCCGTCTGGCAAGAAGAGGAAGAGGGCAGGATCTCGCAAGAAGAGCAAGCGCGCCGCGTCTGGCAACAATAGGATGAGGGCGGGCGGGAAGGAATAGCTCCAGGTATGTGGTCTCTCCCTCGAATTCTATTGCTTTCTTTCTGTCTTCGTGGCTGACTGATGTAGCTGCAGACACAGGCGGCCCGTTCCTAGGGAGGCTTCATGAATGAATTTATCCATCGACATGGCAAGAGGAAAGGCTTTTCGATGGCTTCCCTTTCGGATCCGCATGGCGGCATGAGCATCTCTTTAAGGACGAAGCTATCTCATTGCTCGTGCCTTGGTTCTTCTCCTTTGCAAGCTCATTCCGATCAGCAGATCATAAAAGTTCTACCTTTCTGTGGCGTTCTCAGTTTGGTATCGGAATCCCCTTCTGCTTGACTGATTGCCTATGAAGGCTCTTCAAGTTTAATAGCGGCACTTCATTTCCCCATTAGGACAGCCAAATCCACGGCGACCCTATGAATGGTTTACTACCTAGTCTATTTCCTTGTTCTCTTAGACGTTTTGAGGTCTGATTTGCCCAAATCTGCCTTCAAATCAAAAGCACTATCTTCTATATACTCATATCTTCTTGATGGCTTCGTGTGATGAACTCGAAAGGAATGTGTTCTGGATACATCGTACGCTTCGTAGACGAGTAACATTATTAATTATATACGGCTCCAACATAGGAGTGTGGTGCTTAATGATTGGAGCTGTCCGGGAAGCCTTCCGAGTACGTCCCTTGACCGAGCAAAACCTCCCTGAACTGCCATAAAATATGATATTGACACTTTCTCGCTAACTCATAATTCTTATTATCCCAATCCCTCGCTAACAATAATAAGCGCGTGACAGCGCCCAGAATTCACAAAATCTTGAATTTCTACCTTTACCTTCTCTCCTTAGCTCTCTTACCTTAACATAGCCCTATTAATAAATTAATAAGGAAGAAGTAAGGACAACGTGTAGACTATGTTTAGCCTAAAGAAATCTAAAAGAATCAAGCCTTTTCTTACTTAAAAGCTATGTTTATCACGTAAGATTCTACCCTTTAAAGAAGTAGAATATCGCGTATACTATACGCGGAGAACTCCTATATACCTAACACAAAGGAGCGCGGCCTGAACGTTAGGTCTGTATCCTATAGGCTCTTCGCCTCCCCCACTAAGTCAGTCGTCGAAGTGTAGTAAACATCACAGACGTTTGTAAACTGGGACCCTCTGGGTTTACCCCGGTTCTTGCGGGGTTTACAACACGTGTCTACCCAGAATTTCTATACAATAGCCATACCGACTTTTGATAGCCCTTGCACCAGGACTTGCAGCAGGACCTCTGTCAGGACTCGTATCAAGACTTACGCTAATTTGGGAATCCGTCTTGCATAGTAAGCATTCAGACCCCGCTCCAGAGGTTGCATTACAACAACACTAGCTGAGACGTACTGGGCGTAGAGGAGGGCAGATAATAATCTGTTTCACGGACATTTGAATCTTAGAATTATCGCAAACTTCATAGTCTCGACAATGTCCAGCTATGCGGACGGCAAAGTAGATATGACTCCAGCCGTTCGCACTGTACCAAGCCAGTATCCATCATCCCTCTGGAACAACCGCAAACCTCACAGTCTCGACAATGTCTAGCTATGCGAACGGCAAGTCGATCTGACCACAAGCATTCGCCATGTCCAGCATCTCTCAAGAACCGCATCAACTGCCAGATCATATGTAACAATCATCCATGCTCTGGAACCAACAACCTGATCACTCGCACAAAATAGACTGTCCACCGTCAAACGTGATTCGCTTTCTCATCTTCATAACCACAAGCCTTCCAGCACCTTTATCAAGTGTACCGTCGCCATTCCGACCGAGCACTGCGTTCGACGAGTAGACAAGCGCAGTACCAGTTCGAAGTTGTTCGATAGCGCGGATCACGTCCTTCTCGTCTTCTTGGGGGATGATGATGTGCTTCTTGAGAGCTGCGAACCATTCGGGGCTCGTGAAACGATGGACGATGACAACAGAGCAGAGTGCGATCAGACTCGTCAATAGTGTTGGCTCTTGGGTGGAGACAATCACGCGGGTTCCGTAATGTCGTTGTAGGCGGATGGTTGTCAAGAGGGACTCATTCAGCGCTTTAGCACCCGGTACGTTCAGCATGTACTGCAGCCCTGTTAGATGGATTCAAAGAATGGTAATAGGCAATACTTACTTTGTGTGCTTCGTCAAGCACCACCATCTTGCCCGGCGCCTGAGACTGCAAATAACGCTGGAGTCCCAGCTTGAACAATGTACAGGCAGTGCTGGCATCAACAAAGGGGCACGACATATCGATGATCGTGATTTCTCCTAGCAAGCACATAATGATTTTAGCAGAAGACTACTAGGTTGAAGACAAATGATAAGAAGGAATGTGCTGGAATACGTACCTGGGCGATACTGTGGATCGGGATATGCATTGTTCAAATCCAGAAAGGATTCCAGAAGGTTGAGTCGCATCTGCAGGAACTTCATTTGTCGGAAGTCGAAACGACAAGCTTTGAGTTTAGGCTTGAGCATGCGGTAGTCGAATCTGCCGTCGCACTCCGTTGCAATCTCGCGCAAAACGTTATTGAACTGCGCCATGTACAATGGTCCCTCTTTGTCGGTGTGCACATTCATGAAGGTCAGAATGGTGCCGATGTCTAGCAGCCAAGGCTTCAACTTGAACGCCGTGACTGTCACGTTCGGGAGGCGTTCGTAGAGCCTTCTGATCCCTGGGTTGGTTGCCGAGACGAGGACGTTGATCTTGCGGACCGGCGTGAGTTTCGGAAATGCTGAATTGGGGGATCCTAAGAAAGCAACCTCGCTGACGCTAAATCCCGAACCGACTGAACTGTACTCGCCGTAGCTGAAGACTAGCGCAGACAAAGGCTTACCAGCTCGACCGAGAACCGGAGACGAGAGGATCGCATTCTCTGCATGGCATGTTAGATTGGGATGATGGTGCCCGCAAGACGCACCGATGACTTACCAAGGAAGCAAGCAGTTGTATGGCTCTTGCCACTACCCTGCACGCCGCAAATGAACGTCGAAAACGGGGCGTTGGAGTTGACGAAGATCTTTGACCTGGAGACCTCCATTTCACCACTTCCTTGTGTACCGAGAAAGCCACTTTGTGGCAGCAAGTCATTGCTTGATTGATCGACGATGTCGCCGGACACTAACGGTGCATGTCTGACATCGAATTCATCTTCGGATTCCCTAGTCTCTTGGGTGCGATCTCTGGGCATGAGCATATCCATTAGGTTTGCTTCGGCCGAAGTTGCGCTGGCGTGGGCTGTGGAGAGCGCGGGAGGACCATGGGCGGTAGCCTGCTTTAGGCTATTGTTAGAGCAGCTCAGAGTAGTCAAATGGAAGGGGAATCTTACAGCGCCCAGTTCGCGACTGGAGCAAAGCTGTATCTGTTTCAGCTTCCGCGAGAGAAGGTCGTCCGCTCCGATCCCGCCACTCGATAGCTTCGTAAGCCCATTCGCGGATCCCTGGGAACCGACAGCGGCCATAGTGGACAGTGCATTCTGAACTCGAGGCTCGACCGGTGCGTAAGACGCGCTTCCTCCAGCGGTAAAAGTGAAGCTCGGAGAAGTTGACTCCATGCTTGAATCAAAACTGAAAGCGGGCTGGGCAGGTACAGGCGTAGAGACTTCAGTACGCTCAAACTTGAATTCTTTGCCGCCAATTGTGATTGTATCTGGAATAGAAGGTTCAGATACTCGAGTGGGGGTCTCAGTCTTCACATATTGCTGCGAAGACCTTGTTGACCTTTGGTGTGGCAACAGAGTGGCCGGTAGAACGTAGTTGACATTGTTCGCAACCGGTGTCTTGTCGCGCAACACAGGTGCCATGGAAGTCGATGCTTGCTTTGTGCGCACTAGGATACTCTCACGCTCAAACCTTGCTTCCAATTAGTATCCTGGAAACCAAAACTTTAGTTTGTTTGCAAATGGACATGCTCACTTCGTAACAAGCTCGTCCAGCCTTCTCGGATGAATGCCAGGAAGCCTTTGCTCGCAAACGATTTTCACCGTGGCTCGATCTTTGAATCGACCCGACTTATCGACAGGGTGCTTAGTGCACACTGTCTTCAGAATTTGGACGTCTTTGGTTGGAATTTCGGGCTTGTAAAGCTCCTTGTTTAGTCTGGACTAGGTCAATTGGGCTCAGCAGGCGACATGGGTAACGACGCACCGAGCAATTGAAGCGGGGATGAGCGCCGCATAGTCTGGGCATTCCCTCTGCAAGGTCCTCTCGAGCTTGTTAAACTCAACTGCTTGATTCTGCTTTCCGTTCATGTCGCAATATCGCTCGCGGAATCTGGCTCGCACCCACTTATCGACACGAGCTGGTGTGATAGCCATGGAAACGTTCCTTCAAGGTCAGCGTTCTCGATGAGCTTGGTTCTTGCCAAACGTGAAGGTGTGGAAGTGGTTTTGTAAACAGCAGGAACGATAGAGCTCGTGCTGTGCCGACCAAACCGCGCTAAGACGGTTTCGGCAAGGCGCACGTGCGCATCCGTTTGCGATCAGCTCACCTGCAGTTCTCATTCCAGTGGAGATATGCTCATGATGCAGAAAGCGAGAATTGACAGGGAGAGCGTCGGTATATCATTCTGTGTCGGGTATGGGGAGCATGGCAAAGGACGCCCACTTCAGCCTGTTAGTTGGCGTAGTGGCATCGAACACCCCCGAAAAGGCGCATCGATTTCAGCCTAGCCATCTGCCTTGCGCTGCACTGCCCATCAGCACAGCAGCAATACTTATTTGTCCCGGGGCGGTCTACCTTTTTTCTCATACTTTCGAATTGATCGGCCCGTCCGTGGAGCATCCAACATGTCTAACATCTGTACACTGGACGGCAACGCTGACCTCTATGGACGAGGTGTTCGGCTCGGATACTACCTCCAACGGTATGCCGGCTCTTGCAGCATGGATATGTCCTAGCGAGGTCCCAAAGCTACGCATCGCCAATACTTTTTTCACCTCGGCAGTATTTATCGCCCTATTAGTACAAATTCACCGTTCTACCGCATTCGAGGTCATCGACATTTACATCACCATGCTGTTCACGTTCGGGTGGACCGTTACTGGCCTGGCCGTTCTGCTCTGGCGCATCGCTACCGGTTTTGATGTCCGCTGGGACCCGAGCCTCTACCATAGGAACAAGCTTACAATAGGTCGTCTATTCCAAGCTTGCTATCCCCTCTTTCTAAATACGGTTTTCGTATTCCAGATATGGTTCTGGACGGCGAAAGTTGGTGCGACTTACCGAACGGATTGTCCACGGAACGGCTTCTTGTTTATGAAGATCGCTCTCAACAATAGATGGTTTAGAACGCTGAATGCATCTATCTACGTTTTGTTGCTTGTCCTAACGACCCTCTTCCTGCTCGCGAATTTCAAACCCATCGCTGCCGTTGGTGGCTCTGGGATCTATAGCCGCTTGACCCAGACGAGAAGGTAGGTAGAACAATCCGATTGCACATTAGTGAAGATGTCTCGATAATCAGTCATTTAGATACTCCCGAGACGTTGGTTAATGTTCATATATATGTTGTTCCATGCTGACATTGTGGCAGCGTTTCTGCATCCCTCGCTATGCTCTACTATATACTCAACTCGCTCGCCGATCTATTCGTCGCAACGACGGTTCTAGTTGCCACGGAGCTCTCAATCCGCTGTAACAACATCACCGGTGCATCATCCATAAGGAGCCCAGGACAAATAATCCCTTTACTAATTGGAATTGCGTGTGCTTTAAGAGTCCTATATAGCGGTAGAAAAAGACTCTTTGACAAAACTCAATTGACCGTTTCAGGGTTTCTAGGGCCCTCCACCGATCTCGACGAGAACATGCAGGATGAAACCAACGATCCACCGGGCTCAAACAATGATGAATCTGCTCCGCTCGAACTTATAGCAGCCTCGACGTCATTACAGGACACTGATATGGCGTTGCAACAGTCAGACCCTGGACAATTACAACTCAATTGCTCTAGTCCACATGCACAAGTCCTTGAACCGATACTTACCACACCCTCTCCCGATCTTGCCAACAACTCCGAGACAACATCTTCATTCGGGCCGGAATTTTCTCAAGACGAAGAGATGCAACCTGTTTCCATGACTGTCCTTGATGCTACTTCGACATCAACATCGATTCCAACCACGTTGCAAGAGTCAAACTTGACCACGAGAACCCCCAAAAAGGTTACTGTTACTGGCATTTACGGTGGAGGCACTCGCGTATACTACGGTGGTAGTGGTGCTTTGCGTGATGGCGGGTAGGACTCCTGTGCACTTCAAGCTCATCTCACGGTAGTTCTAAAAAGACTGTAATAAGAAGAGAAACCAAATTTCCCTCTTTTGTTCTGTAATTTAGCTATCTAGATACCTTAACTACTATACTAACGTAATAAAGAGAGTAAATTATTTCTTATATACTATGTTTTTAAGACTATAAGGAGGGATATTATACATTAAATGTGTACTAGAGGTCAAGCAGGGACCTACATTCTAGTAGGGTGCTTAACCGCAGAGTGGTAAGGATAATGTCGGCATTGTTGCTGCTAGCATTGGTCAGTCGCATTGCGCCAAACCCTTTCAAGACGATTGTCAGTTGCGTAGACGAAGCTCTGCTGTACAACGTAACACGCACAAAAAAACCAGATTCCTTGCTGCACCTTTCTTTAATATCGCACCGCACATCTACTACGGGATTTCTCATGATTCTGGCTCTAGCAAACCCCAACTCAGTTCTCGTTTGCAATGGCTTCAGCCACTTGCTCAACCATTTCAGCGGAGCATATCTCCATCCCAGGAGCGCTTCCAGCGTTTATGCAAAGCCTGATCGGACTTCCGAACAACCCCGCATCTCTCTATCTCTCCATCAATCGTCGTAGTCTGATCATCTACGTTGCTCCAGCCTCAACAGTCAATATAATCGACCTGTCAGATCTCAACGTTGCTCTATGCCAGAAGGACGAAAGCGCACTAGCCCTAAAATCTCTCCTAGAGACTAGCACTATAATTAAGGTCTTCTTCGACGCTCGCGTGCCGGCAAAAAGTCTCTTCGAACGCTGCGACATCAAATTAGCTAACGAGGTACGATCTACTAAATTCCTCGTGCTCACAATGGATATTGACTGTGATTCTTAGACTTATACCAAGCAAACTTACATCCACGAAGTACAATTGATGGAGCTAGCGCTGCGCCAGAAAGATAGGGGCCGCGAATGGCTTGTAGGGCTCGACAAGTGTATCATACAAGACTCGGACCTTGACGTCGATAAAGTCACGGCAGGTAGCCCCAGCGGAGCTGCCGGATTCGATATGAGGATCCTGCATCTACCAGTATTATGGGCAAAGTATCACGATCAGTTGACTAGTGGCCGTAACGGAGCCGCGTTCTGGATCTCGATGATTCGCGAGGCAACGACGAAGCGATTGGAAGTATCGCGTGGTGAGAAGGATAGAGGGTATGTTGACGATGGTGCGAAAAGTGGCTGGTACAAGGAGATTATTGATGAGCGGACTGATTCTTGGAATGATGATGTTCTAATGGATGCGATTCACGGAGGTGAATACCTGGGTGGTAATGAACATTGGTCGAAGTTCAAATTGTTGTGATAGCGACATTTTAGCTGGTAGTACATGAAGATTCTACGACTAATGCCGTGTATTCACCTAAGAGAAGCTTACGATTTAACGGTAGATACGATCTCTATCTCTGGGTACATTATGTGGTTACCGCAAGCAAGGATAACAGCCAAACCGCTCCGGCCACACCCGCCGCCGCGAAGAGTCTTGCAAGAAGAATAAATCAGACAATATGCCCATGGTGGTCCAACCCGCAGCAGCCACGGACGAGGCTCACTATATTTGTGCATGGCGACTCCTTGCTATCAGTTTTCCCTTAAGTATTTGCCCAGAGGGTGAGATGCATAGGTATCTGTGTGAATATAATTTTATATTAGTATGAAAGTAGGTTTAGGAGTTAAAGTAGTATATTATTTGAAGGTAATAGTATGAGAAATTAGACGTAAATGCAGTTTCTAATGCTGCAAAGTTAATGTACCTATGAATTGCTCTGTTACGGCGGTTGTTTCGTTACGGGCGGACGTACATTCGGATATATTCGACAAGAATATCACATAAACCAGCCGCGACACCGGGTTCTCGCAGGGATCTAAGAGGCTTACGGCTGAAGCAGTACCCCTCAGCGTTATGGTTTATCAATGACGACCACCTCTTCTCTCATAGGCCTCTTTAGTTCTTTAACTACATCATCCAACCCATGAGTCCTATTTTATTGGTCATAAGCAGCTCTCATCCATCGATCACAAATGATTTCAAACGCCTTATTGACTTCTTAGAAACGTATCTGACCTCGCTCTCTTTCTTGCGTACTCGCAAGCATTAGTTGATCAGGGTGATACTTCACAGTCAGACTACGTCTCGCAGCGACGATCTCTTCTAGTGTTGCAGTACACAGCACTCCGAGCCTTACGTAGGGATCCCAAATCTTGGGCTGTGGTTGAAAGTTAGTCTCGGGAGGGTGGCATCGCTTCTTGCGATGGTGGCGCTTTTTGTTTTGCTGTGGCCGCTTTTTCTTCTTCTTTTCCGCCTCCTGGCAGTCGTCGCTGCTACTGCTGCTTTCGATGACTCTTGAATCGCGAACCTGAGGTTGAGGACTAGCCTTCGGGACTCCCTGATTGTTTGCAGTACCTGACGAAGCGGTCGTGAAAAGATACGGGGATCCTGGAACGTAGTACGCAGAAGGACCGTACGGTACGCTGTAAGCCTTCGCGCTAGATGCTGGAATTTGAGGCACCCACGCCTGCTGAGGAGGATATTGTCTCGCTCTCGGGGGGTATCTTCGTGGATGACTACCGCTATCTGCCCCGCTGTTGCTTGATGCTCGCCAACCTGCCTCCTCCCGAGGCGTACCTTCTCGTTGTTCCTGTTGCCCAGGAGCACGAGATTGTCTCCGATTACCAACTTCTTGCCTCCTGAGTCCTTCCGCTCGCTCTCGCTTGATCTGATGAAGCCTATCCAAGGTAACCTCCAGCGCACCATAGCTTGGCCTCGTGTCATAAGTCTCGTCGTACGCCTGTCTATCCTTTCTCGCCGTGTCGCGTAGATTCGCTACCACCATAATGAAGAGCTCGATCTCTGCATCTGTAAGTGCATGGAGATACTCGATAGGTACAGGATGCACCATGTGCATTTTCAGGTTCGAGGTGACGCCCAAGGGCCGACCGTGGGCGAAAGAGAAGTGCTGGTAGTTAGGTGAGGATTGCATAGATGTGAGGGTCAGATGTTCGGTAGTTGTGCAGAGGAGGACCTCTGGATGGGTGTTGCGATGCGCCATGATTTTGGTGTAGATGCCCTCACCGCTCTCCGTTAGATTTAGGAGATTATATTTGGAGTACGAAGAGTCCAGTATATGGACAAGGAATGTCACGATGCAATTCTCTGTTGGTATCCCCTTCGCTCCCCAACGTGAAAACTGCAAATGTGTCCACTACCAACATTGAAGAAGGAGATCGAAGATGTGGCTTGTTTCGTCATTCATTCAATCCTAAAATCCACGTACTCGATTCACTTTCCACGCCACTGCTGTTTTCATACTCAATGTTTCCACAGACGTGATGGGTTCACTTTTAGAATTCGACTGTTTAGCTAAAATATAGGACTTTTGGCCCTTCAACATTATCACCACTACGCAGGTTCTTGGGCCGATTTCACGACAACAATAAGTGTAGATGGAGAGCTATTTAGTGTTTGACTGAAAATTAATTATTTCCAACTAACTACAAGCAAGAATCTTTCCACCTACTTACTCTTCTTACCCTTACCCGAAGAAGATCCACTTGTATCACCAGTTTCAGCTCGCTCAATCTTCTTTGCTCGTGGATTGTGGCGTGCAACACCGATTGTGACATCCCCACCCGGACGACTTGGAAATCTCTGCCCGGGAGGAAAAAATCCATCTGGATAGACAGCTCCAGGGATCAAGCGAGGCTCTCCAGAAGGCGAAATGGTAAAGAGCTGTTGATGGGGTTTGCTAGTATCAACCTGACGAGCGTCTGCTCTTACGTTAGCACTGCGCTGCTCAGCCTCCTTCATCTTTTCCACTTCCCACTCCAATCTCTGCTCCTCAAGTCTCGCTAGCATGACATCCGGACCCAGAAAGTGGAGCAAGTTATCAAGTGTCCCATTCAGAGCCTCATAGCTCGGGCCGCGATTTGCGTCCTCTCCGTTCGCCACGAGCGCAAAATCGGCTTTATCCCTCAATTTCCCAACATCCCCTAGGAACTCCTCCAACTCCTCGTACAGCCAGTTCACCAGACTTTTAGTCTCAACCGGGTGCACAGCAAAGACCTCTTGTCCCGAGGGCAAAATATGGTGGTAGAAGTTCGGATGAATCCTCATATGCCCCAATGACGGTGTGTTAGGCGTAGTCAATATTCGAACCTTCGGGTCCTTCTCCAACCGCTCCACCGTCTCGTGAACCTCTCGGATAATCCTTTTCAAGGTGATCTCATATTTCTTCTTCTTATCCACTCGGCCAGGGAAGTCGGGCGCTCCGCGCAGAATCGTCTCGTAGTATTTCGAGGTAATCTTTTCGTAATCTAAGAGCTCGTCGAATGTGAGGACGTCATGGAGGAAGCTGCGGGGGATCGGGTGGGTGATGTGTATTACTTTGCCGGAGGCGAGATATGTGCATTCGTAATCGGGGTGCATCTTGAGTCTAGCGAGGGTAGAGTGGGTTTTAGTGGAACTGAATATGTGTTGTACTTGCGGGGGTGATGACATGGTTGGTAGATGTAATAAGAGTTCAGGTGGGCTTTTAGGATGTTGGGAAATGGGCCAATTAAAATATGGTTTTGGAGAAAGACGAAGGCTCTGCGAGAGTTTTAGAGGGATAAATAGCAGAATCATAGCTTCACGAGAGGACGAGGTGAAGAGAAATACGGGAATAGTATGTTTTAAACTCAAATTGACCTACAGCAGCTGTCTCGAACACGTACTTCGTGTGACCTAACCAACACCAGTCTATGTCTAGCCATTCCATTCCCCGCTGCCGTATCTATCGCTGCATTATCATCACTTCGTATAACTATTCACTCCTTATTTGCTCCTCTTGTAGATCTTCTGCAGGAATGTCTCGAACACCTCCTTCTTTAAGCCCTCACTCTCATCCACCTTCTCAATCTTCACCCTCAGATCTGCGACACGCTCCTCTTCCCACACTTGGTAGAACTCGGACAGCTTTAGCTCATGGTACAGCTCCTTGACCTTAGCCTCCTTCGCGCTGTCCTTCTGGCCATAGTTCTCCTCGAGCACCTTGCGCTGCTCTGGGGTGACCTTGCGAAGAGCTTGATTCACGAGCCATGAGCACTTGTTATCCTGGATGTCTGTGCCGATCTTGCCAAGAACTTCTGGGTCGGCGAAAGCGTCCAGATAGTCATCCTGCGCTTGGAAGTATTCGCCCATAGGAATGAGGATGTCGAGTGACGTCTGCAGATTCTTCGGAGTCGCAGCACCTACGTAGTGCAGTGCCAGTGCAACGGGAAGATAGAAGGAGTAATACGCAGTCTTGAAGATGACGATGAAAGTGAACTTCTCCAGCGAGAAGTTGTCGAGGTCTACATGGTCTTCCGGCGCAGTCAGAAGATCACAAGCCTGGCCTAGCTCGGTCTGGAAAGTGACTTCGTGGAACAGCTCGACCATATCGATGTAGCTCTTCTCTTGCCTATAGTGTTTCTTGAGGAGGAGATAGATTGAGGATTCTAGCATGAACGCGTCGTTGATGGCAACCATGCCGACATTGGGAGCGAGGTACCAGCATGGGTTTCCCCGGCGCGTCTTTGAGGAATCCATGATGTCGTCTGAGACGAGGAAGAAAGCTTGGAGCAGTTCGATCATCCATCCCAGGAGTGCAGCCTTGAAGTACTCCTCGGTACCTACTTGGAGGGTTTGCCCTCGGAGGAGGGAGGCAGTATCAACAACAGACATCCCACGATTGCATTTTCCTCCAACGGTGTTGTAGTTCAGCGACTATACATGCAAGTGAGCACGTGCACTAGCTGGGTACAGATGCTGGACCCTGGAGAGCTTACCTTGACGAACCAATCAAGTGATTGTTGGGGCAGCTTGTATTGTTTGCAGTGGTCTTCGAGGTCGGCGACAATTCGCGGCCATACGCTCTCAAACTCCTTCAATGTGGTCGGCATCTTGAATTCGAGGTATCGAGCAGAGAAAGAGAGTAATTGAATCGCGTAGGGAAGGAAGGGTGGGCGTCGTGCAGGCGGTGAGAGGAGGGCAATTTCCCCGCGGGACGGTGAAACGTGCGGCCGGGTGTTTGGTGCCCCACCTCATCAACAACGCGCCTGCGGGCAACGAGTCGCGACGCGAAGCCCATTCCGGTCACTGCAGTGGACTTCTTGCATGTCCCGCACTTGCAGATGAATCGCTGCCGCTAGAAACCTCATACCACCATGTCTGGACTTTCGCAGGCAGAAGAGGCCCAGCTCAGAATAAAACTTCAAGAGGCGGTGGTCTTGTGCACGGAGCGCTGTCTCTACCACTCTTCGAAATGGTGCGCCCAGTGTGTTGTCACACACCCTGCAGAAGCTAATAATGTGATTTCAGGGCCGCCGAGCTGCTCAACTCCCTGCCTTTTTCCAGCGACGATGGCTCTGACACCGAGATCGAGTCGCCCCAGGCCGATGCGCGCCCGCCACAAACACCCACGAGCCGGGTAGCAAAGGAGGGGACCGAACAGCGGCTGGAAGCGCGAGAGCTGAACAAGTTTCTGCTTGCGAAGACCTACTTCGATTGTCGCGAATACGACCGATGTGCTGCCGTCTTCCTTCCGGGGCCCCTGCCGAAAGGCTCCCTGCAGCCAGCGTCTTCGCCGGCCAGTGCTTCGAAACATCAGGGGAAGGGCAAAGTAAAGGTCACAGGCACACCATCAAAGCCGAACGTCGATATCGAGCCGGTGCAGGGGCTGAGTCAAAAGGCGCTCTTTCTCAGCTTGTATGCGAAGTATATGGCGGGAGAGAAGCGCATGAATGAGGACAGCGAGATGATACTAGGCCCGCAAGATGGAGGTGTGACAATGAACAAGGAGCTGCCTGTAATCTCAGCGATACTGGAAGAATGGTTCGCCAATTTACCCGGCAGCGGCAGGCAATCGCAAGGATGGCTGGAATACCTCTATGGCATCGTTCTCGCGAAAGGCAAGAACGAGAAGCAAGCACTGGAGTACCTAGTTCAGAGCGTAAATCGATACTCGTACAACTGGGGTGCATGGCAGGAGCTTTCAAGTTTGCTGGGCACCATTGAGGAGGTATGTGACGCCATAACGCTTTTGGCCTGTCCTAATGGATCGCAGATGCAACAGATTCTGCCTCATTTACCTCAGAACATCGTGTCTTTCATCTTCCATGTCAGCGCATCGCAAGAGCTGTACCAGTCGACAGAACAAGTGCACAATTCCCTCTCACAGGTCCTCAGCATCTTCCCCACTTCTGCGTTCTTGAAGACGCAACGAGCGCTCTTACATTACCACGACAAGGACTTTGACGAAGCCGAACAGATCTTCAGCCAGCTAATCTTATCGGACCCTCATCGGATCGATTCCCTCGACAACTATTCCAACATTCTCTACGTTATGGGCATGAAGCCAAGACTAGCTTTCCTCGCCCAGCTTGCGACGAATACAGACAAGTTCCGCCCTGAGACGTGCTGCGTGGTAGGCAATTACTACTCACTCAAATCCGAACACGAGAAAGCAGTGATGTACTTTCGGCGCGCTCTCACTTTGGACCGCAACTTCCTCTCGGCGTGGACGTTGATGGGGCACGAATTTGTCGAGATGAAAAATACACATGCGGCCATCGAATCGTACCGTCGCGCTGTGGATGTCAATAGGAAGGATTACAGAGCATGGTATGATTACAAAACCTGAGGTCCACTCCAAAGAGCTGAGATGAAGGCTAATTCATGTTCGCGAACCCTATAGGTACGGTCTTGGCCAGACATACGAAGTCCTCGAAATGCACTCTTACGCTCTCTTTTATCATCAACGCGCCGCTGCACTGAGACCCTACGACCCGAAGATGTGGATGGCAGTAGGTCAGTGCTATGCTAAGGTCAACAAACCGACGGCCGGCATCAGAGCATATAAACGAGCGTTAGTGGCGGGCTCACATTACGACGCTGGCGTCGGCTCGTCTTTCGGTTCTGGCGAAAGTGCTGGCCTGGGGGGCGGGATCTTGGATCCCGACGTGCTGTACCAGATCGCGCTGCTGTATGAGAGGACAGGCGACATGTCCGAGTGCGCGTCGTACATGGAACTTGTCCTGGCTCAAGAGGAGGGACCCGATTTTGAAGAGATGAGCGGTGACGTTGGCGGTGGTGTGGGTGTCACGCCTACGACGAGCAAGGCTAGGCTGTGGCTTGCGAGATGGGAATTTATGCGTGGCATGTATCAAAGAGCGATGGAGTTGGCGAACGAGCTCTGTCAGGATGGCGTCGAGGTTGAGGATGCGAAGGCGTTAGTACGCGACATAAGAGCTAGGATCGAGAGGGAGAGAGGCGAGGGAAGGTAGGAGGACATGTGTAGGTGATTGAGGTTGGATCTGCTCTTAGCGTGGCATTTAATAGGCGTCAGATACCTGTTCTACGTACATGCTCCTTTAAAATGCGGAGCTTACATCAATGGGTGTACGTAGAGGGATCGGAAGAGGTACGTGAAGCGTTCCTGCATCTATCGCCTTGACCTTTCACTGATGTTCGCTACCCAGGTGGGAGCAGTTCGCTAAGCCCACGTGACTACGACATCACGTGCATCTCCTGAGCACGGTAGTGGTCTTTGCTTGGGCCACGGTCACTGCCAAGAACACTCGCTGAGACGTTCTGTTTGTTGTGGGCTTCGCACCACTTCAGCCACCACCCGCCAGCCTTCCGGGTGGGGCCACAGACTGCTCGAGATCGCTGCAATAAGAAGAGCAGAGCTTACAAGAGTCGTGAATTATTTAAACTACGTTATCTGCACGACTCCGTCTGCTAGGCACGATTATGGCCACGCCCTACCAATATTCACGGTTCGAGAGCCTGCCAGCCGAAGTACTGAGCGAGATCTTCGCCCATCTGCTCCATCATGAACACGTCAAACACGCTGGCTCGACCACACGATGTCGGGGATATGACTTTCAACTTCAGGTGCTGCGTCTAAACCGCAGAATGTATAGCTTTGCCCACTCGTACTTCGTCAAAGCAAATGAGTGGACAATGCTCCGAATCGACAAGACCCCGAGCGTCAATCCGAAAAGGTTGGGAATTCCTATTTTCAAAGTGCATCAGGATACGATTGCCTGCGCCGTCTCAATCGACGTCCTCTTTCTGCAAACCCACAATCACCAGTCGTTTTGGCGCAAACTCTGTTCCGTCGGAGCGCGCGCTGTTCTTAAACTGTCAAAGAACTGCAGGAACTACATGGTACTGCCGTCAGAACTATACACTGCTCTGAGATGGCTCAAGCTAAACGATTATGACACGCGCTTCTCGAATCCGAACGCACAGATGAGTTTCTCTTATCAAGTGATCCTCTCGTCGGCTGGCATCATGAACAAGTTTCCGGAACTCGAAACGTATCTTGATGAGCTCAATCCGTCTTTCCAGAAAGTCACCTTTCAGTCGAGACAAGGCGATCTGGTTCAAAGTCCTGTCGCTGCTCCAGCGGCCGTGCCAATCACAAGCCAATGCCTCCTACTCCTCATATCTCTCAAGGTGCTCGCTGACTACTATTTCTTCATTGGAAACCGCTTCCAGCTTGCAATCTCGACATGCAGGTACACCTTATCCTTCTTCATGACCATGCCCGAGACCCTCGAAGCGGATCCACATTATACAGACTCGGTGAAGAATCTTATACTCGCCATCATGGTTTCAAACGGGGTGAACTACTTCCTTGCGTGTGTAAGAGGCGAGATTGGCCTCAATGGTGCTGACGCGAGGGCAAGAGACAGGTGGCTTATGAGGAAGTGGACCTGTTGGGCATGGTGCAATATGGAACAGAGCTCTGGAGTACCATTCACGAGGGCAAGTATCCAATACAGGTTCTTGCATTTAATTGTGCAGGTGGATCGCATCCTGTTTCCCAACAATCGATGGTCGAGAGCGAATGCAGCAGCGCGCATTCGACTTGTGCCAGACTGTCACCAGACATTCGCTCCGAAGGACTTTGCATATAGATATATGGGCGACATCCAGCCCGGCCTCCTTCGCTCTCGACGCGACCCGCGCCATCAAACCGCAGTCAATGAACTCATGGCTTTGGCAAAAGAACTCAAGCCGTGGCGGTGGGGCGTCAACCAGGGTGCCTTTCCCAGCGATGTTCGTATCAGAAAGGTCTTAGGGGATTCGGAAATAGGCCGGGGTATCAAAAGGGGCAACGCAAGGACGGTGAAGATAATTCGACCAACCAAGACTGAGCATCCGAGGAAGAAGTATGCTCTGTTAGTATTTCCTTGGAGCGGCAATTGGGATGGCGAAGAAGCAAGGTGGTCTCTAGTCTGAGCTGTGGGCATCTCGGGCCTGCAACTTTGATGCTAATGTAGACCTCTCGACGGTGGACAGGGTGCAGGACCGGAGATGGCGAATAGATAGGGTATATAGCGGCCTCATCATTTCACCTCTCAATGGTGACCTCGGTGCATTCTACCAAGCTGTCTAAGACATCTTGCAAAGATGTTCCAAGCCGCAAGATATGCACACAATGGCAAAGGTGTAACATCGACTTCTTGGTAAGACACAAATACCCATGAGCAGGACTAGTCGACCAGACGTTGCACGTGAGAAGTGCTGGTGTTATCGCGTCGTCTACTCACTGAATCTCTTGATCACCAAGATCATGGCTCCCGCCGCGATATCCTAGACGCTTCCTAACGGCTTCTACTCCCACACCATCGGTAGCCTTACCCCAGCACTCCATAGATCGCAGACCGTTACTGCCGCTCACCGCGAGCTGAAGGACATCATTCTAATCCACGAGTGCCTGTTTCGAACGGAGCAAATGTCGGCATTCTGCACGAAACTATCATCGGTAAGTCAACGCTGGCGGACAGCTACACTCCCCCACCAGCCTCGTGTTCACCGTCGTCTTCTTGCGCACATTGGTCCTACTAATGAACAGGAGGATGTGGAGTTGTTGTATGAGACGAAGCGTCGTTTGAGGGTTTGTTTCAAGTCTGGGGAGGGACTGTAGAAGGCGGCGGTCAAGCTTGGCGTCAAGACGGAGGACATACCGATGGAGCTTCGTGATCAGGGCGTTCTTGACTTGCTGCCTCAGGTCACTGCGGACGAGAATGATGAGTACTCTGCTTGCCCGTATCAGTGGTTTGCGGCCAATTGGAGTTCGGATCGGGAGGGGGAGGCGAAGGAGGTGCGCCATCTCTTGTAGAGTGGGATTAAGGAGGTGAGATGGCCTTTGTAAGTAGCCGTTGTCTGGAGATTGGCGATTGTCGAGATGTACTTGGGTCCCTGGAATGAGAAGTGAAAAAGCTTGATTTACTATTTAGGAGCGCTTCAGCATCCAATAACGACTCTAGTAGGATTTCACATCAACTGCGATAGCACTCCAGGACTACTAACACAGATTACGTTTAAAAAAGAGTGACTTTGCTATTCAGGAGTGCTTCAGCATCTAATATTTGCTCTAAAAGGATCTCAATTCGACTGCAATAGCACTTCAGGATCACTAATCGGAGCACGTCTGAGAAAGTCCGCTTTACTATTTAGGAGCGCTTCAGCATCTAAAAGCTGTTCTCGTAGGATCTCACTTCAGCTGCCATAGTACTTCAGGATCACGAATCCAGAAATTATATTATCTTCCTCGCGATAGCCGAATCGATTAACGAAAAGAGTCAGGCGAGCGAGACACAACCTATCTGGCGTGAAAGACACAGGTGAAGGATGAGGCGTGAGAGGCACAACCTCAAGGGCAAAGAGACACAAAGCCAGGTAGCCAACGAAGGCACCGCCTTCAAAATATGTTTAAGAAGGTCGGGCGGAGTGCAGAGTATAGTGGCTTTAGACTGACTTCGAAGGGCACTGACTTTGTTAGCACTGCCGGGACCCCACATGTACTGTGAAGCACGATCACGTGCAGTCCGATAGTTCCGCCCGAGACCGTCATTACTCGTCAGTGACCTTGGTAACAGCAAAAATGAGAGCTTCTGCTATCATCCTAGTCAAGCTTTGACTCGACTTATTCGTTCGGTAACGAATCTTGAACCGCACCGCTGATAACCTCGACAGGGTTTGTTTGCGAAAGGACATCTAAGAGGAGCGGGGAGAATTCCACCATTCAAATAAAGGATAGACACCGTGGTTTTATCTTAAGCTAGATGGATGAACCAATGATGCGTGACAAATCTGGCAAAATCGTTATCTCTTAATACTTGCATAGAAGGCTAGTTATGCGCATCACACCGCCGTGTAGGCTTCGCTTGAGAACGAGATGATTGGTCAGTAGTTTAATGAGCACACTGCAGATGCTGGGCTTTAGGAACAGTGTATCGGTAAGAGGCGCGGCCAAGACATGGCCGAGAAGCGTGATGTGGCTCCATAGAAGTCAAGTACCATCAATCTTGGCGAAGCTGCAGGGTCTCGTCATGACGGCAGCCTCCGGCTAAACTGTCTTATCGTACGAATCAAACTCCGGAATAAGATTAAGTTCCTGTTTCAGCCTTATCAAGGATCTGACCTCGCGCCGCATCTTCGAAGGATGCAAGTCACTCGCGTGTTGTGATTCGTTGAAACACTCAGGAACGCCGCACGGGCCGGCCCCCAAGCTGACAGCGCATCCCATCCGAACACTGCCACGAAGCTGTCCGTGCTGCCACGAATCTACAGCCTCGTTGCCACATTGCATGAAGATGGAACAACAGCCTCTATCTTTGTTTCTCTCCGACGGCGCGGTGGACATCCTCAGGGCCAGGAAGAAAAGAGCCGATCCAGATTGGGTGTAACGGGGCTTTGGCCGTCGAGGAACATAGCTGCAATGAAGAAATAACTTTCTAGATGATGGGACTGGATAGTTGACGCGAGAAGCTGGTGATGATGTGGCTCTCCACTCTCGTACGGAGTTGGGCCTGGGGCGGAGTCAGGCAGTCCAGCCTCGCTACTCTCGCCGCAATTTCCACATATGCAGGTTCTAGTTGCTGACTAGTATAAAGACTCCCTTGTAGACCTAGCTACATGCATCGTTTTGCACGTCGTCTTCGCTTTGCGCAGGTCGCTCGCTCGCTTTCTCGCTCTATCAATACAATTGTTACAGCATCCATTCATTAGGCCCAAAGTCAACTCTCATTTAAACCAGTAGGAAGTTACAAAGTTGCCACGGAACGCACCCTGCCACTTTAAGTTTGTAGCCCCCAGTACAAGCACACGATCATTCAAGTCAGAAGATCCCCAAAACCAACACAATGAAACGAATCTTTGCCATCGCTTCCATTGCGTTTATAACGTGCACTGGAACAGCGCAAGCCGCTCAACATCGTCATCATGAACACCATTCCGCGAAACATATACAGGCGCCGAGACAAAATTCTCCCGCTCCACCGTCTTCTGCCAACGAAGAAGGAATCATTACTGGAGGTTGCGCGCCTGGCCTAACCGACATGCTCGAGGCTCCTGGGCAAGCTATTGTGAAGAACAATTGCGGCTTTGATGTGTACATGCAAGCCATCAACCCTGGGTGGTGGCGTCCTTCCCAAGGTAAGGAACTCCCGCGACTATTCCCCGTCATCATTAACCAGCTCTAGGTGGCTTCAAACTAGGTGCTGGCCAAACATATGTTGAGCAAATGCGCTACTGCGAGTCCGACTGCGGAGGCGTTTCCATGAAAGTGTGGGCAGATTCAACATTCAGTGGCCCATTGACCCAACTGGAATACACCATTGTGCCATCCGCAGGCGAGCTCTGGTACGATATGTCCTACGTCAACTGCGCAAAGAAAGCCGATGGCGAAATCAACTCCATAGGATCTTTCGCCGACAGACCGGAAACAATGCCCACTGACGCGTCTGCTTGTCCTGGGCACGCACATGGCATGTCAGTTAGCAGCAACGCGCCGAATTCGGACAGGTTCCATTGCAAACCGAACGAGTATTGCCCTAGTCAGATCTACTTTGTGGACTCATACGTAGCTCACAACATGCCGATGAAGGAGCCTACGGCTAGGTGCGGAAATCAGAATATGAACAGCGACGTTACTTTCGAGATTTGCAAGTACGATTTCGCATATCCGAAGCGAAGTGTCAGCTGGCAGGCTTGATGATTCATGATTTTCATGTCGCTATATCTTCTCGTACATATATTTTCGTCGTCTAGGATAGCTTCTTTCACCAACACAGGAAGAGACTTCTGTCGTTACCGGGCTACTACAACGCTAGTTGTTGAATACTAGTAGTTACATTTGAGCTCTCCACATCATCGTTCTCTGATTCTAACTCCTATACGAGGGCGTTGTCTACATACTGTTCAACTCTCCTATTCACCTTCTCCATACACGTTGCTTTGTTGTAATGTTCTCCGGGCCAGCCATGCTTCAAGAAGATCTACCTGACTTTTTGGGACGGCATCCCCTCTTCGTTACCCTAGGCTCGAGCGAGTTGAATTTCTTCGCAGTCCAAAGGTACCTGCCATCTGGCATTAGTCACGGTCTACCCTTGTCACGTTGCTAAAAATGCTTATTAGCTCAGAAGTCCAGAACCTTTCTTTCAGCAGGCATGCTCTCTCCAGTTCTCGTCGCAAACAGTACCATCCGCTTGTGTGACAGGCAATAAGTCTTCCATGTCTGGGAAGCCCTATACTGTCGTGAGGGCTGCGCAATACTACGAATCGGGATTCAGCTACATACCTGAGATAGTTCAATGGGCTCGGCCTCATTCATGAAATCCGCGAGTGTGAATGTACCTCGCTCGGTATCGAAGAAGATCCAGGAACCCCAGGAACCATTGCGCTCGGGTGGTCGTCCGAAAACGAACACATGAGATGGAATTAGCGTATACTCTTCGAACGGCGCAAGCCAATGGAGCCCACCAGATGCATGATAGAGCCCTGAGCTGGCTGCTGTTCCCTCAAATATGTAACATAGTTGACCTGTGGGAGACGAAAGGTCCGGCATGTGCTTTACGAGGTCGACGACCGCTGGAGTTTTCGCTGGCAAGAACTCCGAGGACACAGGCCATGCCTCTGATGGCGGGTGAGCGATCGAATTATCTGGCAGATACACGTGGACTAGAAACTCATAGAAATCTAGAATAGCATCCGCTAGTTCGTCTCGAGTATGTGGAGTCGCCATATCCGCAAATTGTGGATTTGAAACCTGTCGGTGAAGGAAATAATGTCCATGAATTGTAGTTGATGTGAGAAGGCTTGCTTAGGGGCCGTACTTCGCCGCGCCGGGCGTCTAACAGTATCGTTGCTGCGTGTGAATGCAGCCTCAATCACAAGCGCCTCAATTATAGCTCAAGCCGGCCATGGGTGACTAAATGAATTATTGAGCTGTTTCCTATATAGTGTTGAGAAGCGTGGAAGTATTGTGAGCGTAACACCTTGTTGAGATTATTATGCGAAAGCTAATGCCTGTCAATAGAAATGTCATCATGGCTGACCAAGGAGTTTTGACTTGGGGGAGAAGAACACAAATGTCCGATAAGATTTAGTTTGCTACAGTCTTAACGTGGAAATATGTCCTGGAAAGGTTATACTATCTCGCGAGCGCCTTTCCTGGAGCGAACCACATCCAAATATTCATCAAGACATGTTATAGCTTCCTAGCGCCTTTTTTCATCTTCTTCAGCTCCTTATTCTCTGACCTGATATGTGTCTCTGCTTGCTTCTTTGCCTTTCGGGCTGTCATACTGCTTTTTCGTTATTGAGTTAGTGGGTCATCTCTTCCTAGGTTTTTGATATGATTTGCCGAAAATTTGATGTTGCAATAAATATGATTGAACGTATTGTATAGATTGAGCCTAAGAAAAGGGTCTAAAATGATCAAACGTTCTAATTAGAACTAGGTAAGGTGCTGTTCTGCGTCTCAGAAACTGAGATAGACTCTTACGCTGACTAGTACATGTTCGGACTCGGACTGGCCTAGGATCAAACTTTATCGCGACCGGTTTTGTTGAAGGCCTGATTTCTCTTCCATATTGCAGTTATCTTGCTGACCGAATGAGGCGGGCCGATAATTATAAGTGGAGCAGAAAACTTTGTGTAGAAGGCATTGAAGTGTTACCGATTCATGAATACCTTGAAGTATTAGGGAGAGACGCAGATTTTGTGATGAAAGTCTTCAATTGAAAGCTCCTGTGTATGGCCACATGGCCATGATTGTTCACATTTGCTGTCGAGTACTATACAGAGTTACGTAGTTCGTGCGAGGCTTAATTTATTTGTTTTTTGTCATATAATATTCATAAATTCAGCTCCTTAGCTATGACATATTGAGTACTAACCGCTGTCCCACCTTTTTTATTATCGTAGTCATTGTAAGAGGTGGCACCAGTCCAAAACGCCTAGCCTTTCTCTCCAATGTTTCAACGCCCTCGTACACTATAAACACGTTCTTCTTCATTACCTCGATGTCACTTGCTGCCTTTTGCACCGCAACCTGTCGGTGGAAATCGAGTGCCTGCTCATACTGTTCGATGATTACCCCACTCTTCAGAGAAACGATGATCTCTCTCAATTCTTTCAGATACGAGTTCATTCGTTGAAGTCCTACACGGACATGCTCTTTCGAATTTGTAAAGACGTCTTCGTCGTTAGGGTGGGCGGCAACCTGGACAATATGGCGGTTGACGGTCAAGTACGTTTCACTGATGTCGGTTTTCAGACGCTCAGTGTGTGCTTCGAAGATCTTTAGTGGGTGATCACTGGGTAAGCTCTCGTAACGAGACTCTGTTAGCGTTCTGATGACGGGGGTATTGGGGGTGTTCACCATTGGTGGAGCTTGAAAATTACAACGTGTGGGTGCGCAGGAAAGAGCCTTTATACACTCTTGATATCTCACAATAGCAGAGTGAATGAGGTAGGAGACAATGCAACGTAACACTGTGATGTTCTGTATTCATGTGGTCTGGCTCAACAACTCAATGATTCAATGAATCTGCGATGAGCATCCTTCATGCTCACATTACTTTTAGAAGTATCGCTACTCTTTTCCTTTGTCATCCCTTGGCTATGGTATCTACGACTCATCTATCCCGTGTTTGATTGTCCTTGGCTTGTCGTAGTTGTTGTCGTTGTAGTGGTGGTCGCCGTCTCTGTACCCGCCGCGGATACCGTCGCTGTCGTCTGAGAGCTCAACGCACTAGACTGGCTCCCTGCCGTACTTTGTTGCTGCGATCGTTGGGCATTCTGATTGTTCCTACACCTTATCAATAATTCATCCCTACGTATGGATATACTTCGAGCTTACCACGCTGCTTCATAAGTATGCCGGATGTGATCGCAACGGAACTGGTCGCAGGCGTTGTACGCACACTTGACGGTCGCGTTCGGAAGATGAGCGTAGCAATAAGACAATGGTGGTATCATTGTGATATTTGACCCAAAGAAGTACCAGTTGCGAAAAAAAGATGGGAGTACCGCTTTCGTCCAGGAGTGGGCAATCTCTGGGCATGATGTACTTGACTATTATCGTTCGCGCCCCACAAGAAGGCAGAAAGAGGCAATAAGACATCATAGTCACGATACAGCGGCTGAAGGTACTTCATGCCTTCCGCTGTTTACGGACATTGCGGGAGGATTTCCGTTGATCGAGCCGTATGTTTCGACGTTGTGATAAGGATTCAGCTTCAACGTGCTAGAAATTGGGGGCTAGCGCGTGGTCTGAGACCCAGATGTCGGTCTGGTCGACGGTGAAAGCGTAGGATACCATGGTGGGCGCGCATCGTGGACATTGGTCTTGGCTCCATCACCAGGGGCCTGTGTCGAGTCATAATCCTGAGCAGTGCTAAGATATTTATAGGCTGGTCCTCATCGAGACATCTTGATACCTATGGGGGCAGACTAGGGAAGTAAGGCGGCTATCAATAGTACCGAACATATGGTACGACATGAATCCCTCGTTCACCGGTGACCTGATCCGTGTCCCGAAGGGTCACTTGGTTGAGATATACCAGACAAGGTTCGACCATTGGCCAGACTAAATCATCATTCAGCTGTCATGCTTGCATACATCCTTCCGATAGGGTTCTGGAACGAAACTCCGCTGCATGCAGCAGGATTTGTCCTCTTCGAAGGATTCCGAACGGCCGTTGGAGAGCCACCCGACCGTTGTGCAATTTCAAAGCACTCAATCTTCGTTCGCCGAAGCTGACTCTACCAATATCCCAGGGTGTTGGTCCATCAGTCCTCGTGACTCTCCTTCAGAACTCAGCACTACGAGGCGTTCCCCAGAAGGGGATCGGGACTCGCAGGGGGCGATTACTTGGCAGGACGTCACTGCTACAAGAGGAGATTATAGACCAATGGGGTAAGTTTAACATCACTCAAAGAATAACACAGAAGTACAAGAGCCCTGAAAATCACACTTCTACGCCTGTGGTAGATTCTCTGCCCAGGGAACCCGACACAGCCTCCCACTTCCATCGTTCACCCAATTTTCACTACCCACGCATCTGATACACTACAAGGTACTGTCCGTGTCATACCTCTTCTTAATTCCTCTCAATCGAGCGTAGTTCGCACCCCAGAAGTCATACTGCCAGTTTGAATCGAAGGCATCCGCTTCGTTCAGATACGATCCACTTTCCGGCGCTAGGCTCTTCAAATTTGCTACGCGGTCGTACGTTAGATCCGTCAAAAACGGTTGCGCTTCGTCGAATGTATAATTGTCGGGGAAGCCACTCGATACAATAGTGTGTAGGACTGCTGAGCGCCAGGCGGGTGTCGCTGAAACCGAGGAGGTGGTGTCATTGAGTGATGGAGCGATAAGGTATGCTTGAAGGACTCCGGGTATCCCATCATCAGAGACAGATACATTCTGGAGGACGCGAGCGAGATTTTGAGGATCATCTGTGAGTGCTGATGCAGGCAGGAGCCGTGAGCCCAGTATTGCGCCACCAGTTGCTACAGTCTCTTCGCCAACCGTTGAGTTCCAGACACTGAAAAGGTCTCGATACGTCTTGATCTCAGCCGTGTAAACAAAAGAAGTGCCATTCTCAGCATCCAGTTTTTGGAGTATGGGAGCGATGAGTGCTTCGATGGTACCATTGGGCTTATCGTGAACATCGAACGATCATACCCAAGTCGAAGTAGGAAAGATCGGAGGCGGATACAGGACGCTGTAACCCCGCATACCGCCCGCTTTAAGAGTTGGAAAGTGCGTCATTGTATCTGCTACAATGTCCCAGAACCCTGTGGTGTTCTTGACGTCCGTCATTGAGAGTGAGAAAGTGTGCCGTGTCATTTTGAGGTAATGGATATGCGCGCATAGTTACTGATGTGACTACACCGAACGTCCCTCCTCCTCCGCCTCGAATCGCAGAAAAAGATGTCGCTGTTTTGACAGGCATTGGCTGTTCGTAGGACACCATCCGGCGTGACAATGCGGACTTCGAAGACATTATCGATTCCTAGACCGTATGTGCTTGACAGAGGCCCATGCCCTGGATGTTGGAGTTAGTACTACGAAAGTTCTAAATCACAGCTGGTGAAACGATAGGGTAGACCTACCACCGCCGGTAAACCACCCAACAATGCCGACGTCTTGCGCCGAACCTGCCACTATCACAGCGTTATGCCGGGCAGTTGCTTCATAAACGTTTCGGTCCCTTTCGCCTGCGGCAAATGTAGCCGCCATTTCCAACCCGCTTCCGTTACACCTCTCAGCTTGGAAGTTATCGTGCCAGGTATAGCCACGCATGCGATGTGTCCACACACTCAGTGTCCCAAACCCTGTACTTCTACCCTGACATGTCCTGTGCTCTTCACGTTCAGTCTGATGTTGTGTTGCCTCGCGAAATTGACAGCAGCTACGATATGTGCCTCCTCAATCGCATTCACCGAACACACTGGAGATCCACCGATACGGTAGCCTTTCTCCCCTGCATGAGGGTCGCCGGTGACGCTCGTGCCATTGGGAAGAGAGGCGGACAGGAGTTGTTTGCCCACCACGGCCATCTGACACTGATAGGGTCGTTGGCATGAAAGCTAGAGCTAAACCAGCTTGCTGTAACAGTCTCGCACTCAGAGATGTTATAGTTTGGTTCGGACTGGTAGCAGACGGATGCCGGAGGTACGCCTTGAATCAGGCAACCATAAAAGTGTTGAGTTGATCTCGTGAAAGGATGATTTAGAGGGCCAGCATGATTCTCCAGGCACCTGTAAGGGTGTTGGTAAGGATTTCGAGGGATGGAGACTATATTTGACTTACACATTTACATTCCCTGTTGGTAGTATTTGACGACAGAGCGAGATGCACAAAGGCTAGAAGTACGGTTCGTTTCATGTTTCACATGATACTGCATGCAGAATCCAGGGGCCGCATCCTCTGGAGTCGGGTCACGATTAAATTTTCCCCATAAACGGTTTGAAAATGAGGGCATTCGCAATCTGTTCGCGTTGTGATTCGCACTCCTCGTATTCACATCGCTTTCAGCCTTGCTGCGGCCTGCCTTGCAGCGATCTCTTACCTGATATCGTTAACAATTCCTCAAAGATCATGACTGTGACCTACTATTCTGTATGTTCTTGAGTAAGTGGTTACGAAAAAGCTTGTCTTGTGTCATGGATCGACGTGGTGGCATTTCCAGGCTTTCAACTGGGTATTCGCTCAAGATGGAGGGATCGGCGCTAATCTTGAACTGGGTTAGCTGTCGATCTCAGATCTCAGATCTCAGATCGGGTGGCTTTGCTAAAATGCCAACGCGGCATTCAATGAGAAACGTGACCATATTAATGGTTGTCATATTGCTTGCCTAAATCCTGAAGGCTTCGTAGGCGTTTCGCAAATGGTTCTGACTAGAATGTGCTGAGAAGGATCGAATCCGGGCGCAGCCATTGCCGCGTGGAGTAACGACCTCGGAACCTTGCGGGGTAAGATGACAGTGCTGTGGAACCGAAAGCTTAGCTTTACCGACGTCTCCAGCTCAGATTATACATACCAACTCCTTGTTCGAGTTGTCTTTGAGACAATGACCTTGCCCTGACCTTGCTGCTGACTGAGAATGGCAACCTCAACCTACCTCTTGAAACCGACTCAAATTCCGCCAGAGCTGTGGGAGAAATGGTATATCCATGAACGCCTGCCAGACCTTGTCAACTCAAAATCGGCTGTAAGGGCGACTTTCTATAAAGAAATCGCCGAACCGACACCACCGGGCGACCATCCGCGCAAGTGCCTTGCGCTGTACCAGACAAAATTCGAAGAATGTCTGAAGACGAAGAACTACACGGATCTGCGGACAACAAGCGAACTGTTCGAGGCCAAGGGAGGTGCGAATAGTAACGGGATCCAAGACAACGGCGACTTCGATGCGAGGTGCTACGAGTTGATTCAAGAATATGACCCAAATGGAGTTGGCGAGAGTACGCGTTTGTCGCACACATCTAGGTCATGTGGCTAATCACTCATCTCAGTCTCATCTCCTCTGATCACGGCAGTGTACATCACACCCGCTGATCCAGAAGATATGGATGTATGGTATTGCGAAGAGCACCTGGCCATGCTATCCGAAATACCGGGCTATCAGTGCACCCTTCATTATAGAATTGGCCGAGAGACCGGCCTGAACAAGAGTGAGCCGGAAAATTTTCTTGCACTTCATGCTTTCGAAAGCATTGAGAAAGCGCGGGAGAGTAAGGAGTATGGAGCTTGTTGGACCACAGCATGGACGAAGAAGCAGTTGAGCGAGTGCAAGGCCTTCTAAGTACGAAGGTTTGGACCTTTGCACGCAGAAAGAGACTAGAAGTAGGCTACGTGATGTTTTTTGGCCAAAAGCCATAGTAAAATCGATCTCAGGATCTCTACTCCTTGTATTTTCGATCATGAAACCCGGCTAAGACTTCAACCTTGCCGTCGCCGCGCTCTGCCCACCGTTTGGCAGCAATGTCTGGATTCAGCTGCAGGGTCTGCTTGGCCTTGACCCACTCCTCCATGGTCACGATCTTATCGAACCTTGGCTCCACTCCCTCCTTCTCCAACACAGGCGAGTCTGTAATCGGCAACAGCTTCGTATCGTTATGTGGACGTGCGAAATACAACAATCCCGTTCGCTTGTAGCTGCGTTGATCCTCAGGAGGCGCAACAACACGGTGGACCGAAGATTTGAGCCAGCCACCCGTAAGGTGAGAGATCGTGTCTGCAAGATTGACTGTTATGGTTCCAGGCTGAGCGCTTACCCAGGTCCAATTGCCATCTTCGCCCAAAATCTGGAGCCCAGCGACAGGTTGCCTGAACAGCAGAGTCACGGTACCGAGGTCGGTGTGGCCAGTCGTCGAGCCGTAGTTGGACGCTTTCCATTCCTCTGCAGAGCGGGGATGGTACAACATGTAGCGGAAGTGATCCTCGGATTTCTTATCGTAGGTGTGTTGCTTCACGAGATAGTCCTCATCAGGCAATTGCAGAATGATCGCGAAGAGCCTCAGCAGGGGCAAGACAACGTTGGAATGCAGCGCCTTGTGGAAGACTTCGATTTCGTCCAGGTGTGCTTTGACGAGATCTGGATGGTCGTACTTGTCTTTGAAGTCTGGCGTGAACTTTGGAATGTTGTACATTTCGACGTTGTCCCTGCTGTTTGCGACGACAGCACGGCCAGGTCGGCGCCAGCCGTTGTAGTCTGCTTGGCCATACTTGACTTCATACTTCTCTTTCTCGGACACAGGAAGCTCGAAGAAGTTCTTAGCAAGGGTGAACTGCCGGTCTACTTGCTCTTGGGTAAGACCATAGTTGGTAACATAGAACTATAACAACATGAGTATTTGTCCACTATATGGACGTGGAGCACGTACAAAGCCGACGTGATGGACAGCATGTTCGAGCTGCTTCGCCAAGCGCTCCTTACCACCTGGTCGGTTGTAATCTTCGAGGTCGAGAGTCACGAGCTCAGACCATGGTAAGTCTTCTTTTGTCTCCGGTGGATGGGTGTATGGTTTGAGATTCGCGAAGTCGTACTGTGAGTAGTCCTTCTCTTTTGTCGTTTCAACTCTAGGTGCCTCGATAGTTGTTGTAGACATGGTAAATGATGAATGCAATGGATATCCTTCGTGTTCAGTGTCACGTACTTTGTCTAGAAGCAGTCGTAGTCCAAGCGATACTGACTCGCGTTATGTATAGGTGCGGGGACATTGCATCACTACACCCCGCAATGTCGTTATCGGACCGCGCATCGAAAGTCCAACGATTTCTCAGCAACGAAAAAGGTTATCGGCTGCTCTGCATACTCTGAATGAGCTATTTCGCCGAGAATGTAGCAAGAAAGCGCAGTGCAGTAGTCCAGTGTATCATCCATACCCCTGATTGGCCCGTCTCATAGAAGCATGGTTGTTATAAAATGACGCAATGACAACCTTACATCGCGAATTGACCTCGTTGTTGGTGATGGTAGTCTAGTGTCGGACGAGCTTCGGGACGACTTGATGCAGCGTCATGTAGTGTGGGACATCTGGTCCACGTTGTCGCCATGCGACTGGCCGAATTGGGCCCAGTTATCATGTAGCAAGATCATGCTCTATCAATTCGCCTAGATAAGCCTAATTCTATGTCTCCTTAGTCTACTTGTCAGACTAATCTTCCATTTGACCCTGGTGTGTAGACCTAGGTCTGATATCTTTGCGAGACTTACATGCTCTACAGAGAAGCCTTGGAATAGATAGCTTGTTTGTCTATCAACTCCGCATTCCTATTCTTGGGCGAATTCCAGTGATAATTAGCCTTCACCCATTGGATGTCCAAAGGTGAGATTTCTCCATACCATAGATATGCAACTCCATAATCATGATGATCTGGGTTCTGCTGCGCAAAGGTATATCCTGACTGATATCGTTCATTGCATGTACCAGAGATAAAGCACTAGGATGGCGTTGATAATTTGGCCCCTGAGCGGAAGGAAAGTAGTCGCAAGTGGGATTGCGACCGCGAGCAGGAGGTAGGCGAGGAACTCCATGGTCGTACAGGGTTTAACTTTGAAGCTGTCACTCTTGAATCGTGAGAAGGCGTGATACAGTGAGTCGGAGAGGTAGTTGTGCACGGACTAGTACACTTGTGCTCATCAGCAATGTGACTCGAAGCGGAAGTGAGAGCGGAACATCGTTTGCCCAGCAAGCGTTAGCTGTGGCGCCCATTTCTAGAATAATGATCTAATGCGAGAATAGCTACCATTCTATAGCTCAGGTCTGTACTTGAGTTCCTGTAAAGTATCCCCATGCTATCAATGTGCTCGAAAGCCATTCCAATTACTTCATATGAGCTATCCATTCGTCGCATTCCCAGCCATCACTCCCGTCACATTACCACTCTGCTCTGCGCCCCTAGACCCCGAGTTCCCATTTCCGACCTGCAAAGGCGCGTCCGGGTAGACCTGAAAAGGATGGTGATCCCTGACCCACTTGACGTTGTCGGGCGCCATAAGATTGTGCTTCTCGATCATGTAAATTCCCTGACTGTGATCATTTGCGTCGGTGTATACTGCAATTGGGCAGTTCTCAGGAAAGTTGTGGCGACAGCCTGCATTGGGGGCTGACCCGCTGTCTGATATATAGTGCATGACAGATTTAGCCCTGTACCAACCGTATTGGAAAAATCGTAAACTGGCGTCGTGTCCACAAGCGAATTAGGTACACGGCTTGCAACCGAAAGCTGTTGCAGTCTTATAGTCGTCGCAGAGTTGGTCGGAAGTGACGGTGGGATCAATTTGTTTCGCCTTGTCGTACGCCTCGGCTTGGCCGTCTACCTTATCGCAATTGACCTTGATGAATTGGTTTCGGTCGGGCCGCTGGTGTTCGTATACCATTCCAAGCAAATTGCTTCGATTTCAGTGTGTACGTCTCAGCCATACGTACCCCCATTCGTGCTCCAATACCCCGTCGACCAAGTAGCTGCCGACATGCATGATGTGTAACCAATAGCCGGGTTATTTCGAGTGTCCGACACTAGCCAATGAGGCTTCTCGATGTAGTGTTTCGTCTGTAATGGCCACGGTGTCCTGTGGGAGATTCCGGTTCCAACCACCTCCCTAGCTTTCTTCACAATACATGTAGTTATACCCGTCATGCGCCTCTTCGATTACCACACCATGTTCGTGTTCGAAAGGTATGTCTCCAAGTGCATCCCTCCAGCTATCAAGAGCACGCTCAACTGCCCAGGAGACTATATGCTTTGCATATTCATTCTGATAGCAGTACCTGATCAAGACAAGGTGGGGTTCCATCTGGGGTGTCTTGTCAGTGGAAGTTGCGATCGCGAATGTATCCGTAGAATTACCCTTGGCCACTTCTCTGGGGCGTTTGGATTATCATCAGCAAAGGGATCTGCATTTCCCAATGCTGCGTTCGGGGAGTCCGCCAACCCTAGCGTCGCTTGTTGATACTCTCGGTAAGCTGGGTCATTTTCATCTGGGGAGCCTCGCCGGGGACTGGAAGATACGCGCTGACCAAGGTAACAAAAGACAAGAGAAGAACGAGTCTCATCCTGAGGTGCACAGTTCGAGATATATTTCGAGGGTAATTTGTACTTCGAGGGTGGGGGCGAAAGGTCCAGATATACGAAGCCAAATTCGAAGGAAGAGCGTGTGACACACTTCTCTTCCGAGAGACTGACATGACGTTCTAAGAGTGAAAGCTGCTTAGTCTCAGGGGTAGGGCAAGAAATCTCGCTTTCAGGTGTCACGAGGACCTGCTGGGAAGGAAGCAACTAGGAAGATGTGGCCACGTGAAACAAGTGAGGGAATAGATTCTGATACGAAGTAGAGTGTATCGACAGCCTGTTCTGTTGTTATGATGCCAGGCAGAAATGCGTACACTTACATATCAGTCAAGCTTTATATACCCCCTCTTGAAACACGCCTCTCAGTCTGAGAGAACAGCTTTCATTTATATCGTGAACCAGACTGTCTCGTGTTTCTCGGACTTGCAACAAGTATGAAGACGACCGGAAACTTCTGATAGCGCATACAAACGGCAACTAGATGGCGAAGAAAGGTTTTCAGACCCTTGAATTCGAAGTTTTCCGAGTGATCCTAGAACCGAGTATGTGAGCGATGAGACCATCAGCCTACCGTGTACATAAAACCGACATAAAAGAAAGTCGCGAGCACAAAGCATATACCGCACAAGTCGAAGATAATCGAACAATCCCTCAACGTTCACACGGACACCAAACCCACCTTCTACCCAAAGACCTCCAACATAAACCGATATACAATCTTCCTCCCCTCACTCCTCCCCCTCGCCGTCATAGCCCTACACCGATCCGCAAGCTGCACGCCGATCACCGGAGGCCCACAGAAGAACACACCGACATCAATCTCATCATCCACTGCCTCATTTCTTCCCACACCCAAACTCAGTCTCCTACCCCACTCACTATTCCTCCTACTCTCAGCAGGCTTCTCATTAGCAGCTCGTTCAGCTAGCACTTTACACATATCCTCATAATGCTGCTCTAAAATAGACGCTAGGTCGGGACGCCCGAAATGCGTAGGGTTAATAAGCCCCGTGAGCGGCGACTGCGGATGCGCATCGGTGCGATGCCGTTCCAACAACCAGCGGAACACGTGCGTAGAAATCGCTTTCCGTTTCTGAGTGACATACGTCTGGATCCTGATATCCAGATGACTGCTATCCTCCTTCTGCGCTCTCGAGACCTCGTTCAGCAGGTCGGAGAACCAGAGGAGGTTGTTGCGGTCGCGCACCATCCAGTGGAAGTCGACGCGGCGATGGTCTTTGTATGGCGAGGGGGTTTGTTCGTTTGAGTGTGTGCGCTCGAGTTCATGGTATTGGAGATCTGTCAAGATGCCGGAGAATGGCGTTACGCCAATGCCGGCGCCGAAGACCATGCTGTACTCGCAGTCATAGAAGCGTTGCGCTGGTGCGCCGTACGGGCCATCGATACCGATCTTGATCGTGCGCTGTCCTGATTTAGCGAGGGCGTGTAGTGAGTTCGTCCAGTCGCCATCAGCTTTGATGTGGACTTGCATTGTGTTGCCTGTGCAGGTTGAGACCGTGAACGGGTGCCATTGGAAGCGTGAGAGTTGGGGGACTTGGACGAAGACATACTGGCCTGCTTTGTAGGCCCAGAGATGGGTGGGTGGGATGTCAGCAGTGATGGCGACGGCTTCGTCGTCGAGGATCTCGAGTTGGGCTTCGAAGAGGCGGAAGCCAAGGAAGGTGCGCCAGATGCGCTCGATTATGACGAGGAGAGTTGGGAATGCGAGCCAATATCCGAACATCGGCCATTGGAGCAGACCTGCAGTGCCATGCGCTATCAACAGGGCGATGATGGGAAACATCAAGAGGTGGCCAAGCTGGAAAACCTCGTAGCTCCACTTTCGCACTTGCGGCATGCTGAGCAAGGCTAGTAGGTAGAAGCATCCAAGCGCAGTCAGCCCAGACCATCCAGGCAGTGTGCGTACGTAGTCGATGTATTGACGAGGTACAGCGTCCTGCCCCAGCACAATGGCCACAGCCGGCTGTCGAGAGGCCATGCTTCCGAAGACGAAAGATCCGCTCAAATGCCCTATAGCGTGTAGTGTGGCAAAGAATAATGCAACAATGGACATCTTGATGTGAAACGATTGCGATAAATCCCAATCGATAAAGCGCGAGATGTGTTCAAAGCGTCGGAAGAATGTCGCAAACCACCTAGACATCGACAGGATGAGGAAGAAGAAAGTTGGATACAGCACTCCAGCGGACATTTTGGACACCGCGACTCCCCATCCAAATGCAGCCTGATATTGTCTCGTAGTAATATACTTGACGAGCTGCCATATGCCGAAAGCCAGCATGAAGGCCACTACTACAAGCATGAACAATATCTGCGGTCCTCTGACATCCCAATAGGCGCGTACATAGTTCCACATTGTCATCTTGTGTAGGTAGTCATCTTCCTCCTTTGCCTCTTTGCGATCTTGTTCCAGGCATGGTATCTGCCAGTCTCGAACGCGCTTCTCGAACTCTGCTCTTGAGATACGGTCTTCTCGTGTTCCAATAACCGTCCGCAGGAACTCGTGTCGAGCCTCATCCTCGCGATCCGCATGATTGAGATGATGGGGCTTTGGTTTCGGGGCCAGTTGCTGATGGATTTCGTCAAGCTTGTGTACCAGCTCCCAGTAGTCAATATATCCATTGTTGTTCCTGTCTAGGTCGTCGGCGAATTGCCTGATCTCGTCGTCCGTAAGGTATTGCAATTGGTCCATTTAGGTCTCAATGTGAGAGCAGGTCAGAGAGAAGATCACAGCAAGTTGCAGAAGCATTGAGCATTGGAGAGTCCAGTATTCTTTATCTGCCATATCACATCTTAGCACTTCTTGTCCGAATACGTACGCCAAGCGTCCCGTTGTGGTTGAACCTATGAAGGTACGCGGAGGACCAATGATGTCGATCGTGCAGCAGTAGCTCTGTGGCAAAAGGACCGAAACGTCTGCTGGAGGAGGGGCCAGACCGTGCCAAGTAAACATTGTGAGGCGTTTCCAAGACTCAAGAGCCTCAGCCTATGAGTTTGCATGGCGGATTCCTGGGTATTTGATGGCGGAGCGGACTTTTCCCTGCTGCCCAGGTGTGTGGCGATTCCGCCCTATCCGGAATCTTTTCATCCAGAATGCCAAGCATTTCCTGTTGAGGTTTCAAATGCTGATATAGACTGCCCAGTAGTTGCAAATCAATAGAGCTACTTGATATCGTGTCACAAAGGCTCGAAGTAGAGGACGTGTATTTCCTTACACCTCATCTCTTGCCGTACGCCATTTTACAACGCTTTTCAGAGGCTCGAAGGTCGCGATAGGACTATGCAGCAAGCATGATGAGACGCATAAAGTGGCTACTGTTTGAGGGCATAATGAAGACAAACTGTTGCTGTGATGTTGTGTTTGTGGCTCAGGAATCTGTGGTTCTTGATGTGATGATAGATGAAATACGGCAAAGAGTCAGAGTTGGCAGGACCCCGGCCATCGAATCTCGATCTCAGCATTGACTCGTCGATCAGCCGGGAACTTCCAAACCATAAGCCACCCGCTTCTTTCTCCCTTTCATAGCGACTCCAGCGCCCTTATGATTAATCTAGTTTACCTACTGCCCACATGGTTCGATTCCAGTAGGCTCGGTCATGGCAGCCACAAACGCCTCGGCGCGCCAGACGACGTCATCGACAGCAGACATGACGCGCAGACACCAAGCCGTGCCGTCCGGTCTAAGACACCGAAGGATAGCTGCAGAGACGGCGTGCCGTATCCGCAGCTCATTCAAAGGGTCTCTGGACCCTGCTTTCTGCTGCCCTTCACGCAGCTTCCTGGGGCCTCAATCGACCTTCGACAGCCCTGACAATGGCTACAGACACGCTGGACGACCTGTCCACGCACATGAAGGAGGCGCCAAAATCATCACGGCACTCGACGATCATGGTGCATCAACGCGAGAAGCGCAGTTACTACACAGCCATTATACACTTCGTCGTTCGGCGCATGCGCAACCACCTCGGCCGTCCTAAGAGCGAACAGCCCCAAGGCTGCAGCAAGCTCACGCCCCACAAAATCGTACGCCGCACCTGCGAGGTCTCGGAACGACAGGTAGACGGTGTCTATCTTTACGATCTGTTTCCAAACCACACGAAGAACAGAGACAGCTTGACGAAGCACGTGTACTACTTCTGTGGAGGCGGATGGCAGAGCCCACCGAGTGGTCAGCATTGGCAGCTGTGCGCCAGATTCGCCCACCAGATGAAGGACACGTCCGTTACCATCGTCTCGTACCCGCTCGCGCCCAACAACGCCGCACCCGAAACGATACCAATACTGCTCAAGCTATACCGATCGTTATTGAGGCAAGCGGAAGAGGCAGGACACAAAGTTATTCTGGCGGGCGATTCTTCAGGCGGCAATGTGGCGCTTTGTCTCGTGCTGGAGGCCTTGAGAGAGGATGCTGAGCGGTTGGGCTACGACAAGGTATCCATCATGGACACATCACATCCAGCAGCCATCATGGCGATATGTCCGTCTACAGACTTGACGCGCTCGAACCCTGATATCGAAAGGTTGAAGGACGACGACCCACTCCTTACACCTGAATTCATCAAGCAGACTGCAGCTGCCTGGAAAGGCGATTGGGATGCCACAGACCGTCGCATATCGCCAATCAACGCCGACATCTCGCTCCTAGCTATGCGCGGTATTAGCGTGCATGGTGTAACGAGTGGTCATGATATACTACGCCCCGATGCGATTATGTTCCGCGAGAGGCTGGAGGACGCGGGTGTTAAAGGGGAGTGGCTCGACTGGGACAAGCAGATGCACTGCTTTGTCCTCACTTGGCCGTACGGCGTGCCCGAGGGACGAGAAGGGACAGGATGGATAATTGATATGATGAGAAAGATGTAAGAGTGAGATTTCGTTTTCTCTTCGTAAGATACCCTAGAGTCGTCCTTAATATCTTGGCACACATTATACCTATCATCTGGTTGTTCTTCTCGCATCGCACCGGGCCCCTCGTCATACTTTACATCTTTGGAACAGTCCTTCAAAACATGAAACTTAGACTTCGCAACAACATCTCCTCGCAGCTTTGTACTCGTGTTTCCGATCATCAGAAGGCTTCGATGACTCTATCAAATACCGCGGTATTTGTCCGCGCGACCAAGACTTGGCATCATCATCTACACAGTTCGAGCAGCAACTTTTAATCTATTTAGCCGAGGAGTACACTATCGACCCCTCTACGGATATTCACCACATAGACTTCCGCCAATGGCACCCATGGCTTCTCCGCACATTCCCCCCAGCACATGCTGCTATGCTGGCGTTGGTACCTGATCGTCGCAAATTCCCCGGTAATCAACGAGATCAATCATTTCAAGCCCACGGGTCTGGGAACCGGCTCATCAACTGTCGGGATGTGGTCCACCTCGCTGGCGTACAAAATGCAGACAGAGAACGCAAAGTTTTGGGTAGCCGCGATTGCGATTAATTGGGTTTCAAGATGGGTGTACTCAATTCGCTAACGGCAATACTTGCATTGGGCGCAGTGAGCAATGCTGTTCACATCGTCGTCCACTCCGACGGTGGGAACAAGACGAGTGACACACCATACGGGTTGATGCATGAGGTACTTGCTTCCCCTTCTGCTTCTCACTTCAATCGTGCATATCTCTAACCATGTTTAGGACATCAACAATGCAGGCGATGGCGGCATCTATGCCGAGTTAATCCGCAATCGAGCCTTCCAAGGCAGCCCTCTCTACCACGCGAACCTCAGCGGCTGGACTCCCATCAATGCTGCGGTGCTGTCGCTCAAACAGCTTAGCACGCCACTCTCGTCCGCCCTGCCAAATTCTATCAATGTTGCGATCTCCAAGAACAGCTCGACCACAGGCAGCATTGGGATTTCAAATGACGGCTACTGGGGCATCGATGTACGGAAGCAAAAGTACAAGGGCTCCTTCTACGTCCGAGGAGACTACGAGGGAACCTTTGTTGCGAGCCTGAAGTCGGCACTGACGAATGAGACATTTGGTTCTGTGACCATACCATCTGAGTGCAGTGCGGACCAATGGGTACAGCATAATTTCACCCTCATTCCCCCCAAGGCTGCAGCGAACAGCAACAACACTTTCACCTTGACATTCACTCCATCTGGTGCCGCCTCAGGCTCGCTCGACTTCAACTTGATCTCGCTCTTCCCACCCACCTACAAGGACCGTGAGAACGGTCTCAGAATCGATATCGCAGAAGCTTTCGCAGCCCTAAATCCCAAATTCCTGCGCTTCCCGGGCGGCAACGCCCTCGAAGGTCCAAACCTCCAGTATCCCTGGAATTGGAACGAGACCATCGGGCCCCTCAAGAACCGTCCTGGTCGTCCAGGAGTATGGGGCTACCAAACGAGCGACGGCCTAGGTCTCGTCGATTATCTCAATTGGTGCACCGACATGGAACTGGAGCCCATCCTGGCTATCTGGTCCGGCCTCGCTCTCGACGGCGCCTATATCAACGAAACTGATCTGCAGCCTTGGGTCGAGGACGCGCTCAACGAGATCGAATTTGTGACAGGCGATGTATCGACGTCGTATGGCAAGCTGCGTGCTGAGCTAGGTTATCCTGAGCCTTGGACGCTGAAGTACGTTGAAGTTGGCAATGAGGATTGGCTCGCCGGCGCACCATCGGGTTTCGATTCATACAAACAGTACCGTTTCGAAGCCTTCAATACGGCGATCAAAGCAAAACACCCCGAGATACAAATCATCGCCTCCCCGTCCGTATACGACAACTTCACCGTCCCCGCCGGCGCAGCAGGCGACTACCACCCCTACCGCCAACCCGACAACTACTACAACGAATTCCACAAACTCGACAACCTCACCAGCTCCAACCTAACCCTCGTCGGCGAATTTGCGTCCGTGCACCCCAATGGCGGAATCGACTGGGACGGCAACTTACACCCGTTCCCGTGGTGGATCGGCAGCGTGGGTGAAGCTATCTTCATGATTTCGACGGAGAGGAATGGGGATAGGGTGATTGGCGCGACGTATGCGCCGATTTTGAGGAATATGAATAGATGGCAGTGGAGTGCTTGTATGATTGAGTTTGAGGCTGATACGAGCAAGACGACGTTGAGTACGAGCTGGCATACGTTTCAGCTCATCTCGACACATCAGATTACGCATACGCTGCCTACGACGCCGGCGGAAGGGAATACGACGAGTTTGTTCTGGGTCGCGGGGAAGAACGAGGGCGCGGACGGCTTCGTCTTCAAGGCGGCAAATTATAACACCACCAATTCGGAGCCGACGCCAGTGAATATTAAGGTTGAGGGTGTGGAGAAAGGGACGAGGGCGCAGTTGACGCTTTTGACGAGCGATGGTGGGCCTTTCGCGTACAACGATCCGGCTACAGGTAACAATGCTGTTGTCACGACGACGAAGGTGGTTGTTGCGGATGGGGAGGGAGTGTTTGGGTTCGAGATGCCGGAGTTGAGTGTTGCTGTGTTGGATGGTACGAAGGGGTATGGGAAGGCGAAAGAAGGGGTTTGAGGGATAGCTTGGTGAAGAACAGGATGTACGATTGCAAGGGCTCGATCGATAGTTCTCGGCAAAAAACCTCGTTTCACATTCATCAATATTTTTCGAACGTACCCTCTTGCCGTTCCGCCTGCTTGGGTGCTGAAGACCGGCATTGAGTTATGCGAGATATATCAATCCTCGTTGCAAGCCGATAGCTTCCTCATAGTCGATTACCACATAATGCTCGAGCCGGCCAACGGCTGAATCTGAAGCTAGGTCAATTCGAAAACGTCGCCATCTAGGTATGCAACGTTCGACGCGGAGGGGTTGGTCTGTGGTACCACGAAGTCTTCCGCGATTACTAAACCGCCGAACTCCACGCTACAGACAGATCGAGACAGGCCCCATCTTGGCGACCCTTTCATCTTCCAAATCATTACCGTCGGCGGCTGACTAGCTTATTCCATCGTTACTCAGCTCCTCGAATCCTGCCCTTACTCAATGCTGAATAACGAGATACGACGCTTCAAACCAAAGCCATCCGCAATGCAGATGATGATAGTTAGGTACGCGCGGGGCAACAGTGCGGGGCACGCGAGGAAACAAAGTCGATACCAAATGACTAGATATATATATATAGGTTGATGGCCTCGAAAATAGTTTTGCCAGATGCAGAGACTCTTCAATATGTCGAAAATTATCACCGTCTTCGGCTCGACAGGTAACCAGGGAGGCTCCGTGGTGCGAGCAATCTTGAACCATCCAGAGCTGTCGAAAACATGGAAGATCCGGGGTATCACGAGGAACCCGAATAAACCGGATGCTCAGCAGTTGGCTGCGCGAGGTGTTGAGATGGTCCAAGTGAGTAACTCCGTACATAGTTGGACTGTGAGGAGCGCTGACATCTGCAGGCCGATTTGAACAGCAAGGACTCCATCGTCCAAGCGATCAAAGGCTCGAATGCGGTCTTCGGCGTCACCAACTACTGGGAGAAAGCTTCGTTGGAGCACGAAGTCATGCAGGGAAAGAATTTGGCTGATGCTTCGAAAGAAGCTGGCGTAGAGCATCTCATTTGGTCGACATTGCCTTACGTCTCCAAAGTCACGAACGGGAAACTTCATAATCTCCACCACTTCGATTCGAAAGCTATGGTGGAGGAGTATATCAGATCTCTCGATTTACCTGCCTCATTCGTCTTACCAGGATATTTCATGTCCAACATCCCAGGTTCCATCCGCCCAACAGGCTCCCACTACTCGCTCTCCTGGCTCTTCAAGCCTACCACTCAGATCCCAATGCTCGATGTACCAACCGACTTCGGCAAATTCGTTGCTTCATGTCTTGCCGATCCTTCAGCAACACAAGGCAAGCACACGATGGCTGCCTCAGGCTGGTTCACACCGATCGATGTCTGCAAAGCTGTGGAAAGCTGCACGGGCGCGAAGTGCGATTATCACGAGATTCCGATCGATCAATATCAAGGGAGTAAAGAGCTGTTTGATAATCTGATGATGATTTTGGAGTATGATTACTATGGGCCGGGGGCACATGAGGGTGTGAAGAGGAGTCATGAGATTGTGGGGCGGGTTGGTGGGTTTCAGGAGTTTGCTACTTTCGAGAGGTTTCTTAAGGAGGTTGGTGTCTGAGATTATGGCTCGTACGTCCCGTAGGCCGTTCTTAGCGAATGAAAAGCTCATTCAACATTGTAGTCAACCAACCGTACTGCCATCTATTTACCTTTCGCTGCCAAGCCCATTCGAATACTTGCACTCAATAGAAGTTGCATCGTTTCCTTGTCGTTCTTTCATTGTTCTGAGCAGCAAACTGAGACCGCTTGAAAAGGTCACTAGTTGGTGGTACAGGTATGGTAGTGCAATTGATGGACTCCCCGAATCGTTACATTCAGGTTCCACCTCCAGCCGTTTGGATTCCTCGACGGGATTGTTTCCTGATGTCTATATCTAATCTGATGTCTATACCCAATCAGGCGTGGAACTCGTCACGAACGCTACCAGACGATAAGAACGACATCTCTATAGTTAATAACCTATCTATATAAGTTAGAATATTAAACTAGATAAGTAGAAAAATATAGTTAATTAAAATTAGATAATCTAGAAATAGGTTGTTAGTAGGAGAAAATAGGTTAATAAGTTATGCTACTCAAAGTTCTCCCTAGTCTCTATAAGGTAAATCGGGGGTTCTAGGTCTTTCTCGATCATGAGTTTGGCTGTGGCTCCGCATGGTTGTTGTTTTGACATCGATAACAACAATCAATGAACAAAGCAAACTCAGGCCATAATATATGATATAACACGGATGCCCTCCACTCTGGCCACTCTGTAGAATTGAAAAGTTTAGCAACTCCCAAATCCTTACACTCATGGCGGAGACGGGACCAGAGCTCCTCAGGGTGATTGCGATCATTCATAAGGAGTTACCGAGTCCTTTTGATTTATCTAGATGCGACTGCTTCGTGTGTCGCATCTGGAACCGAGCCTTCGATGTCTTGAACCTTATGGTCCGGGCATTTAAAGAGAAACGCCTCTTATCCGCCATCCCACAACCGCTGGATGCTAGATTTCGAACCACTCTCAGTGTAATCGCTGTGTTGCTTATAGCAGTTGAGAACAAGCAACCCTTGCCTAGCTCACCCGGCGAGGACGAAACAGGACAGGGAGGCCCCGACTCGAAGGCCAAAGAGCGAGAACAGTGGGACTTCGCCGGTGAGAAAATAAGAGACTTCCATGAATTTCTACGAACTGGAATGCTGGTCCATCCCCATAGGCGATCGTGGGGAATATCTGGAATACTGAGCCTTGGGGAAACCGTCGGCACGGACTTACCCTCAATTATCACGACTGCAACAAAGCGCGTGGAGACCCTCAACAGCGATACCTTGAACCAAGATGAAAGCCTTGTTCAGGACCCAGACCTTCGCCCACCAGAAATCTTCGATGTTTTCCTGACGCTAGCGGGGCCGCATGACCATCCCAGCGAGCAGTTCTGCACTATTTGTTCGAACCCTTACTACTCAAACGTTTCTGGCAACAACAAAATGAAGACATTGTGCAATCATGTCCTATGTCGAACCTGCATTGATCGCGCACGACGGTCAGGCGAAGCAGTCTACAACTGCCCGTTTTGTACAGCTTGTCTTGTCTGTGGCAAAAAGGACTGCAAATTCCACGTCGTGAAGGGCGAACCAACAACACCGGTACCTATACTAGATGTCCTCCAGTTGATTAAAGGCCCCCAAGGTCCGGGTAGTCCGTTGAAAGGATACTGCATATTTCGGGATAGCTTATGGAGATTCCGGGAGGCAAGTCGCGAGGAGCGAGTTCGGCTGGCAGCCCTGGAGAATACCCTTAGATCTCAGCTTTTAATCAAAGATCGTATAAGGAGTGAACGGAGGAGGACTGTGAAATTGAAGAGAATCGAAGATTGCTTTGACGCTTGCCGAGATTATGATGCAGTGAGGGGAGGATAGAACTGCTTGGTCTTCCGTTGTGTTCCTGGGGCTCTCTCATCTCTTACGAGCTTGACACATTGAGGTACTTGTAGGTCCATTATCGGCAGATAGTGAAAGCGGCTATTCGATGAAAATGTCAAATCTGTACGTTCATGCTACTAGGTATTATCCTTAACCAGTGGGCAAATCTTGACACGTTTCAATTCACAGGACTAGACTTCCACCGAGAGACGGTGTGCATGTGTAGACAGGTAAGCAATAATGGGGCTACATAACCTAAAAGTGGATTTGTCATTGATTGGGAGTACTGAATCCGGCCAATCATTGCTCACTTCGGTCTCACTGAAAGGGCCTTCCCTGATGCACCAGCCCCCACACCAAGCAAGATCAAGCACTCATAGTTACAGCCGTCTGTTGAAACAGCAAGCAACTTGCGAGCAGCGCATGGTCAAAGTGATGTCACACAGTCATACACTACCCGTTACCCATTAAGCCAATAAACACATGCCTCCTTCTACAGCGTCCAGCCAATTCCCACCACCGACAACGAGCTAACATAGCCCTTCTTCTCGTCCTCCTCCGTCGCGTCATAGAAAGTCCACACCAAACCATTTTTCTGCACACGGCAGGCAAATGCCCCTCCATTCTTGATGACCTTCTTCTCCCAATTTAATTCGATGTTCAAAATTATCATCGCCCCAGTTGAGAACCAGCCGCTCCCAATCCGGGGGTGGCCGAGCATACGGAGTATCCGACCACCAATGTGGTGCTTTACCATCTACAAAGCGCTCGAAAGTAGTTGGCAAAGTATCGATATCGGGACCCTGTAGACAATGAGACGGTTCGGCCTCGTTCTCATAGAAACCAACCGTGAGGCTACCGAGACAAAGTTCGGCCAGAGGGGCCAGGACGTCCGGGAACTCACCAAGTTTCCGTGCTCGAAACGTCGACTTCGGAGGGAGTATAGTAAGCTTGCGCAAGTCACGAAACTTGTCCGGTTTCTCGACTCGGATTTCAGTAGACCAGACACTCTCCCAGTTGACTTTCAGACGATCCAGGAACCGTGATTTCTCATTGATCGCCTCTCGCTCAACCTCTTCGAGTAGGTCTTGCAGGACAGCAGGAGCCCGCAGAAGTCCAATAAACGTTGTGAATAGAGCGGACCCCAAGCTTTGTAGATAGCAGGACGGATCTCTGCCGGCAGGCGTAAGAGTAATGTATTATTCGCCGACATTACGCTATGAGTTGTTCCGTGGAATGTGTTGCGAAAGAGGCTCGTTGTTGTTGTTGTTGTCTTTAATCAGGTTTGTGGGGCACTGACTTTTTATATGTGCGAATGAGGCGCTTATAAAGCTAAAAGTAAGCTCCGCTTCAATCAGTCACTGCGCCCGAAGGACAAGTGAAGAGGGATGCAGAAACACACGTGACTGACAGGTTCTGAGTCTGGCTTCAGGAGATCGAAGTAAGCACGCGCGCAACCCTAGATATTAAACAAACTAAGCCCAATTGCACTCTCATTTTATGTTAGATTAGTCTGACAACAAAGAGAATGATGCCCAGACAACTGTCAATCAGGTTGTGCGTTTTAACTTCCACTTGAACCTATGACAAAAGACGTTATCAAGGCGCATTTAACTCATACGGAGACCGCTTGACCTTGACGCCGGTACATTATACCGCTAACTAAACCCCTCAAACGTACCTTACCAAAGTACCCAGCAACAACCACCTCCACTACGCCTACTTCGAAACTCTGGCTAAACTTCCTCGTATAATACCATAGCATTACAAGACCACGCTAAACTCTCCCCTCTGTGCTTCATACTTTACTATTTATAATATATATACTACACTGAACAACATACGAAAACACGGATGATTACATACAAACACCACTAAGAAGCAAACCGAGCAGTACATCCAAGATCATCCATCATTCACGCCTAATACCTAGTTTCTCTAATCCATACTTTGCTCTTCAATACAACGTACCGAGATTTGGTTACTCGATCGAGTAAGACTATAGCATGGATGGAATAAGGGGCGAGTAAGTCCCTCTAGCGACGGCTATTACATCGTATTTGTAAAACTTATGAACCAAAAGGTTTTAGCACGGAGTGGGGACATCAGAGTAGATTCAATATCATGTATTCAGTAGTATGCATCTACATGCATGCGACCCATGCTATGGCCGTCCAAAACAGAAACCTTCCAGTCTCCTTTTCGATGCATAGATGCTCCATCCTTGATAATCGCTAATCGCTCATGCTATGCTATAGACGCTGTACATTTCGCATAAGTCTCCAAAATGAACCATAGACCACCCATCCGATGCCATTTTGGTAGATAAAAGATGCTGAACAAAAGTGTGTCGACCTCTTCACGACCCACTAGATGAAAGTGCAACAACAAATCGTCGCACATCTACTCCTCAACAAGAGCGCCGAGGATCAAGCTCTGAACGACGAATTCATCGCAGGCAACATGAACGGTCTTGCCCTCCACATTACCAGCACGGAGCAGCTTGTCGCCGTCAAGAGTCTCGCTATCACCTCGCTTCCTCTTTCTGCTCTGCGCCCCTCCCTTGCTCTTCCGTCGGTCGCCATCATCATCGAACAGGGCATGCGCAGCGCGAGTGACACCCTTCGAGCCTCCATCCACGTAGACCCAGTCCCAGTCTTCATCGATGATCATCTGCTTGGAGACAGCGAGATCAGTGGCGCGAGCGACAGCTGTGGAACCGAGAGAATGAGCAAGGAAGACATAGGCCTCCTTACGCTCAATTTCCTTCTTGCTCTTTCCGGTGATGATCAGCGCGGACTGGTTCTTGAAGAGGAGTTGACGCTGCTCAAGGATCTGCTCGAATGACTTGTCGGATGTAGGGCTGTAGAGATCCAGTGTGCGGGAACGAATGACGTTTGGACCTAGGTATGATGATTCGCCAGCGGCGAGGAGGTACCATCCGAAGCTGATCTGTGTGCCTGCAGTGATGCAGTCTATCAGCCAGCGGTAGTGGAGGCACGGGATGTTAAGGGCCAAGGCTTCCATGTACTTCGAGCGGCGAGAGTGTGAATCAGTGATGAGAGCTACGAAGCCGAGGTCTTTGTATTCCGGCTTAAGTGTAAGCTCATTCCCTGAAGAGTTGGCGGAGGTTGCTTTGCCCTTTCCTTTCTTCGGTGAGGTTACGTCTTCGGGAGATTCGACACCTACGAAGAGCTCGTGGAAGCCTTCCTGGACCACCAGTCCGCCATTCTTGGTGATGATCCTAGCGATGTCATGCTTATCCGTTGCGACCGAAGTCAACGTGATTGCGAATGCCATGTTGGCGAAGATGCCTCGCGAGCGCGCTGAAGCTGAGAGGGGAATGGAGCCTCCGTGGACAGCCTCCTTCAATTTGGACGGACCTGGGGCGGTGCCAGTGGCAGGGGTCCCAAACCGCGAGGCTATTGCGCTAGGTGAAGCTGTAGGTGTGAATGCATAATGACGATCGCGATATCGTGGCCACAACTGCGCAGTCAAGTACACGCTTGATATGGGTGCTTCGATAGGCTCCTGAGGCTTCGTGACAGCTCGCTTGGGTAGGCTGTCGCGTGCTTTGGGCTCAAGGACAATGGTCTTGTATCCAAGTCGATCGGTTAGAGGGAACTCGTCGTCGTCGTCGTCGATAGTGTCGATATTGATTTTGTCCTTGAAGCCGATGACAACGTAGGTTTGAGTCTTGAAACCTTGATGATCGACTTTGACGTGATCACCAGTCTTGAGGTCGAAGGCGCGAACGTTGACTGCTTCTTCCTCATGTGTGTTGCCATCGTCGAAGCGGACGTTGAGACGGCTTGGACCAGCGCGGCCGATGCACGTAGCGGGATAGAAGCCACCTCCGGGCCAGAATGCGAAAATGCGGTTGTGGACAAGGACAGATCCTGAAGGCTCCTCTCCGGTATCCGATGCCGCGACGACAGGTTGAGGGGTCGGTCCAGCAAGTTCATCAGATTCTTCAGAAGCGGCTGCATCGGCCATATCGACATCGGACTCATCAGGTTCCAGAGCCGGGGTTTTGGCCTTGGCTGAGGATTTTCGGGAAGGCTTGCTGCGCATCGGCTTGACTGGGGCCTTGGTCTTCGGAGAGACAGGCTTGCTCCCTAACAATGACTTGTTCACCTTAGAGAGTGCACCCTTCTTGCTAGTCTGAGCCTTTGATGACTGCGGTTTGATGTCGGATTTCAAGGTAGCGGTTGTGGTGAAGACGACATCGTCCCTGGCGTTAGAGGCTGCGAGGGCACCCTGTTGCTCTCGCTCCTGCGAAGAGGACAGAGAATCTTCGCGAGCCTTGTGAGCATGCTGGCGCGATGATGTTGGGATGCTTTCGGCTGCAGCATTGGACTTGCTCAGCGGGCTCGCCATGTTCCTCGTACTGTACACGTGCACCTTACGTCTCTTCGCGGCTGGTTGGGCATCTGCGGATGATTCGCGCACCATTCTGTCGATTGAGATATCTCCTTCTTCTGGAAAGCTCAGGATAGGAAGCTCAAGCTTATCAATGCTGGTTGACCGCTGTGTGTTCGACAAGTTAGCGATGTCGTGAAGTGAACGGATTGGCGCAGCTTGCTGAGACGAAAAGTCGTTGCGTTGTTTCGTGGGTGTCGTAAATTTGGAAGAAGAAGTTGCAGGTTTGAGAGGAGACTCGTCTATATGTACTTCGCGCGCCGTGTGAAAAATAGCAGCGCTATTCGTATTGTTCTCAATAGGAGCGCCCGACTCGTGATTGCCATTGCTATTCGTATTGTCCTCAATAAGGACGCTCGACTCAATAACAGCATTACTCTTCGTATTATTGTCAATCGGAGCGCCCGACTCGAACGCAGCGTTGGTATTCGTATTGTTCTCAATAGAAGAGCGGGACTCAATTGCTGACTCAGCGGAGCCAGGGTGAATCACGTCACTCGCAGTGACGTCGTTTCGACCAAATACGGACGGCTGAGTGTCTTCAAGAATTTCAGACTCAGGAACTGTAGATTCGCGCTGCACGTCTAGATGCGTATGTAGTGGGGAGGCTGCGCTGCCCTCGGGGTGTTGACTTGAGACGACAAGTTCATCATCTTCCGAATGAAGAGCATCAGCATCGTGCGGCTCGTCCGTCCTAACACCGTTGAGACCTGATGTCTCGGAACCTTCAGGGTCTACTTCTCCTGTGTTTGGCTCGGCGATTTTGGTCTCCTTCTCACGTGCATCGCTATCATGAACAGACGGAACTGGACCATGTGGTTCCGAGTCGACGTCGGCAGCCTCAGACTGTTCACGGTCCAAGTCCATCTCGTGCCCTTCTTCGCCCCCAGAATGCTCGTCGTATTCGAGTTCATCTTCGTGGTAAATTAGAGGCGGGCTGCTTGGGACTCCTCCATCGGCTCCGGGGGCAATCTCCTCCTCAAGGACATCAAGACCCTGCGAGCTCGACCGCGGGGGCAGTGGCGGAATTGAGGAAGGAACCGCTTGGCTAGTCAGACCTGTCTTGCGCAGCATGGTCGTCTGAGAGATGCTATACTGATTTGACGAAGGTGATGACGGAAGAAGCGACCTTGGGCGTGGAATGCTATCAAACGCAGCAGCAGGGTCTGGCTGTGAGTCCATCACGGCAACCGTCTCCCTGCTACTCTTCAATCGGTTGGGTCGCCGCACAGGCTGAGAACTACTGATTGGCAACTGAGATTCACGCTGGATTTGCGAAGTGGGGCTTTGGGAGCGTGTGTTGCGGCGGGTTTGGCCGGATAGAGTTCGTCGAGGGTGCGAAGAAGTATTGGGAACCAGAACATTTTCTATGTCGCGGTCAAAGCGAGACCGCACAGCCGCAGCGCGTGGCGTTTTGGTGAAAGGTATCCCTTGTGAAAGCTCGTCCGGTGACTCACTGTCACTGTCGACAACAGGTTTCGCTGGAGTCGTGTGCGGTAGCTCGTCCATGGAGTCCTCGTCCTCACCAGCACCATCCCAGCGTATAACGCCATCAGAAGCTGGCTGCTTCGATACCCTTCGCTTTGATGGTGTCTTTCTTCCAGGGCTTGCAAGAGGTGCAGATAGAAGACCACGTCTACCACCGCGTCTCGCAGGGGACCGTACAGGAGCGGACACTTTCGCGAAAGACTTCCCCGTTTCCTTCTCAAACCTCGCCTTTGCCGATTGCTTCGCAGCGATCCTTTCAGCTTCAGCAAGCACGTCCCAACTGTCATCGGTCGCGCCTGTCGCTGTAGTGTCTTGACGATCCAACTGGAGCTGACGTTGCCGTTCGCGCCTCCGCTGCTCCTGCGACTGTTTCATTGTGACATACTCGGCTCGCGGCTCGCTGGACGACCTCATAGGGGCCTCTATCCGGACAGCTTTGGAAGGACTAGAAAGCACAGGAATCGGACTTGAATGTCGGGCATAGTCAATGTTTGGAGAAGGTCGCTGGAAGACGAGATCCTCATTGAGCGCACCGAGGGCCGGGGACGTTCCTGCAGGAGTTGCTTGGAAGATCTGGGTCAAAGACATGCCATGAGCGTTCCCCACCGCACCATTGCCAAAGCCAGCACCAAAAGCAGCCGTTAAGGTTGTACCAGGCGTGGTAGCTGTCCGCATTGCTGAGCTCAGGATCTGGCCCTGGTTGTCCCTCTTCCTGCCGGCCATTGCTGGTGTTTCGAACTTGAGGGGACTCGTGAGCGGCATCTCAGAGCGGATCTGCGTTTCGGGACCATCGTCCTGGATGACCGTGGGGCTCGTGATTGCCGGGCTGTGCTGTTGTTGACTTGACCCTACAATCTCAATGTCATCTGTGCCATCGGTGTGCGAGTTGTGCCCCGCCTCTTCCTGGACATCGCTGAGCAAGGATGTTGGCATGAAAGCACCATTGGTGGTAGTCGAATTGGTATGTACAAAGCTGGGAACGCCTTTCCACAGCTGGCTGTCCGCCTGCGTATCTCCGAAGTCCATCAGGTCTGCAAAGCTCTGGTGCAGCTTCTCCGCTCCTTCCCTCTCCATTACAACCCCCTCTATCGGCGCAGTATGATGTTTCGAGAGAGCCGGCTTGACATATCTATCTCCAGCTTGAGCGCGTCGCGGTATCTGGTCGCGTGGCCAATGCAATGCGGGTGCTTGCAGGAGAGCGTTCCGACTCGGAGGTTGCGGTACTGTGAAAGTCGCCTCGGCCGCGACAGAGGGCTGGTTTTCGGTGGACGTGGTGAAGTGGAGCGAGTGGTCGTCGCTGCCTGCCCGCTGCCTAAGCAATTGGGAGAGCTGCGAGGGGTCCTGATGCGAAAGGTTATCTTTTGCAATGCTGGATGGCGATCGTCGCACAGGTGCACAACTCGACCAGGGTCCTGACGCCAACGCGCCATCGCAGAACTTTAAAAGTGAGAACTCACATTGTACGCATCCTCATGCAGCGTGGATTCTTGCGACTCACCCGCCGCCATGTCTAAAGCGCATCTAACAGTCGTCCCTACTATGAGGTTGGCGATGTCTTGGATGTCAGCCTAATATTAGAGGTGTCTAGCTGGTTGGTTCCGTCGACGCGAAAGCACATGACTGTCTTGCTCCATAGGGCAGGCGCGGAGCATTTATTTTCTTTCTTCGCTAGCCAATTGCGCTTGAATGCTAAAGTCTTTACATCATGAATTATGGCGACTTATGATTGGGACTTGTGAGTAGCTCTAGCTCCGCGACCCATATGCAGCTGTTGTATATCCCTGGATAAATCATTGCTTTATGATGAGAAGAGAAGTAGCGCGCGAAGTACGACACCCCCACTCGGTACGCTTCAACACTCATTGGATATGGACACAATAAGAAGGCCCATATGTTTGAGATATCTCATTGAATCTAACACAAAATATACAGTAATGTCTCTGCATCTGCTAAAGGCCTCATTTGCACCCAGTGCTTTCTCTCCCCTTGGCTGCCATGTGTCATCTTACTCGCCATTTCCGCCGTACCATCCGTCGATCCTTTCGCTTTCCCTTTATCCGATGAAAGTGTAGTACAGCGCTGAAGCAACCGTCAAGCCCACCACAGTCCACCCACTCTGAATGACGGTGATGTTCTTGAACCCAATTCCAAGATCCCACGCCAAATGCCTGAGTCCATTGAGCGAATGGAAGAAGAACGGGAAAGCCACGAATGCCTTTGCGCTGATCTTCGCGAAGGCGGGCCATGACGCAACGGCCGCGACCATGGACGGAGTCTCCAGATGCCATCCGAGCGTCGGAGCAGCGAGGTATGCGAAGCCGAAGAGGTAGAGGCCACCGGAGAGGATGACACCGGTCAGACGATTGAACATGGACGGAAGCCATGTGATTTGGGGTTTGTAAATGCCGAGATGCGGGGAGACGGGACGTTGGAGACGCTGTTTCGCGAGGATTTCTTGACCGGTGGTCTGACTGACGGTGTCTGTAGCTGCTAGTCTAGATGTATTGTCAGCATATGAGCTTGCGCGGACATCTATGCTGCGACAGCAGGTAGGCGGCATTGTTGAGAGAGCTCCTCGTACCTCCGCTGGACCATGCGCCCCGCGGGCTGCAATTTCAGAAAGTTCGGCACCGCCGCCCTTCGCAGACCGAGCTGGAAGACTCTTTGTGAAGCCATGATGCTCAATCCGCGCAATGAATACCTGTAGAGGGGAGAGTGTCGTCGGTGGAGGTTATGTCGTTCACATTCACGATCCAAGCCTTCCGCTCGGCAACACGAGCTCACAGCCGAGGGCCAATCACGAGCGCCGGCTTAGTCAAGCAGCCACGACCTTCCGATTTTTCTTCGCGCGAGCTTCCAGAGCATCCCCAGGAACCTCGATATCGCCGCAATGAATACTGAATTCGCGGAGTGACGGCCCAGCTGTTGGCGTTATGTCAATGTGCTTGGGATATGAGGTTCCGCGATGAAAATACCCGTAGTTAATCGCGCATTTTGTCAAAATCAGTGGTCGAGTGCGTTTCATATCCAGGGTGACATTTCTGTAGTCTGTACAAACGTTGGGTGCTTCTTTGGATTTCAGGTACTATCTGTTGTAGAAATGACAAGCCGTTTTGAGATTCACTTTGACATTTGCGCAAGCATGTCATAGAGCATCGCGATGCTTTTGTGAGCGGCTGCGCAGAATACAACTGCTTCGCGGAATTTCTGCCTTCGCAAATTCTGCAATCCTCCACGCCACTGTTATATCGCCCTCAGCATGCATACTCGACCTTCCACTTCCCAAATGCGAAGGTAACAGAAAAGCGTGCATTCTTCACTTAAGTTAGAGCCCAAAGATCGCAGTATGGCGCCTCTAACGCAGATCCTCAACTCAAATCTCGGGCTGCCGCCGAATTCGTACATCTACAAAGTTATCACAACAGCGCGACGCCAAGACCCACTCACATACTCAGAAACCGGCAGTCTCGCCCTCATATCCTCTGATGACTCCCTGCATTTCATAGATCCAGGCACGTTGAACGTACTGCCCGATGGCGTCATCACGAAGGTGAACGAAAGCGTCACGTGTCTCGAGAGAGCGGACGACCCGGCCAGCAACGTAGTCGTCACAGCAGGAAGGGACGGGCTCATCAGGCTTTGGGATAGGAGGACGAAAGAGAAGATCTCGTTTATTCAGAGTCGTAGGTCAACGCGTCTTTTGTGTTGCAAAGATATGGAGAGCTAATGCGAACAGCACATAAACTCATCTCCTCACTCGTGTGCAACAACCCGAGAAGCTTCATCGCAGCCGGTATCGAAAACCCCGATGACGGGCCAAATAGCTCTCCAGTCTACGTTTGGTAAGTGCCCCATCGCCCGCGCGCGCGGTAACAATTCTTTCTGATGATGCCCAGGGACCACCGCAGCTTTCGCAAGCCGATACTCGAATACGTAGAATCGCACACAGATACCGTCACTTCTCTCGAGATCCATCCCTCCTTACCAACTCTACTCCTATCTTCCAGCACAGACGGCCTAGTCAATATCTTCGACACCAGCAAACCCGACGAAGAAGACGCCCTTTACCAAGTCATCAATCATCGCTCAGCAGTCGCTCACGCAGGCTTCATGTTTCCCAGTACAGATATATATGCGCTTGGTACTGATGAGACAGTTTCCTTCTACGGCCTTCAGAGCGAGAAGGAGGAAGAGGAGGAGCCAGCTCCGAAGGTGATGGGTGATGTGAGGGAGAGCTTGGGTTGTGAGTACCTAGCGAAGATGCACTGGATCGGAGACGAAGCGTTCATCGCCGCTGGCAAGCATAGTGAGAGCTACTTAGATCTCATCCCTGTCCAGAAGAACGCTTCAGGCGGGCCGCTGGATTACGAGTTCCATGCTGATAAGAGTGTACGTTTGACTGGTGCGCATGGGGAGGAGGTGGTGAGAGATGTGTTCACGGATGTTCACGTAGGTTGCTACCTTTTACTGTGAGCTCACTAGTATGCTAATGCGTTCAGGCTCACACTACATACACCTGTGGCGAAGATGGCTTCATCCGCGCGTGGAAGTTCGCAGACGAGGAGGGCATGGATATCGATGAAGATGCCGAGTCAATGCCCAAGATCAAATACCGGAAGGAGAAAGGGACGGAGAAGAAAGCGAAGCGGAGGCTTGAAGGTGGTGAAGATGGAAAAAAGGCTAGATATAAACCTTACTAGAGAGATCCGGAAAGCGGCCCATCGTTGTTGACTTGACTCGTTGCGTCTGCTAGATCAATCTGCTTCGAATGGATGGTGTCTGAAACATGTATTGAGATCTTTCACTACTGCTCATTGTGATCGCTAGGACTCGCGTGTTGGCGGTTGGGTAACACTTGGGTTACGAAGCTTCGCCCAACGTCGCAGGCTGAGAAGAGAGCAGATAATCAATGTGCAGTGCAAACTAGTGAAAAGCGACTCACAGCAGAATGCAAGGAAAGAAATAATCCCAGGGATTTCAGGTACGTGCCGTCATACCGGTGCGAAACAGGGGGCTATCAATGGTTCTCTGCGAGCTCGAATGAACTGCTAGCGAGATTACTATTGACTACTTGGAGCTTGCTCAGTTGGAAATATACACCTATCAGAGAGAAGCTTTGGTACTGGCATTGGAAAGGGGTCATTTGTGTGATCGCTGTGGGATGTCGAGGTACCGGTTCAGACTCTTACTATCGAACTAATTTTCTCAATTCCACAGATCTGGGAAGAGGCGTGGTAGCTTGTAGTTGCTGCCGTAGATTTCGAGCAATGGCACAAGTGCTGGATCCATCGAGAAAGCGGAAGGTGGTCTTTAATTGATTGAGGCGGCGTCTTGCGTACTGGTCGCACCAACAAATCGTTTGTAGGGGTTCTGCTGTTTTTTGAAGATCCCATAACACCTTTCATTGAACTCTCCATTCTCACATTACTGGAATTGTGTTGGGAGTTCTGCGATTGGTGACTCTAGTCCGGCATTTTGGGATTAGACATATACCGTAGAAGTTCGTCCAGTTGCTTAGCTTGCTAGATTTCTTCAAGGGTCGGTAGAAGCTGGCAGTAAGGTCATCTTACCTTATTGACTCTCCCAATTGCACAACCCCCAACCTACTTTCGTCGGTGCGAGGGGATGTGTTCCATAAAAGCCTAGCGGTTCAAAGTAGCGTCGCTGCTTCCGAACGCGGTATAGGAGTAATGCATTTGACAGATTCAGTACAGTAGCTGTGGAAAAGGATCGTTCGCTTGTTCGCTCCGACAAATAGGTTTGCAACTAGACAAGTTCCAACTGGCTCAACTTCAAAGATGCGAGAACAGCCGCTGTCGAGTTAAACTACTAGTTGTTAATTTAAATAACTACAGTTGATATCGAAGTTATAATGTTTCTATTACGCTCAAGAAATTTGAACGAGGAACTCTTGCCGAGTTCTAACACATACAACTAGACAAGTTTCCAGGGGAGGACCGAAATCGGAACTGGAGCTCCCAAGATGCTGGGTCGAGAACGCTGCATGTAAGTCCCTCGGATTATCAATCGACTTATGCTGACAACTAGAGGCTCACTTGCATACCGGCTGAATTCTCTCTCGTATCTAGCCATCCGGTGTTATCCGGTGTGTGACACTGCAGGTGGGGTGTTGCACAAGGCTGAGATCTGAGCTGAGCCCTCAACAGGCGGGGCAATTCAGAAAATTGAGCTGGAGTCTGTCTCAACCTGCTTGATACATCGACCTAGTAGAAAGTGCCCATCATGCACGCTGCCCACCTGCAGTGCCTCCATTGTGTTAAATTTGGCAGAGAAAAAACGCGAGACGCTCGCGTTTTCTTTTTGCCACTTTCAGCATTTCTGATCTGTTAAGTCTAACCGAACCTTTCTTATCCTTGTTTTGGCCAAAAGAGAATACGGTATGCTCGTAAAATATGTCTGCCACTTGTCGTACTTCTGTTATGTCGAGTTTGGGCAAAAGAAAACGCGAGACGCTCGCGTTTTCTTTTTGCCACTTACAACACCTCTGTTCGTTTAAGTCTGGTCGAACCCCTCCTATCTGAGCCCAAAGCCTTTCCCACTGCATGAGAGTCGTCGATATGTAAATTGCACGCCAGAAAAAGTCTTCCGCAGCCTTGACCGGTGATCAAGCTGGTTTTCAGCCGTAAGACGGACTGTGCTTACCATGCGTCTATCCAATCCCGTCACTATCACCCACATAAGGCATAGATTTGGTCAGTAATAGGCTCAATCTAAAAGCCATGTGTTTCAGAATGTTGAGCTATCTAGATAGGCTTGACTTTCTTCTGCTCAGCCCGGTGCATTCTTCCACCGTAACAATTCGAGAGAAAATCATTGATGCGTAACATTGAACTAGTTGGCGATGGCGAATATCAGTACATTTGGTACAGCGGGTGTCAATGGTCATGGCACTCTGATCAATGGGTCAATTACATTTGACCAGCGTGTCGAAGTAGGCTCAAGCTCGAGCCCAAGCCTTAGCCAGCCGCGTTCGGATCCAATTTCGACTATACCATTCTCTCGGGATCGTCACTTCGTCGGTCGAAGGCATTTACACAGACAACTCAAAGAAGCGTGCGCTAGGAGTCCTCGCGTGGCTCTTGTTGGGTTCGGTGGTGTCGGGTGAGTGCACAAGTTGGGCAGCATTTCGTGCCATGCAGGGCTTGCATGCTAAGTGCGCCTTAGAAAATCCCAAATCGCTATTCGATATGGACAAGATGTTCACGAAGGATCGCCAAACAAATCGTATGCCAACAAAGCGCCGCCCAAGACGTGGGTATTCTGGGTTCATGCCAGCACGCAAGCGAAATTCGAGACGGCCTATCGGGGCATCGCTGAGAAATTGAGGCTCCCCGGCTTGGACAACTCGGGTACAAATGTCTTGAAGCTTGTGAAGAGCTGGCTGGAAGACTCAAACAATGGTCGGTGGATGATGATCTTGGACAGTGCTGATCATATGAACGTCTTCTTCCCAGAGTCGGGGAAAGCGAATGACAGGAAGACTGCAAATGAACCCCCCCTCGCGTCTTTCTTGCCGGACCTTCCTCATGGCACCATCATAATAACGACCCGGAACCGAGCGGTACCAGGAAGGCTAGCAAACTACGCTGGCCATTCTGACGTAGAGTATGTGGACATTCCAGTGATGGACGAGAAGGAGGCAGAAAGGCTTTTCAGCAATCTTCTACATACTAAAGTAAAGCAGAAGTGCAACAACGAAGACATCCGCAAGCTCATTGGCCACCTGAAATGTCTACCACTTGCAATAAGTCAAGCTGCCGCATACATCAATCGACCAACGAATACCTTGTCTGTGAAACAGTATACTGAGCGGTTTCAAATGAACGAAATTTCCAGGGAAAGATTGCTACGTAATGCAGAGGTTTCGCGGTCCACCGTTTTTGCCACATGGCAAGTCACTTTCCAAGAAATTGAGGCCAAGAATCCATCAGCTGCCGAGCTCTTGTCATTCATGAGCTTCTTCAATCCGCAAGACATCCCATTCTCTGCACTCATGCGCTTGAGAGCACCTACGGTCATTGTACAAGATGAGGATGGGGAAGTTGGCACACGGTCAGCTACCTATTCGATGATATTATCGTTGATCATCCAATCAGGTCGCTGGTTCGTGTCGCTTATCAGCGGGGGCATGCGGGAAGTGGAAGAGTCAGCCGTAGACTACGATTTGTATGAGGATATCAATGTCCTCAGTAACTACTCGCTTATTAAAAGCCTCGATAGTAGCGAGTCATTCGAGATGCATCCATTGGTACAGTTCAGCATCGAGCGCTGGCTAAGACATCAAAAAGGTTACGGTCGTATGTATGCCAGGTTTCTTGAAGTTATGGCGGAACAATTTCCTACTGGAGAGGCAGATACTTGGCCGGAGTGCCAGAAGCTAGTTCCCCACATCGAGCGCATATTGAAAGATGGGCCTTTGACAACTGACGGAAATGGCAAAAATCGTTCAATACTGCTTGTCAATGCTTCGCGCTATCTTTGGCGGAAAGGCGACTACAAGGCTGCCGTGAAGGTAGCCAGAGACGCATACACTCTGAAAGCCAAATGCTACGGGGAGCTTTCTTCGCCAACTCTCACGACTATGGTGATATTAGCGGACATACAACAAGAGATGGAACAATACAGCGAGGCCGTGAGGCTGTATCGATTGGCTCTGGAAGGAACGACGAAGCATTTTGGGGGCTCACATCCGCGCACGCTTGCTGCTGTTCACGGACTAGCTGAGACCCTGAAACGAAAAGCCACGTCAAAGAAATCATCTCTTGGTGGCGCAGAAGACATGTAGCGTTGAGCACTTCAGGGCAGGGATCGTGAACTGGTGCGTATTTTATTTGGACATGCTGGCGAGCGTCCACGGCCTTGCTGGCGTTTTAAGGCGAAGGTAACACCGCAACAAGACTGATGACACGTTTCAGTGCGTACGTTTCTTCTCGGGGCGAACATGCAGTCCACCTGACAATGTCTAGCCTTGCTCAACTTTACCAAGAATTCGCCGCTCCAGGGAGGCAGACGAGTTGTGTCAAGAGTTACTGGATGACTTCACTCGAGCGCTGGTCTTGGAGCATCATGTTAATTGCGATGCGGAACGGTTGAGGGACTATTCCAATTTCCAGGAAAGAGTGACTGAAAGATCCAGGCGCGCTGAGAGCATCATGAATCTTTTTTTCCCTGCATCATAGTGTCTACTTCAGATCACAGCATCTTATCGAGTTCTACAACGTGTAGTGGAACGTGACTTCGCCTGTAGCCTAAAAATAGCGCGATGAGGCAGCTACAACACATACGTGGCATGCGTTACCGGTCAAAGTGGTCCTCATGCATCCAGCTTTAACGAGGAGCCCACCATTCTGGACAGTCAGCCTCACACTACCATCGCTAAGTTTATTGATTTCCCTATGGGATCACCGGGAAGAAGAAGACGATATTCATTTTTTCTGGCTGTTGTTCGATATATCCTCACACAGTTCCGTCTTTCGTTTCGTAAGCTGGCCCCAAGTTTCTGTATCGCATGGCGGAATTGTTTGGCATCGTCGCGGCTGCACTTAGTGTTGCCGGTCTCTTCAACAACGCCATCGATCTGTTCGAATACGTACAGCTCGGCAAGCATTTCGATACCGATCATCAAACGTGCCTTCTTCGCTTAGACATCGCTCGTCTTAGGCTTTCACGATGGGGTGCAGTTGTAAAGATCGAGGCCGATCCGAGGTTCGCGGAGATAGATCCCAAAGATGAGGAAGTGCGCGTCGCGAAAAGAATTCTAGAACAAATAATCAGCTTGTTCAGTTTATCGTATTCGCAGTCCGTCAGCCTGAGCTTACCTGAGCGGGAAAATACAATCGCCTCGCTCGAGTCCTTCACGAATACGAACGGTATGCAGGAGCTGCGAGATTCCTTGCGGACCCTGACACGGCGGCGCCGAAGAAGCAGCAGCTTGTCCAACAAAATGTCATGGAGTTTATATAAGCGCAAGCACTTCTCTCGTCTACTCGACGACATCCGGGAATTGCTTGATGGTCTCGAAACAACATTCCCCTTGCGAAAAGAATACCAACAACTAGCTGAGGCCGACTTGAGTCAATATAATGACGAGCAGAGTCTCCGAGCACTTTCTGGCGCTGCCACGCACGCCGATCAGATTCTCAGCAGTGTAGCCGAACAGAAGTTGAAAGATTTGGTTGGAAGCGTCAATGCAGTGCATAAGGCAACCGTATCTGGCTCGGCATATGTGAGAGTTGGCAACAGCAGCTGTCTGCAGGAGGCTGCTTATCTCAGGAGCTTTAACGCCACTCTCAACAGGGTCGAGGTTCTTGAGGCCACCGGAAGTTCTACGGCCATCGTGGGGAACCACTACGCACAATTGTAGTGCAAAAGCCTGACACGTCGTACTGCATCGAGACAGTCCAGATTGTATGCAGAAAAGCAAATTTTACCCTTCAATTTTTCTCTTATTCGACGAGCACATCACCTCCGATACCGGCACGCCCTGTTGCCTTGTTTTGCCCTCTTTGCGATTCGCCAATCAGGTCTTCCCAGCTCAAACTTTAGTCGCACGATGGTCCTTCAGTATACGAACCCTTGGAGTCACACAATATAAAAAGCGCTATGGGCCTTCCGGGCTGTCCATCATCATTACAACGTTATCAATTTGAAGACCCTCCAGCCTGTGGCCAGCCAGGCAGACCTCAGACTAGCAACCATGGATAAATCATCAATTACGAGAGATATCGAAAAGCCCTTAGCTTACTTGAGCGGGCTTCGCTTCATTCGCGATTCTACCAAGGAGTCTAAAGAGTCCTATGAGTCCAATCAACTAAAGCTGGACGCAACGATGAACAAGCTATTGAGATGCGTTCGAGTGGCCAATCTCCCCGAAGAGCCAAGTGCCAAAAGAGTCATGTACAGGACCCAGCGGAGCGTAAACGCAATATGTCTTGCGGTCGAATCATTCACCGATTCTACTCCGGAGAATTCCACTGCAGCCGAAGATCCCCCAACCTTGTACGACGTTTCGGATATGAGTATCGCCTGCAGGAACCTGCATAACCATATGCGCGGCCAGTATCCAGAGCTCAAGATCCCCTCACCTACTGCATTGGCATTCCTGGTCGTCAACGATATGAACAGCCTCATCATGGAAGTGCAGGAAGAGGCGAAAAACTTGGAGAAAGCTCTCGATTGTGCCGACGCCAAGCTCCTTGATATGGCCAAAAAAGAGGTGGAGGGAATTAGGGATCCGACAAGCCTGAAACTACTGTCAGAGATCGCAGCCAATGTGGACGAAATTCTCATGAAAGCCGTCAAGCAGCAATACCAGGCCTTAGAAGGGAAAATTGAAAATTCTGTCAGGAATCTGACAGCGGTGGGAAAGTCATTTGTCAATGTAGGCGAGAGGATCAGTGGTGCTGGGGAAGCCATTACAAGAATCGCAATCCACGTCAAAAATTCTGTGGACACTGCTCGGGTGGGTGATTCAGCCATCGTCACCGTTGGTAATACGAGGATAATTCGCTAATATGACGAGCTTTCAAGACAAAATAGATTGGTCTTATATCTGGGGGCTTTGTTTTATCAGTATGATAGCTAAAATTGGAAATTTGAATAGATCATACCTCCACCCTCCTTCATAAACCCAGGCATCTCACATTTTGCATTTTCAAAGTTTACTTTGATGATTAGACCCTTCGCCACTATCAAATTTGCTCAGGTGAATCCATTTTGGAACGAAAGCAAGGAGCATGGCAATGCCTGCCATCGGGATCGACAGCGCAAAGGCGGAACGGAGACCATGAACATATGAGTCTAGTATACCCGAGATTTCCGTGGAAGCGAATTCATGTCTGAGAGTTGTTGCATCGGCAGTGGCAATACTGAGGGGGTTCAGGGTGGGGTTTGAAATTGCCAAGTGCTTTACAAGTACGTTCTGGAAGACGGCTTGTGCGGCTGAGACAATCAGCGAACCTCCCAGTGATTGAGAAACTGCCGTAAGTTTATCAGTAGGAGTTCTGTTATTGTTGAAGGTTGGAAACGTACATAACACTAGTGCAGTTGCCGTAGACACTTCAGATGCTTTCGTGATCCGCTGAGTGACTATGATGGGGATGGTAAAGCAGAGCCCAAGGCCTATACCGGCGATAGTCTGATAACCAATCCACATACTAGCCGGTGAATCGACAGCCAATTTCATGAGCAGCCCAGATCCTACCGAAGCGAGTGCCGCGCCGCCGATCATGAATGGGTTGAAAACTCCCCAGGCCGTGATTATAATGCCCACTAAAACCTGGAATAGCGCTAGGAGGAGATGTTAGTCCCACAGTCAACATGGTTAGAGGGTGTGTCGTGGAAAGATTGGTGGTCGGGAATCTACGAATGAAACTTACTCATTCCGAGTATTAAGGGAAGTAGTCGGATACCGGAGTTCATAGCACTGGCACCTTTGACTGCCTGGAAGTAGATCGGAAGATAGAAGAGAAGGATGTAGAAATTTCCTGCGATACTAGAGTGATATGTTAGTCAACTGTCGCTTCCTTGGACCTTAGATTATGGACGGATATATTCTGTTGAATTTTGGTGATGAAGGGAGCTCCATCACCGTTAACGATGTAATTCTAGGGAAGCATGACCTAGCGTGAGGGCGGATCGAGCGAGCACTTACAAGAAACAGAACCAACACCCACTAACTATTGTTCTATCTCTCAGAAACTTCGGATGTATCAAAGCTCTTTCTGCCATCCACCATTCGTTTAAACCGAATGTTAAGGAGATCAACCCTGATCCTACAAGCAAGCCAATACATCTAGAGCTCTTCCAAGGTATAACGACACCACCTTGTTGTAAAGCTAACAAATAGCACACGACGGCTGCGCATATGAGTATAGCCCCTTGTATATCCATTTGCAGTAGCTTCTCTTTGAGGGTGGCAGGGGTGGGGCGAGCGGCTTTGGGAGGGTGGAAAGTGACGAAAATGGCGACAGCAGCGACTCCACCGAACGGAAGATTGATATAGAAGCTTATTTCTTATGTTAGCTCTGGAACAAAGCTCGCACTCACGAAGGAGTCATTACCACCACCGCCAACCCGGTCCATCCGTCAAAGCACCACCAATCAACGGGCCAACGATTGAAGCAACAGCGTAGGTAGAGCCCAGCACCCCAGTCAAGGCGGGCCGAGCTCTAGGAGGTGATGAAAAGGCGATGATGATATAACATCCCGAAAAGGTGCCAGCAACCCCAATACCAGTAATAGCGCGACCAACGATGAAGGTATCGCTATCCGGCGCAATACCTGTGCAATCAATCAGCTATACGAACTCGCTACAATAATGGGATACAATACCGCATAACAAGCTGCCTACTTCAAAAACAAAGATACTGAAGATGAATACTGTCTTAATGGGGAAGTACTTGAAAGCTTTACCCCACATTGACTGTGTTGCTGCTACGGGTAGGAAGAGCGCCGATGCGTACCACCCTACGTCATTGAGGCTCTGAAATTTATCTGTGATCTCTGGTATGGCAGTAGATATGATGGTCTAAAAGACATCAGATCCTAATTGAAATCGCTGAGATGGCGTGGCTTACTAGGTCAAGAGATGCCTGCGGACAAAATCAGTCGTGGACGCCAGCAAGCCTGCGATTCTAGCCCACCAAGAATATACTAAACACCAACGCCATCAGAATGGCCGCAAGTCGCAGTCCGCTTGGATATTCGCTCTCATCAATGCCATCCTCAGGCGTACCGGCCTTCGACGAAGGCTCCAGCGGTGGAGGAACACTGACAGGCTCGTCACAGGAGGCAGTCATTTTTCAGTGCTACACTTGTTTTAGGATAGTCGAAAGCTCTGATAGTCAGAGATGTGTAACGGTGAGAGAAATCATTTACGTTGCTGTGCCACGGAGAGTTTCTGGCCCCTTCACGACCGAGGCGAACAACTGTCCGCGATCTCCAGCAGTCTACGAACACACTACGCCCGATCCTTAATACCGAGCAACACAGCAAACCACCGGTCAGTTCATATATTGAGCTGCAAGATCAACTTCGGGCCGGACTTTTTTGGGCGAGCTCCTTCTCGGGGCTGTCCGACTTGGGACATGCTTCGGAATGTCCAAATGCAGAAGCGAGCCGAGTGCAGGGGTCTATAACAGGACGGCCCCGAGAATGCGAAGAAGTTCCGCAACCGTAACAGTCGTTCAATGCACTCGGTGTGCGCCAAATGAGCAATTCGACTTCTGGGTGCACATCAATGGAGTTACGCTTCCGTGCTCCAGTAACTCGATGAGCTCAACTGCATGAGTGACGATCTTGACAGTAACAATCAAAGAAAGCAAATTTTACCTGTCACAAAAAAAGACATGACAGAGATCAAAGTTGAGTCACATAAACTCTATGCTTCACAATGACCTGTACAGGCAAGAAGGCCATGTACTCAATACGAGCAACATTCGTGTGCTACTAGAGGCGAATGACGCCAAGATTGACATCTTATTCAGTGAGTTGTGAGTTACGCTTTATGCATTCAAAGTCGGTTCCCAGAGGCTGTGAAAAAGCATCTTCAGTATGGTCTCTGCACCCCATTCGCCTACTCCACAGTAATCCTCAAACCTTTACTGGTCAACTTAGGAAGAGGGATCAAAAAGTCATGAGCCTGCACGATATCTTCCTCTTCCGTTTCAAAAAGGGCAATCGTAGGCCCTCGTGGGCCGAAAAGAATGGAGAGCACGATATTTAGCTCTGCATATGCAAGGCTGGTATTCAGGTCAGTATCCCGACGCGTAATGTTGAGTGCTAGTAGAGCTTACTTCATACCCAAACAAATTCTTGAGCCTTTGGAAAAGGGTACCAGATTTCTTGTCATGACTGCCGGCACGTCCCCAAGCCACCGATCTGGGTTGAAGGTGAATGGATTCGGATAGACGTCAGGGTCGGTGTGCATTAAGTAGGCGGACATGCCTACTGGGACCTGGCGCACCACTGTTAGATATTCTTCCGAAACGCCAACACGTATCCTTACCCCAGCCGGGATGGTCCAATTCTGGTACTGTATATCAGTGTCCGGTGACACACGAGGAAGCCTGTGCATCACACCGTAGCTGAGGCTGTACATTGCATCAGGGCACTGCATTTCTCGTGCTTTGGAGGAACATCGACTTACCGGAGACCTTCCTTGATAAGCGCTTGAAGATAAGGTAGTCTTTCTAGCTCTGCCCAAGTTGGCATTCTGTTGGGATAGTCTTTCATGAGTTCTTTGAGTTCGGACTGTAGTCGGAGCTTGAATTCCGTATTTGCTAGGAGGTAGAAGGTGATGAAACTCAGTGTACGGGCCGTGGTGACTGAGCCCGCTCCGAGGAGGACTTGAGCCTCGCGCGTAAGTCGTTCCAGAGTAAGGTCAGATTCCGGCAGGCCTGAATCCAGCATGTGACGAAACACCGAGTCACGATTGCTAAAGTCCTCGGTGAGTTTTCTTTTCTCGGCTTTCGCTTCAAGGATATGTTTCTTCGCTAACTGTTCGAAGACGTGATCAGGATTACGTGCTGTACTCAAGCTTCAAGGCTCGGATAACGTACTCTTTTGAAGTTGTTGAACGTTTTCAACCGCGGCTCTGCCCAATTAAGCATCCAGGCAGGAATGAGATTCGCGAACCTCACTCTTGTCAGCCTTCTCTCATCGTTTTGGTAAGAATTTACCGTACAATATGATCTGGGGAAAGCCCGCGGCCAGAGGAATCGATTGGATGAAGTCGTGGAGTAGGTCAAACCTGGGGCTGTCAGCTCAGAGTCAATCCAGAGCTTACTATGCGCACCAATCCTTCCCAAAGTGCTCATCCTCTACCAAGTTTGTGGTAGTTTCGCAACAAAGCGCAGACATCACATCACCTGCGAACGCGACATAGGCGTGATCGAGGCGGACAAGCTTTCCGCTACCTTTCAGTCGACCTAGTCGACACATCAACCTATCTGCAAGCTTCACAAGCGTTGCTTCGAGAGCTTTTACTCCTTGTCGCGAGAAGTAGGGATCTAATGGTTTTCTTCTTCTTCTGTGTAGATCATGTTCGGTTGAGAGAAAGTGTGAATCTAGAGTGGTCAACATACTTGACTATAATTGCGAAAAACACATAATTTATCTTACCTTCAAAGCCGACTCCTCGTGCGAAATGACTATAGTTATTTGTGCGTCTTACACTTCCAGTGACATACAAACTACTGTAGAAACTGGGATCGTGAATTGACAATTCATCTGGGTTGATCCTTACGATGGGGCCTGGCGACACTTGTCAGAACCTTCTATCAATTATGCACTTGATCCTCACCGTATTTTTTATGCATTTTCTCGATCTCAAAAATATACTTCCCACGCCTAAAGAAATCATGATAGAACTCATAGAGTCCCGTGGATGCGGCAACTTTGGGCCCTGGAAACCGAGCGAGTGGTGAGAGATGTAGCCTGTATACGACGACACTTATGCCGCGCAGCATAACCGCAACACCTACGAGCAATGCTACTTTCTCAATGGAAATCGCAGAGATGCTCTTCAACAAGAGCCTCGTGCTCACTGACCATGTCATCGTGGCTATTGCGAGGAACGCTGCACGGAGCAAATAAGCCGCGAGGAACTGAAAGACGATAAGCAGGGCGGGTGGGCGCCAGTTCCAGCGTAAAGGATATGTTGTGGCTTGCAGGTCGAACGTCTGGTGTCGGCTCTAGTGGAGCCATAACGGAAGGGGAAATACAGGTGGGGTTGGGGGCAGACACCCCGCCTCGGGCAAGCTCCCAAAAAGGGTGATATCCGGACATTGACATAGGTTTACGCCAAGATTCGTGGACTTTCTCGGCATGTCACAACTTCAGAAGGATCTCTGCTGCTCATCTTGGATTAAGGTGGAATAAGTTCTAGGGTGCCATGGCCAGGCTTATTGCGCGAAACAGTATCTACGTATATTTATGGTCAACAAAGCTGCTGTACCATCTGCTGACTCACCTAGACAGTCACGGACAGTATCTTCTTATTATGAACTATCAGTACTCCACCCTGGTTGATGCATCTGCCTACGAAACAGAAGGACTTTGTGAAGGAATTCCGCTTCGCATTCACAGATACGCAGAGCTGGAAGAGATTGGAAGCTTTCGAGCTCAGGAGGATTGGAGAAAACATGTTGGCCCATTGACTAATTTCAAGGGAGGTCTAGGCCCAATGTACAGCTTTATGGCAGTCTCGGTCCCTGAATGCCTACCAGAGCGATTGGAAATTCTTTCTTATGCAAATGAGTTTGCCTTCCTGCATGATGGTGGGATTTCCAGTGTGATGAGACCTGCAAAGACTGACGGGCCGCAGATATCACAGACAACGCTAGTGAAGAAAAGGTTACTTTTCCAATCACGAGGATGAGATGGCAATAGTGCTTACCATCATTTAGATCTTGACTGAGAATGACGATATGCTACAGACTTTCCGAAAGGTTGCGAGAAGTCAGAACATTCCCCCTGACACTACCGGAAAGAGATACATGCAGTCCAGAATTCTCCTCGACATGTTGGCATTGGACCATGAGAGAGCTTTAACAACTATCAAATCCTGGGCAACCTTTGTGAAAACCGCCTCTGGCTGCCAACATCACAAGCATTTCGAGACTCTGGATGATTATCTTCCTTATCGAAGTATCGATGTCGGGCAAATGTATGATAAAGACCTGAAAGCTCTACAGAATACTGATAGGATCCTAGGTTCTGGCATGGCATGGTAACCTTTGGCATGGCACTCACAATTCCCGAAGCGGAGATGCCTCTCTGTGAGACGCTCATGAAACCTGCCTGGATTGCTGCTAGCCTTACCAACGACCTCTTTTCGTGGGAGAAAGAACGTCAAGCCGCCGCGGACAACGGCCAAAAGGATGTTGTCAATGCAGTCTGGGTCGCAATGAAAGAACACTCGTTCTCTGTCAATGAAGCGAAAGCATTCTGCAGGAAGCGAATCAAAGAATGTGTTGCAGACTATTTGCACATCGTGCAACGATCCCGAGAAGACACGACGATATCCCTAGATTTACGGAAGTACATTGAGGCAATGCAGTACAGCCTGAGCGGTAACGTTGCTTGGAGTCTACAATGCCCTCGTTATCATGCAGACATCGCATATAATCAGGTACAACAATTGCGAGAGAAGTACGGTGTAGCGAGCTATCCTGCTAGACAACAGAGAGTTACAAGGAAAGGTGTTGCACTTGCAGCATTGATTTGATTCGGCCTTCTGGTACTTGAATCTATAAACTAGATCAACGTTAGAAGGCCCTGCAAATTCCTTAAAGGCAAAGTGGATCAACTGCCAACCGAGTATCATTTGTTATTGGTTATAAGATATATGAGGCAGTATCTTGACAAGTGTTTCTTGTACTACTTTCACTTACAAAAGATACAATTGTGTCGCGATAGATGACGAAGTGTTTTGTATATCTCTTTCAGCGATACGATGAAGCATGACGACTCTCCTTATGATAATTTGCCCGCGAAATACCTATTGATCCGTTCAGATGTCCATCCTCTGTATCAAGTCCATAACTTTATTCTCGTGCGCAACAAGCTTGGAGAATCTTGATTCGGGCAGAACTGAGGGAGCAAGTTCCTTCATTTTCCCAATCAATTCTCTTAGCGAACGCAATTGCAGACCAACCAAGGCTCTAATCAAGCACTCCCATTCTTCTCTCGAGCTAACCACATATTCCCCAACGGTGGTTTCCTCATAGAGAAGTTTGCACTTGTCGGCTATCTTTGAATGGTCTGAGTAGAGCGCTGCCGTTGCTCGGGAGCATGACATGAATCTGCTCACGGTTTTGGCACAGAGCTCTACCAGCTTATCGCACACAAATGTAAGTAGCATGACGCTTTCCGGCTTTGTCGTACACCCGTAACATTGAAGCAGCCGTTGACAGCTCTTTAAAGCTTCCTTATGAGATGCGAGCATCAAGTCCAAACCACGGTCCTCCGCGTTGGAAATCGTTGCTTCCACGTCTTCAGTTGTGGAAACAATGACGTTCAGGCATTGGCATGCTCTAAGTATTGACTTAACAGAGCTTTGCTGCCTAGTAGATGAAAGCTTAGGGTGTCTTGGTGTGCTTTGCGTCGGAAGGCTACTTAACGAGGGTTCCCTGTGGTCATCGCGTTGGTTGTAGTGCAAAGGAGGTGCAACTCGTCCTTGGCATAGTCTCGTCAGTGCTTTGCGTTTAGATTAAGATTGTTGAATAAATACCTTGACTATGGAGACTTGTCAAGTTGCCGCACCCAAGCGAAGGGCCAAAATCAAAGCCTTCTACTAGACTGTTGTTGTGCCCTTCGCCCACAACATTCATTCTTCCCAAGGAAGGCAAAGCTATGTCGCCTTCGAACCCTGGCACATAGTCGGCCTGAAAATCTTCAATTTCCCCTAGAACGTCCGTAAAAAGATCCATGTCGACTTCGTCCAGTTGACTCTGAAGCTTTGCGCCCTCTGTGCTAATGTTGAAGTCTTCCGTACGAGTGCTGTCCGTGCTCGTTGGTGTCTGAGCCATTACTTGACCTCGTTCCCGCATCTTGGTCTTTGGAGTGGAAGGAAGACTTAGGGGTCCATGTCTCTTATGCTTCTTGGCCGTTTTATTGTTGTTCGTCTCAGGATAGATACATTTTCTCGAAAGGGCTTTGCAACGTTCGCAACCCGAGCTGTCCCCGCTACAACGAAGCTAATCATTTTCCCTTAGCGTATGTTACTCGTAACTGGTATGGGAATTATGCACCTTTTTATGACGACAAAACTCGCATGCAGAGTGCCCAACAGATTCGACTGAGCCTGTTCTCTCGATGAACTTGATATCATTATCGCGAGTGTCATACTGGAGCACTCCAAACATCTTGCAGGCCCTCAGCTTTACAGAACCTTCCTTCTTTCTTGTTCTTTGTGCTTCACGATAGAATTCTGAAGTGCTATGATCAATTTGCCCGCGACCGACGTACTATTGCGCCCTGAAGCTATACAACTAGGCTGATCGACTGCGGCGCCCAGCTACACGCGTTTCCAAATGAAAAAGTTGTTTTCCCTTAGGAGCATTGAACCTGACGCCTTAATTGCCGAAGTATGGGAACCGGGCACGGTCTATTGGACAGACAATTAAGCCGGATTCCGCCATCGGGGATCACCCCATGTTAAGCGCCGGGGAGAAGCACTGGCGAACTTAGCGGATCGGAGTGGACGGGACGGGAACCTTTCTCGATGCAAGTATGCTTGCATATTATATTAATACTGTACCCACTTTGACCACATCCTTCCTTCTCGTGCGAGAGTCTGAAATGTAATGCGCACACAACGCTTGATCATACCAGGTTGTCAGTGGCGAAGGTCGAGGAAAGCAATGCGAGCTTACACCCAATTATTCTGCCTCATGTAGCGCAAAATGTCAAGACTGCAACTATAAATGTACAGACCTATTATGCGCCTTTAGATCATATTGTATATCTAATATCTGCTTCTGGTTGGTGCTCAGTCTGAATACTCCTTCTTCTTGAACAGAATCCTGATTGGCTTTTTCTCAACGAGCAAGAACGTCCGCAGATCTTCCCATCGTAATGGTTCTCCGTCTGCAACGCTAATATCGAAGTTCCAGAGCAATTTCGCAAGTACTAGCTGCATTTCTGCCCATGCGAGGCCTTTCCCGAGACATGAACGCGGACCTATCGTAAAAGCTTGAACAGCATCTCGCCTATCGTTGCAGAACGGCGAACCCGGGCGCTCGAACTCCGTTGATACCCAGCGCTCTGGAATGAAGGATGTAGGCAAATGGAAGCATTCAGGATCGCGATGCAGTGAATAAGCCCCAATTGACAGTTTGGTCTGCAGGTACATGTTAGAATTAGAGGACCAGTGACCGGGATTAACACTGATGCCACCACTTACCCCTGCTGGAAGCCATATTCCACAGATACGAGTCCCGCCTGCAGGGACAACTCGAGGCAGAACCCACGGGATCGGCGGGGACAGCCGCAATCCTTCGTTGATAACGGCCCGAAGATACGACAGTCTCGTAGCCCTAGCCACGCTGATGTCGCTTTCACTGTCAAACTCGGTTCGGATCTCCTCTACTAGAATGTCCCGTTTGTGTGGATTGGTGGCGAGATAGTTGACAATTCCACCAAGAGCAGTCGCAGTTGTCTCACTCCCGGCGATAGTAAGGATGGCAAAAGTGGTATCCACCTCTGGTCGTGACATCCCTTTCCCCTGCTTCGTTTCTTTCAGTGCATGGGCAATAATATCGGGCCTTTCAACTTCCCAGTTCTTCCTACGCTCGAGCTTATCGGCAATAAACTGGAAATGGTCGTCGCGCATTTTCAACAAGGATGGGGGAATGCACCTCCATAACAACCAGTCAAACAGGGGATAGTGTTTCACTGCTGCAAGGAAGGCAGCTCCTTTTACACTGTCAAATGCGCGAGCAATCCATGGGTGATACTCGGAGTTTTGAAGACAGTTGAAAGATTCTGCGAAGCCAAGGTCTCCGAAGATGTCGAATGTGGTGAAGTTGAGCCATGGAAAGATGTCGATAGTGGCCCCTCGATCCGAAAATTGCTTGTTACTGTCTACAATCTCACCTAGCCGTTGTATAAGCAGGCTCACATATCGTAGTATAATCGGCTCCTGTGCTCGCAAGGCGCTTTCTGTAAAGCCTGGAGCGAGGGTCTTGCGCATGCGAGAATGGGAAGGACTGTCTACTGCGCTCAGCAGTGACGTACCACCAGGGTTCTCCCACCATAACAGATCTTTAATAGGCTGGGGCTGTCCTGAACGGGGTTGGAGTATGTCAATCCATGCATCTGTATGCGCGAATGTCACTTCATCTGGACCAATCCGAAGGATAGGTCCATATTGACGATGAAGCTTTTCGGTGTCATGGATCATATTACCTCGCAGCATTGATACCAAGAAGGGAATACGAGACGCTGCCCAGCTGCGAGGGCCTGGAACCTTGGCGAGTGGGTGGAAGAAAGCATTGTAAGTCCATTTTACAATAGGATACTGTAGGGCTTCAGCTGTAGTAGACAAAAGTCTGGCGGTACCTAGGGGTAGAACGAGCGACTCACCAGGCATAGTATGAGAGCTGAAGCGGTAACTGACAATATACTCGTCTGCAGCATGGCGATATTCGGAAAGCGGTCCCTGTCGACAGGAACTATTGGATCTTCGCAATCAAAGGCACGAAGGGTGAAGCAAGTTGCTAGCGTTCGGGGTTTGAATATAAAGTGCAGTTGGAATGAGATGCAGTGGTACGTGAGCGTAAGCAAGGAACTGAGGGGCGGGGTAGCTTTGCCGCACGGCTTATCTTTGGGGGAAGCCTTCGAGATGAGATACAATGAACGAATGGGAGTGAAACAACTTATTATGAAAACTCGCGCAAGAGACCAACTTGGAGCTTTTCAGTGATATCCCTATTATTCATCACGTTCGTTGGTACCGGGGTTGGCTCTTTTCAGTCAGCTCCACCGGGGCATAAAGCTGTGTAACCCAACCGTATGCAGAGCCCTGCAAAGAACCCGAGTTGGCTTCTTAAGATTGTCGGGACCTTCCTAATAAGTTGAACGCCGTTGGCTAAGCCCTGGAAGCTGGGCAAATTAGAAAATGGCAAGGTTCACAATCCTTTGTTTGAGAAAGATAGCTTGCGCTGTCGTGTTGCTCACCTTTGACCCTATATTCTGACACTTCTTGGTCACGGTGGGTGGCTTGATCAAGCGCATCCTTCATACTTCGTCCATTTCAGCTCGAGACTCACTTCTTTCGAGTATCTCATACCACTCTCGATATGTCACAATGGACTGGTCTTGGTGCTATGCCTCCACCGCCAGGTGTGGAACCAAATTTCGAAGATCCGGATAATCGTATGAGAGAGAACATTACGCTCCATGCCATCTTCCTCACTTTGACGACCTGTTGCGTGCTGATGCGCATTTACACGAGGCATTTTGTCATACGGAAACTAGGATGGGATGATTGTAAGTGCAGCCGCCACGCAAAACCATGACCATCGTCTAACGCTCCACAGTCCTAGTCTGCATCTCATGGGTAGCTCAACCCGAAACTTGTTAGAGTATCGAAGTCAACTAATATCCGGTTGATAGTGCTTGACTGTAGTCTTTTCCGGTTTATTGCTGAAGAGTGAGCACACAACTCTCTATGGGGGCACAGAAGAATGACCGTGAATGACAGGTTACACATGGGGTATCGGACGACATATTTGGGAGACTCCCGCACCCTGGCTACCCAACGCTCTCAAAGTACGTCTCTCTCTTCCATCATTCCTTGAACCACTAATAAGTCGAAAGTGGTTCATGATAGGCGCGTGGATGTATACTCCGTTGATCACCGCGTGCAAACTGGCTGTTCTCTCCATATACTGGCGAATATTCAACAACAGGAAATCGGCAAGATGGATCATTGGGATTACTGCTGCTGTCGTAATTTGCGCTAACACCGGAGTCCTCTTCGCCGCTATATTCGTCTGCAAACCAATCCAACGATCCTGGGATCAAACGATCAGTGGTAAATGCGGCAACTCCACGCCTTCCGCCTACACGTCGGGTGCATTCAACGTGCTGGAAGATTTGGTCATGCTTCTGATACCACTGCCATTTTTATCAGACTTGAACATGCGTACTGGGAGAAAGCTGCGGCTCATGGCAGTTTTTGGTCTTGGTGTATTGTAAGCTGACAGCATGAATCACGTAAAGCTCAATATCAAATTGCTGACTCTCTATGCTAGCGTCCTAGTCGCGAGTATCGTCAGATTAGTCAAGACAAAAGTGATTGCCACCGGGCTTGACTTGACAAGAAACATGTCAAACATGGCAATTTGGGCGTATGTAAACCCTGGTTCGTCTTTTCTCGAAAAGCTGCCTTTGCTAACACCTTCCTCCAGTATAATCGAAGTTAACGTATCCATCATTTGTACATGTCTTATGGTATTACCCGCATTTTTCGATCACTACTGGCCGCGAAACCGCCCCACCTATGGCTCGGGGATATCATCCAGTGGAAGGAAGAGTGGTTTCATCAAGACGTCATCTGGCACCGATCCCAACCCAATGTGGGATCTAGATAACGCAGGCCATTCTTCTGAAACCAAATTGACAGAGCTCAAAGGATACAATGACAGTGGGGCGGGTAACATCACGGTAACTCATGACCTGGAAGTTAATATTCATAGTCAGAGGTAGCTCGAGGCAGTTCCTAAGATGTAGGGCCGCATGACTGTCCCAGCGAGAAAGAGTGTTCCAATTGTCAAACACCGTTACATTGAGACCAAAACTTTGACTCATGAAACTAAGTTTATAATGAACAAAATTACAAAGACTGGACACAATAAAGTGATCAACTCGTTTCACCATGCAGCGGCGGGGCCACGGGTGATCTGGCCTCAGCCTTTTCCTTCAAGGTCTGCAATTGGCATCTCCTTCCGCTTATCTTTGTGCTTCTGAGCTGCTCTGATAAGCAAACGAGCCGACTTTGAACTTCCTGTATCACTCATACTGTCCTTTTCCGACAAGCAATTAAATCCTAGGCTTGCATCTGCGTTCTTTAGCTCGAGCCGCTCGCATTTTCTTTTGACCCAATCATCAGCTTATATGAGACACAGGAAGGCGGGTGTAGGTAGCTGTGCCGCACTACTGTTCTATGAAGGGACCCCCATCTCAAAAGTCGGAAGTGCCCTCTTTACGGCAGACTTGCTTCTCCTCTTCAATCTACCTCTATTCACTTGACTAACTAGCACCAAGAACTCGCACCATTCTAGTAGTTCTCTAAACGGCAACTTTTCCCCAGGGTGGAGTGCGGCCCGAACTATCAATGGGACCCACCCGCATCCTCAGCCCTGTGCTGACTCTGGCCTTTGCCTCAAATGAGGTGGTTCAATTTAGGTGTAATCGAGGTGTCGAGTCTCGCTTCCTGTTTCGACTTTCCTCGTAGAGTGCCGAGCAAGAGATATACATTCCTAGTAGCAGATATTCCTGTTGCTTGTGTGATGACTTCGAAATACTTGCAAGCAAGATTCTGACGCGCGATCCAATTTTTCAAGAGACTATGGCTTGTTTCTCTGTTGCTCGACCGCTGCCTTTCGATTGTGTGGCGCTGTCTTATACAGTACTGCGTTTCTTTTCTGTTCTGCTTTAGGCATGATCTGTCCAGAGACCAGCTATTAAAAACAAGAAATCTACTGTGAGAAAAAGAACACCCGGTACAACGACCCACGCCACCGCTATAAGGAGTATAATTGGTGGATCCAACGATCCCGAGGCTCCCGAGTACTCCCAGCGAAGTGGATACAGCGTTGTTGTGTCTTTCCATAATGCGAACTCAGTATAGAGCCTGTCATACGTCTCGTCGACAGATTTCGTGTAATCTATAGGGAATGGCAGAGCTGTGGGGCTGTATTTGACGACGCCTTGGAGCGCGAATATCTTATCCAGAGGGTTGGACACGGCCTTGTGGCGAAGAGCGTACATGTGGTCCAGAATGTCTCCGTGGTTCTTGCCCCAAAGTCTTCCGTGGCTCAGTGCAGAGTGCCTGTGGGTAATCTGTCTTTCCAAAAGCGAAATGAAGGGATCTAGATTGACATCATGTAAGCCCGCTTCGGTCCACTTCGGAGATACTGCGGAGAACTGCGCCAATTTGCGTATTCTGCGGAGATTCTCGACGTTGTGAACGGCCCAGGAGACTGCATCGTGGCCACATACGAGGGTGACCATGTGCGCTAGCGTAGCCTCTTGCACAACCCAGGTGCGTTGGAACCATGAACTAGCCAGGAGCTCCATGAGTCCTTCTCGAAACATGTGAGATCGAAGGGCATCTTGAAGGGAGCTCCCTGCCTTTACGCTCCAAGGAGGTGCGAAAGTTCGGCTTGGCGTGTTTACAATGTACCGTAGAGCTTCCATTCCGTAGCGTTGAGCATTGTTCGCGTTTCCAAGCCAGACCAAAACACGCGACGCATCCTCGTAGATTTTGTGCATCTGATAGACCTGCTCCGCCTTCTCTATTAAGTTGTTCTGATTGATACAGATTGCGTCTACCCAAAGAGTTCGCGCCTGGTGAGACAGGCGTACGTGACGAAGCGCAATCTCTAGATTTGGCGTGATAGGAAAGCAGCGGCTCTTCTTCTCATCATCTCTGGCAACCCATGGGTATGCCTTAGCCAGTGTTTCATCCTCATCCGTGATATATAACTTTGAACGAGTGATGTGCGTGGGATCGCCCCAGCAGTATGACAGCGCTTCGTAGTCTCGATAAACGCGAGATAGTGAGTAGTGGCCGATTCGGCCATGAAGAGGATCCTCAAATTTTCCAGGTTCCAAATGCAGCAATCTTATACGCCTGTACCGAAGAGCTCGATGTTCATACGTGTCGATTGCTACATTGCTTTTATCATCAGGTTCCGGAAGATTGGGAAGTAGTCTCGGTTTCTCAAAACGCCTGTTAGCACCAGCTCGGAGACTGGAAAGACGTGAAATGATGCTTGTAAGATGTTTGCGCACCATGTTGGGTTGCAACATATCTCGTGGACCGATACCTTTGGAGGTGGGTGAAAGGCTGAACTGAATCTCGCGGGGCAGCCGTCTTGGCCTGCAGCTACAACGCATATCTTCATGATCGGTCTCATAATGTGACGATCGCGAGCCAAACGAACCGACGTCCACGAATCGAACTCGTCATAAGCTTGAGACTGTAATTATCTTGGCCGTTGGGCCAGGTGTTCCGTCCAAATGAACGTCTACCATCCGCCGTTCTAGAGTCCAGCCTAAGCTCGCGCTCAAACCACTCACGGCTTCCGAAACAAAAAAGCTAAGTAGCAGCCGACTGCCACTATGATAGCATAGTATAGTATGAACATGTGTCGTAGTGAAGGTATTAGCATTACTATAGTACCGCCAGCAACCAGCAACCAGCACATTGCATCGTATCGTGCTCACGCGACCCTAACACCCCGAAGACAGCGACCTACTTGCAGGGAAACTCGCTATGAGTTTTGGCCTGGCCTGACATGCAGCATCCATCTCCATTACGCACCCACGCACCCGTGTCATCATCGCTAAAGAAGCGGGTCGTTGCCAAAGCGTTTGGCGTACATACCCAGCGCCATAATGGGGAAGATGAACTTGTAGTTCGGATACGAAATCATACTAATACCACAAGTTAGCTCATACTCCTCGCCCTTCACTCCCACAACACAACACTAATACGTACCAAGACTTATTAAACACCCCCTCAATCGCCTCCTGCAACCACTCCCCATTCCGCTGCTGCCTCTTTACAATCAACCTCAGCGCCTTCCTCAACGGCTCCTGGTCCGGATACTGCGCCTGCAGCATCGCGACAACGACCCACGCCGTCTGCACGACCTGAGATTCGGGGTGTTGAGACCATTCGCCCGTCTCACAGGAGCGATATGTTTCGCCCCACCCGCCGTCTTCCATCTGATGCGAGAGGAAGAAGTGGCACGCGCGACGCACACGTTCCGAGTTCTCGTACGTCTCGCCAGCGCACGCGAGGGACTCGAGCGCGAAGAATCCCGCGTACGTGAAGCAGATGCCCCAGCTACCGTACCAGGAACCATCGGGGCGTTGAGCGCGGCGAATGTAGTCGATAGCGCGGGCTTTGAAGGCCTTGATCTCTTCGGTACGGTACTCGGGGTAGTGTTTCTGGAACATATGGAATGCTGTGATGCAGGCGGTTGTGCATTCGGGGTAGTCGTATTCGACCATGATGTTACCGAAGACCTCTGCTGCGTTGAGCCATTCGAGGAGTTCGGAGCCGCGCTGGGGCTCGTAGGAGGCGCAGCCGCCGGAGGCATTCTGCATTGTGAGGACGACATCGATGGCGTCTTTGAGACGCTGCTCAGGGACGAGCGTAGGGTAGTCTGGCAAGGTCTGGAGTGTGAGAACGGCTTTGAGGCCTTCAGACGTGCAGTCGCTGACGGCGTAGCCTTGCTTCCTGTTGCTGAAGCCCCATGCTCCTTTGCGCTGTTGGCGGTAGCATTCATGTTGATCTCTGCACTCGGCGTCGATTTGTTGATCCTCTAGGAATTCTAGGGCTTTGGTGAGCATGGGCTTCCATTTGGGGTCCTCGGACCAGCCGCAATCGGCCACGGCTCGTATGGTGTATGCAGTGTCCCATATCTGGACGCCATTGGTTCCGTTCATGAGCATGCCCTCGTTTTTTACCCACAAGAACTCTGGAAGCGTTTTCAAATGTTCTCGGAAAGGATATGAGTCTGGTCCTGAGCGAATGTAGGAGGCAAGCGTATTCATGGGTCCATTGACAGGGCCAAGGTTGCTGAAAGAAGTGTTCTCGTCTTCAGCTTCGATAAGCCACCATACATGATCTTCAGCTCTCTTCTTCAGTGACGCCGTCCGAAGGAACGGAAACCATATGTTGATGAGAAGCCAGAAGATGACTCGCAAGATCCAAGTCTTCGGGTGGTAATTATCCGCATCCGATATCGTATTCCGTCGACTGTCGAAGTTGATGGTCTCAAACGGCTCGGGAACAAGCTCAGACCGCAGTTGCCGCGTCAAGTCATTCAACGGGTATGACCACCGTCGTGAGTAAACGTATGACATGGGCGCCATGACTTGTCGCATATGAATCCACCACTTCCAAGGAGCGATCGGTACCCAGTCTGGGAGAAGCCAGAGTTCAGGTGGCACAGGATTGACACAGTCCCAGTGTAGCACGCCTAGCACACTCAACCAGAACTTCGCCCAGTGTGGCCCGTTCAACGCACCGCCTAGCTTCCACAGTGTCTCCCTTGCCTTCACCATCCTCGGATCCTCAGCATCTGCCCCAAGCAATCTCAGAGTGGTATAGTTCATCGCCGTCCCAAACACGCTGCTGATGCCCTCAATGTGTAGGCCCCATCCACCATCATCAGGATGTTGCCGCGCAAAGAGGTAGTTCTTGATCTCGATCGAGTGTGACTCCGGAATCGGCGTGTTCGTGACGTACCAAGTGATGACAAGGCCAGGAAGGAGGAACATCGGACCGCCATACTCGCATCCCCAATTCCCAGGTGGTAACTGCGTCTTTGAGTAAAACTCAAGACCATTGTGTGCAGCCTCGAGCGGTCGTTTCGCGGGTGGCAGGTCTGGGAGGCCCTATACACACAACATCAGCAATCCAGCTCCCCAAGCGAACCGTCCACAGTGTCTATGGGCATCTGGAAGCGTGGGAGGAAGGGGTAGTCCATACCGTATCCATCCCCATAAAATACTTATCCGCCACACTCTGCGGCCATTTTTCAACCTCCTCATCGCTCTCCAGATAATGCCACGTATGACACCCTCTCTCATCCTTCAATCTCCACCGCGAATAATCCGTCTTCTGATCTTTCTTCCCCGCCGTCCTCCAACTTCCCTCTTCTTGCTTCACGCCGCCATTCGCGTGGCCGTTCGCGCGCTTGTGCGTACCGTTGGGCGCCGTCATCGTCACCGACTGCGTCGTAGCCATGCTTTCGAACACGAGTGTAGATTAGGGAGCCATTGCGGGCGTGTCGCGAGAGTTAGGGTAGCTTCGCGGTGGAGGTCGTACGTAGGCTCATGTCGCTAAATTTCTCTTGGCAGGGACGAAATAGAGTGATCGACTCGCCCGGCTAGGAACAGGAACCGCATCCCTCAAGCCCCGTCGGCGTCACATGCATGCTGCGGCTGGTATTGGTTCCGGCATCCGGGAGAGATCAATAATCAAGACAACTGTCGCGGCTCGCAAGGTTGGGAGGAATTGCGTTTTGGCGTCAGATTATCAGGCGAGGAAAAGTTGGAAGTTTAAGATGATGTAATTTAGGCTTCCAATTGCAGCTTTCTCCAACGCAATCGCGGCCCTATGAGGTATATATACAAGTCTCGATCCATCCAACGAACGACTCTGCCATGTGCCTGTGCAGCACCAGAAAAACTAGGTGATATCAAAAAGGAAAATCTATGCAATGCGGCGCGAAGCCAGCTAGAAACGCCAAAGCCTGTGTGATCCAACGTTGAAAGGTTGGCAATGTGCAAGACGCCGAATGTGACTCCCAACTTCGCATCCCGCATATACACTCGTCCCCAAGAAAAGTAGGAAATGGGTATGTTGAATAGTTGGAAATTAATCGCTGTCTGAGTCTGGGTTGGCGATGAACAGACGGGTCCTGCTCATCGTCATGGTCCGCTCGTCTACGCTGCCTCGCCTGACGAGATCCTCTGTAGTGCTCTTTTTGTCCTGATCAGGCTTGGGCAGTGCCTGCGGCATCTGGCCCACATCACCAAAGTTTCTCTCGCCGCTGCTTCCACTGCTGCCGGACAGACCAGTTTTGGTATGCTCAAAGTAGTCGGTGCTCGTGTTGTATGTTGGCACGGGAGTCTCTTCCTCGAGGAGATCGCCCATGGGTGAAGAGTCGTTTCCAGATGGCGGCGTAGAAGTAGATGACGCTCGACCAGTAGCGTTGGCATACGCGACCTGGCGACCAGAGCCCAGAGAGCTACGACCTGAACCTGTGCGGTGGTGGTTTCGGCCCCCTCCAGCTCCCATGCCAATCGAACCATTATCGTCATCTTCACCTTCATCTACCTCGGAAGCACTAAGACGCATGGGCACACCAGTTCCGGCGAGGTTGGCCGGTGCGTACAATGACGCTTTTGGAGCACCGTGATGCCTGATCTTCGACCTAACTCCTGCAGCCACACTAGAGCCGCTTGACGTGTTCCGGGGCGGGGCGTGATGTGGGCCACCTGCTACCTCCATGTTTGCGCGCATCTTTGCTGCTCGCTGTGCGGCCTGTATCCGTGGATCTTCATACTGTGACCGGTCGCACCAGACTGTGGCCTTCTGTTTCCGCATGAGAGCGACGTACGAGGTGGGCGAGTTTCCAGAGCGAGACGAGGACGAGCGACGCAGGGCACCGCTGTTCGAGCGGTTCGGTGTGCCCGTGGTGGAAGAAGTGGACGAGGTCGCATTCGAGAGCGTGCGGCGGGTGCCTATGGTGGGATTTGGAGGGTACTGGGTAGGATACTGCGAGGCGTGCATGGTGCCTGGCGGAGTGTATGTAGCAGGTGAGGCGCTCGCTGGTTGCTGCACCTGTGGGAAGACGCCGGAGGAGGTTGTTCGTGAGCGTGAATGGCCGAGCGACTCGGGATTGAGGTGTGAATAGGGCCGGGTCGCGAGTCCTGGATTTGGCATAGGTTTGCGGTGGATTTGCGGAGCGCCGTAGGGAGGCTGCGAAGGTTGCGCCGTCATGGCAGACATGTTTGCGGGTGCTTTAACCCTCGCCTAGGGTTGAAACAGCGATCGGCAGCGTTGACGTCGAGACGGCCCAGCAAGGAAAATGTTTCAAAGAAAGCGAGGAGAGCGCGCAGTGGAAATTGGTGACGCCGGGCAGCGCCCGTGAAATATCTAGTCAGAGGAGAACGGGCGGACTGAGGTCAGTCGCTCTCGTGCGGGTCTGGGCTTGGCTGCTGCTTTCGATGGTTTGGATAAGCAACCCTCAGCCCTGCCAAATTCCAAAGAGCTCGCTACGGCGCTCCACCGCTTTCGGCGACTCAATGGAGACGAATGCGTTGGTGATGCTGAGGCAGCTCCCGTCAGGCACGTCCCCTGATTTAACAAAGAATTTGAAAGCGGCGCGGGCTGCAGGTACTGCGCAGGAGGGTTTGCGTTACAGTCGCAGGCTGTCACAGCGTCACGGTGAGGGCGGAAGCCTTTTTTAGACTCAATCGACCAACTTGAGTCGAACGTGGTGGAACTAGGAGCCGGCAGTCCTAAATAGCTTCACGCGCAATCCACTAAAAGATCATCAGCCGCGTAAACGGAACGCTCGATGCTGCTTCCAGGCAAGCTGAGAGCTGCATCGAGCTTAGGAGCGCCTGCGGTGGAGAAACGTGGGCACATCTGAGCACATACAGAAGCGATGAGGGCGCTGACCTGGCTGGTGAGCTCGCGCGCTCGTCCAATCCGACTCTGGGCAGCGGGAGACTGCGGCGACACTGCTATCAGCTTTTCGAATAAAGCTACTGCAGGCGAGAGCGCAATTGACTTGTGAAATGGTGTATCTTGTCGTCGAGGAGGCCACGGCGAGCAATTGAGCACGGGGACGCACGGCGCAGGAGTTCGGAGATCAAAACATCAAAGAGAGAGGCTGGCAGCGGCGCAGAAGGGCGCCTTGAAACTTCTTGTACTGTACGGTACGCTTCGATACGTTTTCCGTCCTTCCCGACTTGTCACTGTGAACGGTCGACGATCAAAGACTACGCAGGAAAGCGGTTCCACAAAATGACGAAACTCTTCGTACAGCGGTGCCGGTCCCCATAGAGCTTCATCTTGCGATCCCAGATCGAATGACATATCCTGGTCCGCCCTCTCTCCGTCTCCTCAACAAGCTTCAAAACCTGCACAAACTACATATAAATGGCTATATCGTAGAGGAACCGTCGGCGCAGGCCTCGCCGGAGGCCTGCACATGGTGCAAAATCAAGAAAACCGCCTTCCCGCCAGAGTGATGCCAGCCGAGATACCCACGTTGAGCAGCGGTTACGGCCTTGGTTAGAGCCCTGTGAACGGCCCTAGCCTCGCATCGTGGACAAGCTCGCGGGCCCGCGCCTCCAACGAGCAGGCTCCCCCCCGCGACGAATCACAATCGTGCAATGCACGCGTGCGGCGCCAAGTCGCTCTCAGCAATCGTAGTTCGGTCTGCACATTGGCGGAGCGTGGCAGCGGCGAACGAAGTCCAAGAAATGACGAACGCTGACAGGCCAAGTTTCTCGTCGTGTTGCATTAGCCAGCTGCCATCGTGGGATGCAACGTCTGGACGACCATCTTTCGGTGTGCTCACGATGCTGCGCTGCAGGACCTCAACCGTACCAGTACGGAGCGAGTAAGCACGAGCGCGGGCTCAAATGCAATTGACAAAATCGCGCATCCGTATCAGCATGGCTCGTCCCATTTGCCCATGTTGGAACACTGCGAACGCGATAAGCGACCCCTCACCAACAGCGGGGGAGAACCAGTTCAAGCGGGTTCCAGAGCCCGCGCTTGCATTCGGGCATCCTTTGTGTTTCACGTCTGCAGGAGTGGTTGAGTGTGATAGCTAGGATGCTTGAGCCGCTGCGGCAGAAGTTTCCCAGCCGGAAGGCTTGCATACATTTCCTGCAAGCACGATCTGTTCCCCGCTTGTGCTGACATCGTCCAGACCGCCAAGTGCTCGTCGCACAATTGCATCGCTTTCATCCGCGACTTTCGCTACCGTTCTCGTTGGCTTTTCTGGCGGCTTCAAAAAACAAAGGGGCAATATTTCACGGCAGCGCGCTCGCCGACTGACGGTATAGCCACCTCCTGAGAAAGTATTGATGACAAGAGAATTGTGGAAAATGTGGACATAGCCTGGAGGGCTGATGGCAGATGGGGTGTGGCGCAAGGATTTGACGCCACCAGGGTCTAGTTTTCAGCTCTAGCGACGGATACAACATCCTTCCGCTAGCAGCTCGAGGTTGAGATGGTTTGCTGATCGTTGCCCTTTCGGTTGAGTGGGTTGTAGCCCGCCCACCGGGTGAGGTTGTTCAAGCGTCTGCTGGAGTAGCTCGGTGGGGTGAAAGGACGACGCGTACCTTGTTGTCCATCTCAGCTGAGGTGTAGTCTGATCGCTGACTTCTGAATCTCCTCGTATCACTGGCGGAATATGTCGGTAGAGCGGGGTATCATGAGAGTGGGAAGCACGACCTTAGTCTAAGCCTTACATCCCGCTCTGGTGCCCCTCGTATCTATCTTCAAACGCCAATTGCGAGTCTTCTGCCCCTCCAATCTCATCTTGTGACATGTGAGAGTGTGGGTGGAGAGCCGAATGCAAGGAGAGCATATGCAGATCTCGATATCTTAAACATTCGTGATCAGATACGCGAGCAGCTGTCAAACGCGTATCGCAGATATCGACCCGAGTGTAGCACCCTGTGTCATTTTCGAACGAGCTCGCATCTAACGCGATACTTAAGGAATCAGGTGCAATCTCGGAATTACGGTTCTGGGTATCCATTGCGGGGAAGCTAAGAGGCCCCAGTAACGGGACATCGCCTCACGATATCTTCACTTGGGATACATAGGTAGATGCTGAAGGCAAGTCGGACCGGCTCTCAGCTCGAGTGTACCGTCCCTAATGCGCGCAATGTTAGCACCCAGGTTAGCGGATCAATTAGCTGATGTGTGACCAAGCATAAACCTTGTCAAAGAGATCGAGACCGAGTCTTCATGGTGCAATTCGAGTGCTGAGCGACGCTTATGATATGTACATTTGTTGAGAAGAAGAGAAGATCTGGACTCACCTGATGCATCAGGATAAGCTCCAAAATTGCTCCTCTGCGACTACGGTCTCGCCCTCTAGTATCTCCTCAATAGATGCCTGGGATCAACCGGTATTTCGTCTGCTTCTTGAAGCGCTGCCAGTCCTCGCCATACCTCTTCTCGCAATATTCGTTCAAGATTGGGACACCGCGAGTTGCAAAATCAGAAAAGAAGAAAGCGCCAACGATCGAGCCCCAGATCCAGCCTCCAGCAGCGAGCGCGTAGCCAGCTCTCCATACAGTATATGCGCCGTAGTTGATATGCCTTGCGAGTGCCCAGAGACCTCCCGTGTATGGTTTGCCTTTGTTCTTCGGGTCCGATTTAAAGCGTTTCCGCTGTGCCTCAGAGATGAGCTCTGTGAGTAGGCCAATCGAGTACAGGACGCTTCCGACAATCAAAGACGGCTGCGGGAAGTCTGACTCTTTAGAGGCAGATGTTGCAGCTAGGAGGAAGGCGTATTGGTTGATGCCGTTGACGACCGTGTTGAACAGTGATATTGTGATAGCATTGCCAACACTCATTGGCTCGCTAGAAATCGCCGTAACCCATAAGTTTTGTTTCAGCGAGCTTCCAATCGTCATTCCCAGGAGAATAAGTCTATAAGGTGAGAGACCCAATTGGTCGACGAGCTCGATGCCCGTATAGGCCGGAAGGCCTTGGGGAAGCGTGCGCAGACCGACACGGTGAAGTAGTGCGGTACCGGTGCCATGAGCGAGGATCGAGTATTGAATAAATGGATCGAGGGATCGGAGAACGACGAAGAGGGCCTTGCCAACGGGGGTCGGGGTGTAGTCGCCACGGGAGATTAGATCGCGACTCTTCGAAGCCTCAGAGCGAGGGTCGTTGGCTCTTGCTTTGTCGGCCATCGTATATTGCAGACAATGGTCGCTGTATGGTGATGTGTAGCACTGTTCTGTTTCCAACCTGTCTGCAATGAGGGCGCGTGAAGTGCCAAGAGTGTGTAGTATTTGGAAGCACGATCGCACCGACTGTCGAAAGATATCAATTTCGTAGTTGGGCGGTACTAAAGTCTGCTAATCATCTCGCGCACACGCGGAGGCCGAATTAGAAATGTCGAGAGCTCTGCTTGGTTTCAAGGAGGCATCCTGATCGTGACGTAGCGGACAAACTACGGACGGCCGAGCTCCGATGCCCTGCATGAGTCGGTTCGAGGAGGGGCCGACTTGCTTACACTTCATACTGAAAGTCACAACAGAAGATATTAGATTAACTAACAAGATGGCATTAATCAACTATGCTTTCAAGATCGCGTAGGAAGCATTAGCCATCCCAGCCCCTCGATCTGGAGCAGTTCACGCGCGACATCAGATGATAGCGTGCATTAGCGCTTTCTTTATTAGGAACAAAGCGCGTGCTGGCGTTAATCAAAACAGCCCCATCCCACCGTCCATTTTGCAGTCTTGTTGCTTCTTTATCCCCATCTTCCATTTCAGCGTGCTTTTCATGAACAGTTATTCTCGTTGGGCCAAAATTGCATTGGAGCGCAACGAAGGGACGACCTGCTATCTGAACTTTGTGTGAGAACGGACGCGTTGAAGAATCACGGAGCACACAGCGGCTGGTGTATAGCGAACGCGACAATGCTAGGCCAACAAGGACGAAGACTTTGTTCGTTCCGAGTATCATCATTCGAGCCACTCACGCTACGAGAAGCGATACACCGCCAGTTTGTGTGCCCCTTCACCAGGCATCGAACAATCGCAACACCGAGTTTTGACACTTGTCTAGCCACTGTCTCACATCAATACAACACCGTGTGACACATCACAGGCATCGAAGACATCGAAGCATATTTGAAGGTCTTGATCCCCGAGGAAGTCACCCCGCCCATCGAGCTGTTGCGTACATTCCTAAAGGCTTGAGCTGGATTTAGCCATATCGATAACCTCATTGTTCTCGTGATATCATTGGTTATCCATACCTCCATCTGGGCATCCCATGACTATTACTTTCAATACCATATGCAGCCTCCTGGAGAGCGTTGAGACAATATCGACGCGCAATCCTCGGCTTCCACCTTTACAAGAGAAAGGCTGTGTACAACAAATCATGACCAATTGGTTCAAAAACCAGCGAAGTACACTGGACCACGATGCAACCAACGGCGGCATTGTTCTCTCTACGCTTCTTCCTCACCGGAGGAAAAATCGAGTCTACGGCTTTGGGGAGACCTCCTTAGCCAAAAAGCTGACAACATTGCTCAACTTCAACAATGGACAAAGGGCGCTTTTCGAACGGTGGAAAGACGGGAAATCCGGTGACCTAGGAAAGTGCACGGCGTCTGCTTTTAAGGCCTGGGATGGCACGTTCAAAAGAAAGCACGGTGTTTCCATTGAAAGCGTCGACTACCTTCTCGTGCAGTTGGCTGGAAAATGCAGATTCTCGGATCCGGCGGTTCGCCAACAGCAAGATTGGCATGCTCGCACCGACACCCTGCTAAAAGACACCTTCGCCAAGCTCGAGTCTTTCGAGGCCAAATGGCTCGTTCGATTATTACTGCGAAACTACTGCACTATAGACTTTGACGAGCGATTCCTGCTTCATCAGTATCATTTCCTACTGCCGGATCTATTATTGTTCCAGAACGATTTCGAAGTTGCCTTTGGCCTTCTCAGAGGCGAGCTTAGAGACTATCCGCCGAACCCCGATCCTGAATCTGAACGGACGATGCGAATTGAAGCAGGGAAACAATTGCGAGCAACCGTTGGTGTAAAAGTTGGCAGACCAGCCTTCCAAAAAGCCTGGTCGATCAAGCATTGCCTCCAACTTGTAGGCAATCGGTCCTGGGCTGCTGAGGTCAAATATGATGGCGAATATTGCGAAATGCACATTGATCTCCAGAAACCTTCTGAGATGATACAGATATTCTCGAAGAACGGCAAGGACGCTACTGCAGACCGGCGGTCCCTTCACAACGCCATCCAGGCTTCGTTACGGGTCGGGACGCCCAGCTGCAGGTTCAAAAAGAATTGTATTGTTCTTGGGGAACTAGTGGTTTGGTGCGACAAGCAACAGAAAATCTTGCCTTTTTCGAAGATCCGCAAACACGTGTCGCGCTCCGGGTCCTTCATTGGCACGCTTCAGGACTCCCTGCCACACGAGTGGGAGCATCTGATGGTCGTGTTCTTCGACGTATTGGTACTCGACGATGAGCCGATCCTAAAGCGAAGTCTCCAAGCACGCCGAAATATTCTGAAGGAGCTTGTTCATTTTGTACCAGGCCGAGCAATGCGCTCCAAGTGGACTTTGTTAGATTTTCGAGATGAGCATGGCATTACGGACTTGAGGCAGGCCTTCGCACGAACCATCGCTGAAAGGCAAGAAGGACTCGTTCTGAAGCCCCTTCAGGCACCCTATTTCTCGTTGCTGTCCGACGTCAACAGTCGTCAGCCAGCCTATTTTATCAAGTTCAAGAAGGACTACCTTGCTGATATGGGCGGCGAAAGAGATCTGGGCGACTTCGCTGTTGTGGGTGCAAGCTACGATCCTCGAGTAGCTGCTAAGACAGATCTCAAGCCACTACATTGGACGCACTTCCATCTAGGATGCGCAATAAACCAAAAAGCTGTTGAGCGAACCGGAGAAAGACCAAAGTTCAAGGTAGTGGGGGCAGTCAGCCTGGACAAAGCCATACCGAAACCGGAACTGAAGTATCTGAACGTACACGGCCGACTACGCGAGGTGCCCCTACTGCCCAGCCGATCTGCTCCTGATTTCGATATTGAACACCCGAAAAGTCAAGGACCGCGCATGGCAATTGCTTTCAAGAAACCATTCGTAGCAGAGATACTCGGTGGTGGATATGAGAAACTCCAGGACGAGGTGTTCGAGATGCTCCGCCACCCACGCATTAAGAAAATTCATCACGACAGGACGTGGCAAGACACAGTGACGATGGAAGATCTCGAACACATGGCTCAAGCAAAATGGGAGGCACCAGACGCCGAGAAGCTGGATGGACATGCAAAAGACATAGCTAACCTTGTGGGGGAGTATGTGAAGGAGCTTTATGGCTCTCAAGGCGCACCTTCTGAGTACGAGACAACGCAAGAGACTTCTCTATGTATGTCTCCACGCTCAAGTCAAGCAACGCCAAAAGGTCCTCTTAGGCACAGTGTGGTTCAAGAAACACAAAGTACCTGTACCACCAACTGTACCACTGAGTGTCCGGGTAGCACGCAGACCAAAGGAGTCCAAGCCTCAAAACAGATTCGCGTACTCGTTCGGGAAGATACTGCAGAAAAGCTGAACCTACCTGCTGGACAACTTCAACCGCTACGAGAAGAGCCTCTGCCAACCCCAGACTCTTCAAACGACCGAACACCATCAGCTAGCAAGCGAAAGCTAGATCTTCTATCATTAGTTACTCCACCTGCCACCAAGCGCCGTCGGACTCGAAGTCCTCTCAAAGACTCTGGCTCAAACAAGAATCTGGGAACATTCGATTATGACTCTCAGGAGAAGGTCATCCATGTTTATGCAGAAGAAGGCTGGAGGGTGTTGGTACATAGTAGCAGTGAGTAGCAAAAATATCATCTGCCATCAATCATATAGCATCCTTTCATTCTTAGTGTCGTGTCTCGTCACCCGGAGAATGGGTACAGATATTGAAGTAGATTACCGTCCGAGAGCCCTTTAATGTTCAAACACCACATAGCTAAGGTCTTGTTCCAAAGACTGTAGCGCTTCAGCAATCGTAATACGAGATCTATTATGAAAACCCCTCGAGACAACTTGACCCAGGCATTGTTCACCCACACGATCGATATTCTCCCACAACGCTCACCGCATCTACGACCAACATTGTGTATCACCCCAACATCACTTACTATATCTATTCCATGAGCCGTAACTTAACTCACAGCAAATTAAATACATTCACAATGGCTTCTACCGAAGTATTCGATCACACGACCGACCACGTCATCACAGCCGAAGCTCACACGGTCTCTGTAACCGTGACTGGTGCCGGCGTCATTCTCGAATCTAGCTCTCCTGTTATCATCATCGATGCGGAGGGTATGCGGCGCCGCGCTGCTGGGTTGAAGATTAACTGTGCGGGTCTGCGATTTACTACTCCAGGTGTCAATATGCCGACGGATCCGGTATCTGCTTCTCAGGAAGAAGGTTTGGACAACGGTATTGGAATGGCGACTACATCCGCTCCTCATGAAGAGGCTTTGGACAACGAGGTTCAAGAACCTACTGCACCTACTCCCCAACAGGTTGATCCTGCATCCATTGAGCTCCCACCGTCACCGCAGTCTCCAGCAACGGAAATGGACCGCTTTGAAATCCCAGGGATGCCAGAAAACGATCCTTGGCTCATTCGGCCTTCTAAAGAACCAGCTGCTTTTCCACAGCTCGACACCCACAGCCATGACAACCCTTGGTTCGTTGATACCTTCACCCACAGCCCAAAGGCACTCTCGTCAAGTGAACACAACGCTGTTTTTGGGACATCGACAGGTCCAGCACCCTCTGCGTGCGATGACCCCATGGCATCTCTAAAGCCCACGCAAAACCCTAAGCCCGGGCCTAGGTCTGGGCTCACTGAACAGCCTCTGTCTGTTCCACCACTTCCAGCTCGACCTTCAGCTCGACCTAACTACAAAACACCGCAATTGGGACTATCAACACCGAACATCAACCCTTACAACCGTCTTCCACCAAAAGGACGAGCATATTCGCTAGATAGCGAAGACGAGAACGAGCCTGAGCCCGCAGAGCCCGAGCCCAATAGTGCACGCCCACAGTCGCCTGGGTTCAACAACCACCCGTTTTCCAAGCCCTCCGGCTTGCAAGACATCTGCAAACTATTTTCAGAACGCGGAAACATCGCTCAGCAACCAGCCATGGTGCAGTGGGAACAAGAAGCGAAGACGCGCGGTCATCTTAATCATGACCAGCGTCGCGGTGAACAAGGTCGAGGGCGACGTCGTTAAGCTCGAGATGGCCGCGGTGCATCGTGAGTGGCTGTACTAGGTACGAAGAGACAGTTGATGTGTGGCTTAGTTTGAAGCATGGCCATCATTATGGAGAGCAGCGAGATGGCTGTCAGCTTCTGAAATAAATTAATACAATCGGATCAGAAACACACATGAAATATTTTGACATCGCGAAACGTGCATGAGCAGTCTAATGGTCGTATATTAGCAACAGGGTAGCGAGTGACTGAGTTGGAATTTCTGTAAAGACCGCGCAGCTAGAAAGAGTGACGCCTCCAACGCCAAAATGACCGTATTACCGCCGTATAGTCGACCTAAATGAGTGACGATAGCGTAAGCAACCACATTGGACCATCCTGCGAAAGCACTGCAATCAATCCACAACCTCTCTCCACCATCATGTTAGCAATCTGATCACCCTCCACTGCCTTTCTTGCTCCAACAATTTTCTCACTTCTCACTCGTCTTTTCCCTACCATGAGCCAACCCAAGTCCAGCCCTAGCCTCAGCATCCTCCCTACTAAGGACCTTATGCTTCCCACTCCAAATGCCAAGCCTGCGCTTCACAGCCTTCCAGCTCTCAATAGCCGCAACGTACACAGCAACGCAGCCAAAGCTGACGCCCCACTCCCAGCCAATCGCTCCATGTTTGAAGACTTGGCGATTGATAACCGGGATGTAGATGATGGGGAACATAATGCAGAAACCCGCCGTGACAGCCCAGAAGAGGAAGCGGTTGCGCCAGACAGTCGAGAAGACCGAGAGTCCAGGAGGTGCGCGCGAGTCCGGGTAGAGATTGAACAATGAACGCGAGAAATGCTTGACCTCCCATGCAGTGACGAGGAGGAGAAGGGTGATGGTGGCATATGTGGTTGCTCGAGCGCGGAACACAACACCGCAAGTGTCGTTCCAGTCTTCGTTGCAGCCAGAACCGAGGTTGCCGCCGTCGGGTCCGGCGTATGCAACGATCGAGAATGAAGCGAGACAGAGTGAGCCCATTAAGAAGCCGTATATGAACTTGTCTGTGATCAGCTCCTTAGTGAAGACGCCTACTGAGAGATTATGTGGCGGTCTGAACATGCTGTCTGTTTGCGACTCTTCCATACCCAGACCAATGGCTAGGAAAGACGACGTGATGAGATTGACCCAAAGGATCTCGATGGGCGATAGCGGGAAGACCGAATGGTTGTCATTGTCCTTGAAAGCAAGGCCAATCAAGAGAAGTATGACTTGTGCGATATTGGAGATCAAGAGGTGCATCAGGAACTATCAACGTTAGGATATGAGAGGTGGATTGCGCAGAGATTGACTTGCCTTTTGAATATTGTCGAAGAGGCGACGACCTTCCTCAACAGCCTTTACGATGGACGCAAAATTGTCGTCGGTAAGCACCATCTCTGCAGCGTCTTTTGCAACGTCGCTTCCCGTGCCCATTGCCACGCCAACATTGGCATTCTTCAAAGCAGGCGAATCGTTGACGCCATCCCCAGTCATGATGCAGAACTGTTTCCTTCGATGTAGAGCGGCGACCATCCTGACCTTCGTACTTGGGCTGCACCTAGCTAGCACTAGCGGCAACGAAGGTAACTGGTCAATTTGTTTGTCCGTCAATCGATCGAAGTCTTTAGCAACCATGACATTTGGATCATCGGGCATGTTAGGCGCAGCGTTGTCGAGAATTCCAACTTCGCGAGCAATGGCTCTGGCCGTGCCGGGGTGATCACCAGTGAGCATGTGAACGGTGATACCGGCGACTTTGCAGTCACGGACCGCGCCAGCTGTTTCTTGTCGAGGTGGGTCGTAGATGGCTACCAGGCCGATGAATTGCAGGTGAGATTCAATCGTCTGACGGTCGCTAAGGTCGCTAGCTGGCAAAGATTTGTGTGCGATGCACAAGATTCGCAAGCCGTCTTTTGCCATAGTCTCCGCGGAGTCTAAAATGCGAGTTTTCTCGCTCTCTGGTATATCAAGCACTGGGAGCACAAACTCTGTGGCACCCTTGGTGTACACATCCAATGAACCAGAATCTTCGTCCTTGTAGACCACGGTCATCTTCTTGACAGTCGAGTCAAAAGGAAATTCTGCAACCAGAGACACGTTGAGATTGTCGAGTAGACCGGGTTTTCCGAACCCAAAGCGCATAGCGAGAACGTGCAGCGCAATTTCTGTAGGTTCGCCATTTGCTTTCCATTTGATAACCCCTCTTTCCGTCTCACTAGACGCTGTGGTCGGCCTGGTCAGAGTGGCCGACCTCTGACTCGATGCATCATCATCGCTGATAATTCTATCCTTTGTTTGTGACGAGTGGTTGCCATCCTCTCCCACGTCTTCTCTTTGGTCTTCACTTTGGGAGTTCGGCACAACGGTCGACATGTTGCAAAGGGCGATGGTGCGGAAAAACCTAACGAGTAGGCTGCTGGCCGTGTACTCATCTGGATCTAGCCGCTCGCCGTCTAAGGTGATATGCCCACTTCTGGGATCGTAGGGATCCGTAGTATCGTGAACGGCCAAAGTGCCGACTCCTGGTATGATTGCCTTGCGTGCAACCATACGGCCTTGTGTCAAAGTACCTGTCTTGTCGGAACAGATATTAGTGACACCTCCAACGGCTTCAATAGCAGCTGCGACTCGAATAATGACGTTCGACTTAGCCATTGCCTTAGCTCCAACAGCAATGGTTATAGTAAGAACAGCGATGAGGGATTCGGGGATTACCGCAACAGCCACACAGATGCCATAGATCAGCACCTCGCCGCCAACTTGCCATTTGTTGGCTGAGAAGACAATGATGGCCAAAAGAATTGCAAGACCGAAGAGCAACAGCGCAAATTTGCTCAGTGTGATTTGGAGCGGGGTCCCAGTAAGGCCGAGGATGGTTTTGACGCCGCTGACAATCTTCTTCCAGATGAGTGCAAGCAGGCTATCGGGTTTCTTCTCCTCTTCTTTGTGACGAAGCATGTGTGCGATCCTGCCGACCTCAGTTTGCATAGCAGTAGCAACAACAATGCCCGTACATCGACCCGATTTCATCTGGCTCCCAGAAAAAGCAAGGTTCGTCCGATCACCAGTAGGAAGTTCCTCATCGGTGAAGGTAACGGTTGGGGTCTTCTCTACTGGGAGAGACTCGCCAGTCAAGAAGGCCTCATCGGTGAATGCGTTCATACCGTCAACGAGTCGTAGGTCCGCTGGGACGATGGTGCCGACATTCAAGTGAACAATGTCGCCTGGAACCAGATCCACAGCTCGGATCTTGGCAACGACACCGTCGCGCATAACGTTCGACTCCGGAGCAGTAAGCTTTTTGAGTGATTGAATGGTCTTCTCTGCTTTGTAGTCTTGGTAGAAGCCAACACAGATGTTCAGCACAATGACGGCAGAGATGACTCCACCTTCAATGTAGTCACTGATACCAAAGCTTAATCCCATGGTAATAACAAGTACCTGTGCAGACTGTTAGGACTCGTTGGTATTGAGGAGACAGAACCTTTACAAGTGTCAGGCTGTTCGACACCTGTCTCAAGAGAATCTCCCACAAGGATAGCCCTTCAGCTCCCTTAACCTTGTTAGGCCCATAGAGGCGAAGGCGAGATGCTGCTTCATCAGCGCTGAGCCCGTTATCGATGTCCACGCCCAATTCTTCTGCAACTTGCGTTGCGGTGAGCGTATGAGGCGCTTTGAGCAATATTCCATTTTGCAGGCTGGATTGCTGCAGATGGTTGTGGTCGTGGTGTTGTTGACCAACTCTGAGAGGTGGTCCATTGTAGTTGCCGCTGCGTTGGGCACATATAGGAGGTTCAGTCGACTCCTCGACAGTAGGCAAGGCGTTCTCTTCACCCATTCAATAATGATAACGACCGGGCGTGGTTGTGTAAGAAGACGGAGGGGAAGAGGATAGCGGGATTGCAATTATAACCGTACGTTGGACAGCGTTCCGGAGCTACGAGCCACTCCTGCACCAGTAATGGAGGATTGTGCGAGTGGGGTAGACACCTGACACGCCAGGAGCTACGTGGGTCTCCAAGGATGGCAAGCGCAGTCGCTCTGCTTGGTATTCGCCATTCTCGCCTCACGATTACTGGTGAGCGTCCATTGGATATCAGCACGAAGCTGCAGCTCCCCACGCACGAACCCCAAC
>ML977327.1:4292-182416 GCA_010015825.1 Lophiotrema nucula | reverse complement strand
TCTAGTAGCAGCTTAACTATTGCCTTATACCCGTTCCCTGCTGCCCGCCACAGCGGCGTCTGTCCCTCCTTGTCCTTCGCGTTGACGTTAACCTTGCCCGTGTCTAGCAGCAGGTTGACTATCGCCTTATGCCCGTTCTCTGCTGCCCGCCACAGCAGTGTCTGTCCGTCCTTATCCTTTACGTCGACGTCGACCTTGCCTGTGTCTAGTAGCAGCTTAACTATTGCCTTATACCCGTTCCCTGCTGCCCGCCACAGCAGCGTCTGTCCCTCCTTGTCCTTCGCGTTGACGTTGACCTTGCCCGTGTCTAGCAGCAGGTTAACTATCGCCTCATGCCCGTTCTCTGCTGCCCGCCACAGCGGCGTCCATCTGTTCTTGTCCTTCGCGTCGACGTCGACCTTGCCTGCGTCGAGAAGCAGCTTGACTAGGACCTCGTTTCCTAGCTCCGCCAAATAGGAGAGTACGCTCCTTTGGGTTGAAAACTGGAAGTTACGTCCAGGGATTTGATCCCTTCTGTTCTCGGAATACAGCGCCTGGATTTCATGAAGGAGAGCTCCCGTAAGCTGGCCCTTAAAGAGAACATCTACAAATGCTTGGAGAGCCTCCTTACTTCTAGTTGCCAAGGCTGCGAAGAGAGGAGGTCCATACCGCTCCTCTCCGACCTCAAGGCAGGAGATAGCGGATGGGTGTGCTCGAATAAGGGAGGACAGGTTGCGCTCCCCGAACACATACAATAGGCTTATCTTTTCCGTGTACCTACGTACTTGACGCCTCTCGAATAAGTTGGCTAGCTTGATCCAAGAAGGTCGCGGAAAGCTAAAGATAAAATCCTCCTGAGCAACATTACTCCCTTCTGCTAAATTAGCGTGGTAGAGAACGTGTTGCACAGCATATTCCAGGAAAGGAAACATGTTATTCGCTAACTTGCGTAGGTCGTCGGCCTGCTGCGATTGAGCCTTCGGAAGTTCCTCAGTGATCCCTAGAGGAGTTACAACATCCATACTCATGTAGGTGAGGCAGCATTGTTTTAGCCGCTCGTGACTTTGGCCCTGGAGATTTATTCTAAGTTCAGGCCAGACGTCGACAAGGCCGTCTTCCTTTAGGAGAAAGTCCCTTACTGACTCGTGAATGAATTGAACAGTCTGATTCTTGGGCTTCGTTATCTCAGCTAGGCCTTTTGATGAGTCGAGTATGAATAGTTCAATCGTCTCTTTGGTGACCTCATCAGGATCCCACTTGGACACTGCCTCAGGCTCAACTCCGGAGAGAACAGCGAAGTACAACTGCTCGGGAGTTAAGGGATGCTTCGCGAAAAGCACCCATTGGATACACAGTGCCAGCTCATCTCTGTTGTGCGAGTCGTGCGTCATATTGTGCGAGTCGCGCGTCAAGATATCGCGAAACAGTTTGTGGAGGTCGCTAGGGATCTCCTGGAGTCTTCGCCGAAGTGCATGGATCCGGCCACGGTCATGCTCTTTGTTTAGGATGCCCACAACAAGAACAACCCACATAAAGACTCCTGATGCTTTTTCTTGAACCTCGCTTCGGATTTGCTGTCCACTTTTGCTCTTCCCGATCTTCAACTCGCAGTCTAGGTAGTTGGTAATGTCCTGGTTGTGTCCTTCTTGCCCTTCTAGCACAAGACTCAGTCCTTTCCCGATTGTGATGTGAGGGTAATGTCTGCTCGAAAAACATATTTGGAATCTGATACCAGCTGACGCTGAGAGCTCGCCAACGCGTTCAAAAAACTGCACCATATCTCGGACCTGCTCTTCTTCGCATTCATCCAGGGCGTCAATAAAACAGACCACAGAAGACTGCCCAAGGCTCTGTATAGCTTGCTCCAATAGCAATTTGAGTGATTCGATGCCCCATTGGTGATCTGGTCTGATGCTCGACGATGAGAGATCGACCGAGTCGAAAACGCACTGAAGAGCCGGAATCCGTTCAAGGAGTTGCAGAAGCAGTGACCGATAAGTCCCGATCGTAGACTTCTCCAGGTCTTCGCCTCGTGCGTTGAAGAAGAAGGAGATGACAGTCCTGTCCTTCATTAATCTCCGTGCATTAGCAAGAGAAAACTTCATTAAGGTGGATTTTCCGGCTCCAGGCTTGCCTTTGATCCACAAGAGGCCGTGATGTTCGCCTAATTTGGTGGTATCGAGCCAGTTGATGTACTCAGGCTTTTTTAATAGCCATTTACAAGTCTTGGCGTGGGCGTTTTTGAGATTCATCTGCCGTGCATCGATTTGGTCAAATCGCAACGAGTCCAACAGTATCCGCCTTTGGTCGTTGTCCAGCGAGAGTACCTTGTCTTTCGAAACCCTTTCGATTTGTTCCTCAAGCCGAGCTAATGCGTTCTTCCTCCCTTCGCCATATATAAGCGGCATATAGACGTTGAAAATACCCAGCAGACAATATGCCATGTCTTCCACACGTGTTGTTTCGCGCTTTGCTGCCCATGACAATCGCTCATCCTTGCTAAACTTGGACAAGGGGCTTCTCCGAAGAGCCTCAACGTCGATTCCTGTTATCTCGCGCACAGTTTGCTCTAATGACTGCTTGTTGCCAAGGTATGTCCCCTCTCTAGAGAAGAATCCAACCGATGCTGGTGCGATGAGTTCTTGAAGGGTCCAGCCACGAGTGAACCATCTGCTTTTCTTGAATGGTGGCTTCCATCTTCGCGAGTACTCGTCATCCCCGTCGGAAGTGTCGTATGCGACGTCTGTGAGATACACATAGCATCTCTCTGAATTCTGGTACCAGCGGAACATGGAGTTAATTGCTTCATGTAGCTCCGCGCTGCTTGACTTGTCGATGCAGCAGGTATCCACCCAGAAGTATTCCAAGCCATCGCGTTTGGCCTGTTGTGCGCAGAACCAGATTTTGGCATAGCCTGCCTTGCTCTTACTCGACTCGTTCGACAACTCGTCGAATGTCACCTCTTCACCCTCCTGCCAAGTATGCGAAAGTATAGCATAGCGAGGAATTTCGTTCTCGTCAATTATGTCTTGAGTGAAGCTGAGCTCGTCATCGCCGCTGAGCTTTAGGAGCCGCATTGCGTCGTACAAGTTCGGGCTCTCGATCGTATCAGGCTGGATAATCGGTGGCACACGGCGGCCGTCGTCCGATCGTTCGGTCGAGGGTGACAATGGTAGCTATCGAGAGTGGTGCGAGTGTTAGCGGCCAGAGTTGTGGAAGAGCTATTGTGGAAGAGCGATGGTGCGAGAGGTAATCAGGCAGCCGCGACGGGCTGGCCTAGTCGGATGGCGGCGCAAGGCTGAACAAAACCTACAAAGCGCAAACATAATTTCTACTAATGTACTTTGCTATCCTATACAAACTTAATTTCTCTATCTTATAAAGGGCTAGGGGTTAAGGCAAAGACGTAGCGCGCTAACTTGCTGCAGCGAAGCTTCGAGCTGCTCTAGATCCAGTGGCGGTGAGATGTGCTGCATGAATAGGGAGGCATTGAAAATCCGCCACCTTAGACCTCGTCAAACTGACGAACTCCTCCGATGACTCTAGCAGGAAGGACGGCCGACCCGCTCCTGCCAGGACCTTGCCTGGAACGTCTGGATGTCGACGGTAGTGGGAAGAGATAGGGATCATTGTTAGTGGCAGAAGATGGTACAGCTCTAGATAGCGTGGACTTGCCAAGCATGGTCTCCATCAGATAAGATTGCGCTATACTTGAGCTCTGCTCTACCCTCGTGAACTCTAACGATCCAAACCCCTCATAGCCCTCAGAAGTCAAACTTGAGCACCTCTACACGGTGCTAATGATTGTAGTGCTCATGCAAGGAGCCGTTCGTTGTATAATCGTGCGATAGATGTAGCAACAAAATATGCAGAGCCTTTCCACCACTGTATTCTTTTTCAACCATGGCTTCCTCCCAGTGGGACCCTTAATCAACTTGCTGAAGCGCAGACTTTGATCTTGATGCTCCGTATCCTCCCAATCTCTGTCATCCACCACCATGCCCACTTTGTCTGAAGGCTCACTTCATCTTGTCTTGAATGTATCATGAGAGCATCCTGTCTTAGCGAAGTGGACCAACGCTTTCGTCGTATGCCCTTTCAACAAGCTGAAACCAGATATCCGGCTGCCGCTTGGTATATCTGTTGGCTTTGATGTATTCGAGAAGCGCGAGGACGTGGTGGGCCTGAGCGAATACTTCTATTCGGTTGGCGGTGGTGTGTGAACGGCGGGTCTGTGGAGCTCGAAGGCGACGTGATGGTTTGCCTCTATGCTATGGAAGCTTTCAAGATAGTGGTCGTGCGTTGGACCGCATCGCGAAATTGTAACTTACGATGGTTACGTCGAAAACTACCCGCGGCTTCGCTGGTGGATTGGTTGGTTGACTCAGCAAGAAGGGTCCGCAAGTGCCAAGGCCAAGACTATAAGTATAGCTAGTGCATGCCTTGCTAAGTAAATTACACTAGGTTATTTTATAAGATATAGGGTTCTCTCGCTTGAGAGAGCGAAGTTGACGTCCATCTACAAGCAACGTTACTCACTATGAAAAGCAGTAGCTCCGTCATCAGCGGCGCGGCGCACATGTCAACGGCGCACCTTCCCTCTTTGGGACGATGCCTCGGTATTGGTGTACAGCTTGCCTATCGTACGATTGGATCACCTCAACTTCGAGAATATCATAAATTCAGCTGCATTTGAGTGTTGGATTGTGGTTTTGTAAAATGTTTCGAGCGTGCACGTTCTTGCTCAATTAAAGAGGCGTCAAAGTTATCTCTCTTTGTCTAGATTCTGAGCATTGGATAATCCTCCTTGACGGTCTTCAGCTACTTGTATTTGCATTTCCAGTCGATTTTCTTTAACTTCTCAAGATGGGATTCAACCTCAAGCAGCAGCTCGTCTTCGTACGTCCCCCAACTCTAATACTACCCTCACCCCTCGACTCTATACAAGGCGCAACTCACACATCTCAGTACGGCGCCTACCACCGCGACCCAGTAAACATCGCAATCCACATGACATGCGTACCTGTCATCCTCGTGTCCGCCTTCCTCCTAGTACATCTCCCATTTCCCGAAATCAACAACATCCATAGCTAACCCTCCCTAATGCAACAAACACGCCCACCCTCCCCATCCGCACATCAACCCTCTTAACAGAGCTCCACCTCCCCCTCAACCTCGGCACCTTAGCAGCAACTCTCTACTCAACCCTCTACCTCCTCCTCTCCCCTAACATCGCAGGCGCAACCCTCGCCCCCTTGGTCCTCGCATGTGCATCCTGGGTCAACAAATTGCACACCCATTACAGTACCAACATCCGCAGCCTCAATCTAGTAGCGGTAGGCTTCCACGTCGCGGCATGGATACTACAATTTGTCGGGCACGGGAAGTACGAGGGCAGGAAACCAGCGTTGCTGGATAATCTTGCGCAAGCGCTGTTTCTAGCGCCACTGTTCGTGTGGTATGAAGTTCTTTTCAAGTTGGGGTTTTATAGGGAGTTGAGGGAGGAGGTTGAGGGGGAGATTGAGGTGCAGGTTGCGAAGATGAATAGGAAGAAGGGTGGGGAGTGAGACTATTCGATAGTTTCAAAAAGTGATACTGTTTCGATGTTTGGAGGGGGTATGATGGTGAAGTGATACGCGAGAATATCAAAACGGAGGGTTCGAAGACCAGTCAGGAGAAGCAAGAGCGGTGAGGATATGATCTATATGAGAGTGATGTACATTATAAGTTATATCCAGTCTGGTCTGTGTGGGCTGAGAGTACTGAGCCCAGACTGCCGTCATGTTCCGCAATTGAATGTTAGTGTCTTAACAAATGGGATCCTGAGCCACCCATCTCATCTGCCATGGGCTCAGATTAGCTGATCATCGTACTCCGACTCCGAATCAGAATCTGACTCCCAAGTCGGCGTGTGACCGTCCCAAATGATGAGACCACGGCGAACGTCATCCACAAGCTCCTATAAAATGTCAGTTGATGCTGGAATGAAGGATTGCAATACTCACGTGGAATGTTTCGTTCTTGATAGAGCTTACCTCCGGGGTGGGTGATTCGATGTCGATCAGCAAGAAACGGGCCGGGTTCTGCTTTGCTTCCTCGTTGAAGCGTACTGAGGGTGTCGGCGTCGGCGTCGGAAATGGTCGCTCATTTACCAAGGTCACGGAGCTGCTACCACTGGCAGTTCGGAGCTTTGGATCCTTGAGAACTGGTGGCTTGATGATCGGTCTGCCGACAATGGCTACATTGTGTTTCGTGGGGAGCTCCTTCCTAATGGGACGTGGAGCTGGAGGTTCGCCCAACTTGAATGCACCAGCAGCGTAGGCCGCTCGCACAGCATTGTAGCAGGCGAACATACACATTCGCCAGTCGAGAACACCAGGAAGTCTCGTTGGACGAAAGCCCTTCGAATAGCAGGCGTCGCTCAGATACCTCCTCGCTGCGCCGATATGTGGGAACATCTTAGGCCAAGTGCCGATCAAGGCCTCCATCATGCGAGCATTAGTCTGTACAGCATCTGCAATGATTAGTATTATGTTCTCGGTCTCGGCTTTTGGTCTGTGATCCTTACCATCAAGGGCCCGCTTTGGGACAGGAGGGGTATCCAGAGTGAAGTGTCCAGCTTTGTAAGCATCCATGGCAGCATCGAAATGGATCTTTCGCTGAGTTCGCTTCGAGAGCTTGTCTTGGGCAGGCGCTTGAACATAATCGAAGCTCTTCCATTCGCATACCTCGCTAACGTATGCTTCGGCTTCGATCATGGACGGGAAGGAGTCAGGCCATGGATCGTACGTTCGGATGAGGTGCTGGGCACGCCTGACTGCGTCTGTGATGATATCTAGGAACGTCAGTAGCAACTCCTTTGGCTTCTAAAGAGGACATACCTTGGTGAGGGTCTGGCATGGTGTGAGGAGCAAGCAAAATACCATGACCTTGAAGAAGATCTCTGAAAAGGACTTTGGAAAGAGGCAATATATATGATAGCTAAAGAAACGCGAAGCGGGAAACGCCGCAAGTCGAGATTGAAAATTCTGAAGAATTATCAAACAAGTTGAAGTGGGCTGAGGATGTTGTCATGGACTTCGGGAGCAGCGGTCGGGAGATCACGCGGTAAATGTTTTGTTTGTTCCTTTCTTGAACTTGATGGGAAGCGCAACTCGGTTCACGGAAGGAACGCCTGCCGACCAAGCGGCATCGCGGCAACGGTACGCCCCCACACCCTGTAAGCGAGGATATATACAAAGCTTTTCTCTTACGGCATGACATCTTCCTCGTCGTCGCTCTCGTCATCTACCCTATACATGAAGTACTGAATGAACACGAAGGCATCCAGCAACAGCGTTCCAAAACTACCCAGAAGCCAAGAGAAGTTGACCGCAATGTACCTCCCATAGATACCTGCCGCTTCTCCAGACCTGCAATGTCGAGGATCCTTGCAGATCGGCTTGTAAGCCACGATTGACAGCACGTATGTCAAGTTGCCGATACAAGCAAACAGGAAGAACAGCATCGAGATCCCCTCCGTACTCTTGCGCCTATAATTGAGGAGCAATTGCGGAATTCTGGATCCGAGATACAATGCAGCGCATATGTACCCCATGACTTGACCCAAGACGTTGAACTGGAGCGTATCAGGTTCCAGGTCTTCTGGAGGAGTGTATCTTTGGCGACGAGTGCTAAGCCACCATCCGAAGACGCCCGATGCGCAAACGAGAACAACGATTCCAAGGTTAAAGATGATCGTTTGTAGAGCAGATTGAGGAACCACTCTTTGACGCGGCTCTGGCAACACCGGTCGCACCTCCGAATGACTTGAGCCCGGAAGTAGAGGCACCACGGGCGACAAATGAGTGCTGTCGATGGACAGAAAACGCTCTCGGAAAGATTGGTGTGAGTGATTCGATGTACGTCTGTCGATGTCTGAAATCCTCGGAGGCGTGTCGTAGCCGTTTGTCCCATTACCATTGGTGGCATGGACTGCATTCGTAGTACGCTGCCTGACATCAGAGAGCAGAGGCGACTGTTCTGTAGCGGTATGCTCATCTTCTTGAGAGGTGCCATTGGGTTTCTTGACTTCGTCCCGAAGCGTAAATCCCTTGTACCAGAAGCATTGCAGGAGCAGGACAATATCAGCAAACGTGTAGTATACGGCTAGGATAATCATGGTCGGGAGCACGCCTTGTAGCACAGCCCCAAATATGTTGAAGAAATCTCCCAGCAGCCATATCGTAATGAAGACGACCGAAAGCCCATCTGCAGAGCTTCTCCTCCAGTTCTCAATGATCTGGGGCGAGAATACCACTGTTGCTCTCTATTAGCGTTCTTCTCGCACAAAGTCTAGATGATATCATACCTATCCAACATGCTATTGATACAGATCCACATATCTGACTGATAGCATCTATATCTAACCGTAGGCCTTGCGATGGAGGAAACATTGTTCGTCGATGACGTAGTCGCCAAGCGAACCTTGCAGGTCGTGCAACGAGATCCAAAGTAATATAGGCTCTTACGCGGTAGAGGCGAAGTCAATGAATAGACTAAGGATGAATGTGATGTCGACGGAGGTGCGGCTGCGATGCACGTAGCCTCTAAGTGTACAATGATGCGAATGGCAAGCAGAGTCTGCCTCGGAGCCTCTCTTCGTAACAATTGGGGGCAATCTGATGTTGTACGTATACTAGCAGCGACAAAGGGTAACAACAGAAAGTTCTGGTTATACAGGAAGATAAAGGAAAGTAAAATCTGATGTTGGAACTGAGATGGTGGAGGACGAAGAGTGGATGGTGCACGTGGGTCGCAAAAGACCTCGGGATGCAATGACTGTGCGGCTCTGCAGAGAAAATCCGGGGCAACGCATGTCAGGTACCGCGCTAGTGCACGAACAGAATCTGGATCCGAGCACCACAACATATCAGTGTACGACTCTCATGATTCGAATTCGAATATAGTCTCGTTGAACATTACAAAAGCCAAATTCATGAGTGTATCGTTGTCTCATGATGCATGTCACGAATCTATACATCTAGGCCAACACGCTATGAAACTTCTAAAAGACACACCCCTAAATCCAGAGTGCTATAGTCCATTTTCTGTCTTGAACTTGTCCCAAGCTTCGTTCAAGGTACTGAAGACCGCAGCACTGATCATGCGCTGCTCTGTTGTGGCTGTTTGAGAGATCTGAGAAGTGATCAGCGGCAAGTCAGTAGAATCAAGTTGCCAATGCTTACCTTGTCGGGATGGACTTTGGCAATGGCCTTCATGTATATGATCTTGACCTTGTTCGGTAAAACTAGGTCGCCCATGTTGACCTTGTTCCATCCTGCCTCTGGCCAAAGTACCTTATCTAGAGATCCGAGTAATGCGCGCAGATTGTCAGACTTCGTGCCTTTCCATGCAACGAGCTTCGCATCAACTTGATCAGTCAATGCAAACTTCTCATCATCTGCTTTCTCGGCGGCTGCGTTGGCCTGCCTTAGCCTCTTCACCGAGTCAGCTTCAGAGGTTGGCCCTCCGCCCAGGTCAGAAAGCGCAGAGGGCTTAGGCGGGGCTGGCTTTCGAGGCGGTGGTCGTCGAGCAGCTGCCGGTGTAGCTGGCTTGTTATCCCCACCGATGGCCTTCTCACAACGATTTCTCCCTTGAATACTTATGGAGCCTCCTACACCAGCTTCCACTGCATCTCGCCATACTTTTACAGCATCAGCCCACTTCTCCATATGCTCGAGAGCTTCAGCTTTGCGCATGAGGGCCTTGCCATAGAACTCTCTCATGTCTTTCTCGCCTTCCATACCACCTAGAGCTATCTTCTCGTTCTCACCTTTCGATACCCCAATAATTGTCAAGGCAGCCTCTGCATCTGCCACCGCAGCTTTGGGGTCGCCAACCTTTATATTTGTCACTGCACGATTGCATAGAACTATGATGGTGATAGGATGCGTCTGCGGTAGCGGCGAGAGGGCTGCTGAATACGCACTATGAGCGGCAGAATAGTCGCCACGCTTGAATGCCTCAGAGCCTTTCTGTCGATGTGCAGCAGATGAGTTGAGAGCTGACGAAGACGCCGGTGGAATCTGTCTCGGAGGGGCTCTTGGTTTGGCCGGCGGAGGAGTAAATGCTGGGCTTCTGGCCTTGGGCGTTGAAGTCGCTTGTAGAAAGGGATTATTGGACTGAGCTGGGGTTGGTTGTCGTGAAGTCGCCGGAGACGGAACTGATTGCCCTTGCGGAAATAGATCTGGCTGCGGGGTGGCCTTTTTCCTCCGCGCAGGGCTGACATATGCTTGAGCACTCTGCTGCTCCACATCTTGACGTGTCAACTTTGCGCTTGGCCGCTTGTCTAAGCCTTGAGGTTGCTGTCTGAAAGAGGGTGATTGAGAAGCCATACGGTCCGGCAGGCCATTGTGGGCCCGTTCTTGCTCCCTCCGTTGTCGAAGCGCAAGCGGATCGGGACTCTGGTGTCTCTCGCTGGGTCTCGAAGGTTTAGCAGGTCGCGTACCAGCTTCTAGAGCCATCGCCTCGTCCGTGACACCAATTGAAGCATTAGTAGCAGCACTCTTCTGGGCGCGTCTCGTTTGTGGTCCACGAGCCTCGTCCTCGACACCCTGCGCGCTCCTCATCCATTTCGGAACATTGGGATCGCCGTCTTGCTGGAGGTCTGCAACAGCTCGCTGCACTTTCTTCTGTCCTGTTTTCCACAAAGAATTGGCAGACTTGAAAAGAGTGCTTCCTATATCTGCTGCGTATTGTGAAACATCTTTCTCCTGCGCGCCTGACTGGCCTTCTTGATGACGTTGACCAGATCGACTTCGAGCCTCCTCGCCGCGCATCCACGCTGGCGTAGATCCACCTCGCCCTTGATCTCTTGTACTGCTTCGTGTGTCACTTCTTCGCGGTCGTTCATCAAGATCGTCGGGGCTACGTCCTGTTCTACTGCCATTGCGTTGCTGCGTCTTCTGTTTGGCCTCAGCATGCGCTTGGTTCAAAAGCCACCCAACTGCAGCCTGTATATCCATTCCAGACTCGGTTGTTGCTAACGCGATGGCAGCTTTGTTCGCCGGGAATCCCATATCTACCAGCTCAGCTACCGCTTTGTCCTGCGGGCTTGTGGCCTGGGGGGACGGTTCCCGTCGATTGTTATCTCTTCGCTCGTCCGCAGCAGGCCTGGGCTCCGCTATTTTCTCGAATGCGGACACAGGTTGTGCAAGCAGGCCTAGTATGTCATCATCTCCTGCAGGTGCTGGGCTGGGCGTAGCTTTCTGGGGGATGGATTTCAGTCCGAACAGATCGTCGTCGTCGTCCAACGCATTATTTGTGGTACTTTGAGGAATTGGCGTGGGACCTCTCGAGCCTTGCGCACGATAGGCAGGCGTGCTTCGACCGCTGCCCAGGGACGTAGGAGGGGGGAAGTGGCTCGAGGAATCGACAGGTGTCGTGGCACTGAACGCTGAGAGTAAGTCATCTTCACTGTGCTGTGTCTGCGCAGGACTGTTTGACGCGATATCTAGTCCGGCAAACGGTTTGTTGATAGTCTGCGAGAGCGTCCGACCGCCGGAGCTCGTTACGGGGGGCTTTTGTATTCTAGACGCCGCTGGCTCTGGAGTGCTCTTTCCGCTTCCCAAGTTGTCCCAAAACTTCGAATCACTAGATCCAAACGTTGTGTCATACTGCTTCTTTCTTTCAGCTTCCTGTCGCTGCTTTTCCTCCAGCAATTGTTTCTGTCGCTCCTGGAGAGACAAGTTGTTGGACCCTGACTTCGAGGTGTTGATAGACACCAAGCCTGCAAAACTGTCATTCGCAGGAGTCGCTGGTTTGGAAGGTACTTTGAACGGTCGGTTATTACTAGAAGATATCGGAAGGGTTCCTGACTGTTGCGCAGAGAGCGGGGTGGACCGGCCGGAGAGCTGAGGAGGGGGAGTTGAGCGGTAAGGAGGGAAGGCAGCTGGTGGATTTGGATTCGGCTTGCTCGGCGCTGACCAGTCGAGACTAGAAAGATCATCCATTGCAACAAGAGCGAGATGGAACGTGCTAGCAGAATCGAAAGCTGTGTAGTATCATTACTGCTGCGTGTGGTGGAAAAGGCGATGTCGCATGCCAGCCCTATGTTGCTTGGTCTAGGCGTTTGATGCCAGCAAGCGCGTAGGCGAGACTCTTAGTGGCGCACAACGCCACAGGGAATTTAGCACGTGACTCTGCCTTCACCTTATGCTGGCGGAGAACCAGACTATGGGAGGCGTCACTTGCTTAGTTGCTACCTAAGCATAGGTTGTCGCTAGCGTGAGGTCAACGCCGCCTTGATTGCGTGCATTGAGAGCTCTACCGATTACCTCGGAGTTAGAAGCAGCAGTGGACGCGTCGCAACTCCCTGAATTGTTTACATCTCTTGCTCATCCCAACAATAGGCATCTGTGGCCACATTTTGCGAAGGTGCTCAATCCAAGGTCCGCAGCTTATGCTGAATCAGTCTCTAGGATGCCTCGTCTCCAAACGTGTCATGGATTTAGAGAGTGGTCAGTGAGTCCCCGAGAGCAAGCCATTGCGCAAGAAGAGCACGGTCACTTGTATCACGGATAGACCCGCGCGTACCATGGTTTGAATGATTACTTGGATGTTCTGAAGGTCAGCGCGATAGACCGTATACTGACTCGTGCGATTGATCCTGCGCTCACCGTTATCCAGACAGCGACTCTGCTCGAAGATATGCGGGGATATATTGCTACAGTCTCTGCGGACATCTGAAAACTGGGCCGAGCTCGACAGCACAAACGCGACATCTCTCAACCACAATCGTGCTCAAAGATCAACCACCGCCCTCGACGACCGTGCCCTTCGGGATGTGGGCGGCGGGTGTGCTCCCGCGTGCGAGTCGCGATACCGTGGCCTTGGGTGGCTCTCCTATCTGGCCACATCTCGCAGACACCCCAGCATTCCTTGCGAGCAAAGCTGGGTGTTCCTCCATCCAATGAGACGTATTGCGCCTTCCAAAATGCGCTCACTACGATGAGCAGTCGAAATCCGGGCTTTCTTTCCCTGACTCCCACCTCACCACACCTATGGATGCCCAAGGCCCGAGAGTCATGTACTGATCAAGACCGCTCTAAAGCGCGGATCTGTTTACATACAGTTAGCAGGTGTAGCGCGAATTGGCGCACCATTAAACTTTACAACCCACCGCTAACAAGCCGCGGAATCTTGCCGACGTTTCATTTTCCAGAAATTGATGACATGACCGCAGGGAGGACAAGGATATGACATGCTTCTACAATGCATGCTTGAAGAAAAGATGCATGAACAGAGCTGCAACCGCAGAGTCAGGTCGTGCAGACAACGCTGGAGAAAGGAGGAACGTAGTCAAGACACAACATGTGAAGGCTGCTGTGTCGCAACACTGCGCACCATGCTCTTGTGGCAGTCCGTATGAGGAAAGGAAAACTCAATACGTCGAAGCGACCTGTGAGTCCCTGCATGCACTGAGGCGCTCCATGAGTCCAGGGACCTGGTTGCAAACGGTCAACTTTGGCGACGGCTCAGTTGCGACTTCAAGACACGCATGAGCCTGGAAGAAGGAAGGCCTTCGACCCAGGATTGGCAACATGTGGTCGCCGAAGAGCCGCGGGGATCCTTGGGAGCACTCTTAGAGTCTCTGCTCAACCGGACAGCCGTCGAGCTTGTGAATGTCTTGCAACCAACGTTGTTTGCTCGATTGGACCGGCGGGCGTCTCCCAGCTTCCTCTAGAGAGTTCAGAGGCTAACGGCGACGGTCAGCCGGCTCGGTGACATCGGCCGCGTTGTGTCTTCCTTCGGCTCGCGCTATGCATGCTTCGGATGGTGGGTTCAGTGCCGTCCCCTGCTCGTGGACAAGGGGGCACGTCTTCAACGGTTGAGCGTCTGCAGCCAAAACAATAACTTCGCATCCTGCTCGTTGTCGCGCTCTCCCCTTGTTGAAAACGCAGTTGTTCAAAACTGCTCTCCTCGACCCCGCGCGGTCTTACCCCTCGAAGAGGCGCTCGTGTCACTGCCTGGCGCTGTCCCGCGAACCTGAGGCTCTGATCCCGCAATCCACGACAGCAGGGAGTCCTTGAGCTTGAACTGCGGCTGGGCCAGGCCTCCTCCACATCGAACCCGCCGCCCAACCAGCGCTCGGTGCGCGGCTTGTCATTTCGCGAGCTCGCTCCAAGTTGCTGAGATCGACATTCTTTGTCCACCCTCGACCGTGGCTGACGGGCTAGTCTCTTCACCACCAAAAACATCAGCAGCACCTTGCACCTCCCTGCTCGTCCTCCACGCCTTCTGTCTGAGCCAAAATGCGAGGACTTTTCAAGAGCAGGAGCTCCAAACCGGCCATTTCGCCCAGTGGAAGCCAGCCAAATAACTCCAATGGCTCCTTGAAATCTCCTGTGCCGACCTCCAATGGTTCGAAGACGCCCCTCACATTTCCTGATGTCCCTCTGCCCAAGGCTCCCGACCCAGCTTTGGACCCTGCAGGGTACTTGCGCAGTATCTATGCAGTTCGCGAAAGGTCCAAGCTTGTCCTCGAGAAAGCGAAGAAAAATCAGCTCAAGCACTTCACGGTTGACATGAGCAAGTTCCAGGACACGGCAGGCTATGTAGTATCAATCATTAAGGTAAGAGGCATCTCTCTATTTCAAATCAAACATGAGAGCTCTAACGGACTGGCAGCGAGACTACGCGCCGGACTACGCCTCGATTCCTCCCCACGGCCGATGGCAGCACTTCGAAGTCGGAGGGCGACCGCGCATCGATCAGCTTATGCAGTCATGGCCTTCGACAGTCGACAATCAGGAGCGGACGCGCCGTCTGATCGATTTATTTCTTGTCTCCGTCCTCCTTGACGCTGGTGCAGGCACAAAATGGCAGTACCGTAGTAAAGAGTCTGGCAAGATCTATCGCAGAAGTGAGGGGCTTGCTGTGGCTAGTCTGGAGATGTTCAAGGCCGGCGCATTCAGCAGCGACCCCAACGAACCTTGCCAGGTCGATAGTGCTGGTCTGAAGAAGCTGGACGTCAAGGCAATGGCGCGAGGATTACAAGTCACTGAAGAGAATCCGATCGATGGGCTACAAGGGCGCACTGGTCTTTTGCTGAGGCTCGCGGACGCTCTGCAAAATCAAGAAGTGTTCGGGCTAGAGGCTAGACCTGGGAACATGCTTGGTAAGTAAGCTATGATTTCGGACCTGAGCTCTGCTAACTCTGGATAGACTACCTGCTGTCGCATCCCACCACGCAAGCATCATCGGTTCCCATCATCCCGCTCCCTACTCTGTGGAATGCCTTGATGGATAGTCTGTCGCCCATTTGGCCTTCGACTCGCACTCAGATCGATGGCGTATCAATTGGCGATGCTTGGCCATGCTCTGTCATGCCTTCACACCCAACGCATCCGTGGGAGAACATTGTGCCATTTCACAAACTCACCCAGTGGCTCACATACTCACTTATGGTGCCCATGACGAAGTTGCTCCACGTACACTTCGCGGGCGCAGAGCTATTGACTGGACTACCCGAGTACAGGAATGGCGGACTCCTGATAGACACGGGTTTATTGACATTGAAGCCCGACGATGCCAAGCGCGGCCTTGCTCAATACCAGCGCAATGCGCAATTGAAGGGACAACCAAATATGGAGGTTGTACCTCTCTTCACTGCTGACGACGATGTCATTGTAGAGTGGCGCGCAGTTACAGTGGGCTTTTTAGACGAGCTTCTCGCCGAGGTCAACACCCTCCTTAGTCTCAGCGGGCGGGACAAACTCAATCTGGCCCAGATGCTTGAGGCCGGGAGCTGGAAGGTAATCTACATACAATTCTTGTATTCACGAGCGTCAAGCTAACAGAATTTACAGGGCGGCCGAGAGATCGCAGAGGTGTCGCGACCCAACACGAAAGAACCGCCGATCATGATCCTGTCCGACGGAACCGTTTTCTGAGATACCCTTGACCTTCTTGTTTTATTAGAGCCTTCATTCGATGTTACCCTGTTGCGGGTTCCAAGCCCGGAAGCATGTTACCGGCTTCTAGCTTTGAACGACCCCTTTCGCTCGTTGGCCTTTTTACCGTGAGATGATGGTCTCACTATCACCCGCATGGCAACTCATTTTTTTCATGTCCATAATTGCACACTTCTCTATGAACGTTCTTGGCATGCACAAGGCGCCTATTGTAGCGCCGACGAACCTTTCTCTTTTGTTTCTAGTCGGCGGCTTGACTTTCAAGAATGGTTTGAAACTCTTGGAAAGGGAATTGCGAGCATAGTATCTGCTCTGGGGGAGTCATTTGGAAAGCACCTACCTAGTCAATAATCGAGCATCGAGCATCACAGCCAACGGTTAATTGCTGCACGCGCGGAGGGCATCCCCGGGGCCGTGAGCCGTAGCCGTGACTAAAACACTAAATTCCATGCCTGTAATCAGCTTATCTCCTTGTGAGATTCGATGCTTGGGATGTTCAGGGGTGCGTTCGGACAAAGGCGCGTCCCGCAGCAGCTCTGGTATTGGGCTTAGTGCCGAGGAAAGTTTTGGCGGGAAGCGTTGGCAGCTCTGCGCACAAGCTCCAGCTCCAGATCGGAACCGCTGTCTCACGTGTCTCGGACGTCACCTCGACTTTGTCTGAGATCTTCCGAGATCTCGAATCCACGCACACGACATACCGAATGCGCAAAGAGCGATAGCCACCGCCACGATGAACACGGGCAAGCGACAGAAGCAGCGCAAGGTGCTGCTCATGGGCAAGAGCGGCGCCGGAAAGTCGTCGATGCGGTCGATTGTCTTCAGCAATTATGTCGCGAAGGACGTGCGGCGGCTGGGCGCAACGATTGATGTCGAGCACAGCAACATCAAGTTCATGGGAAACTTGATGCTCAATCTCTGGGACTGTGGAGGGTGAGTCTTTCACCGCGACGTCATTGCCGAAGAACTGCGGAAGCTGATGGGCAACAGTCAAGATGGCTTCGTCGAGAATTATCTCACTCACCAACGTGCCCACGTCTTCGGCTCCGTCGCCGTCCTCATCTTCGTCTTCGACATCGAGTCCCGCGAGTTCCAGGCCGACGTCATCTCCTACTCCAACATCATCCGCGCGCTCGAAGAATGCTCGCCTTCAGCGAAAGTCTTCATTCTCATCCACAAGATGGACCTAGTGCAGGCGCGACTGCGCGTCCAGCTCTTCGAAGAGCGCGCCGAATACATACGCTCTGCCTCCGAAGGCTTCAGGGACATCGTAGAGTTCTTCCCAACAAGTATCTGGGATCAGAGCTTATATAAAGCTTGGACACAGATTATCTACTTCTTGATACCGAATGCGGGAACCATCGAAGGCCTGTTACGCCAGTTAGCGGAAATAATAGATGCCAGAGAGCTCATACTGTATGAGCGGACAACGTGCCTGATGGTCACGCACGTTACTAGAGGAACGGAGGGTCAGAACCCGTTCACAGATCGCTTTGAGAGGATCAGCAGCATTCTGAAGACGCACAAGCAGTCCATGGCGTAACACATACCCATCACTCACTATCACGGAAGTCAGGAGCTGACAGCAACCGCACAGAAAGCACACAGGCATCCCAGCGGGCAGCGCGAACTTCGCAGAAATGCAGATCAAAACCGGCCGCTTCATGTTCTTCATCACCCGCCTGACCGAAAACACAAATCTCGCGGCATCCATCCCTCCCTCAGAGCAAGTCTTTAATGCAGCAAGAGTCAACATCCTGCTCGTCCGCCCCCAATTCGCACAGCTAGACATCGCGAGCAAGCCACGACCAGGCATACAACAAGCCTTCGCACACTCCGCAGAAAGCGAGTCCCGAAGAGACGTGGGCGCCGGTGCCTCGGAGGACCGTCATAGTGGGAAGGGCAAGGAAGCTGTAGGCTCCGGTGGGGGTGGAGGGGAATATAGCGGATAAGGCAGAGCTATGCGTATTGGAGCTATAGACTGCATTTGGAGCTTTGACGATAGCTCCCATGCATGGTTTGGCGAGCAGCTTCTTCATGATACCCCTCGTTTCATTGGTCGGCGTTCGAGCGTAGCATAGGGTGTAGGCGTATAGCATTGTGGTGTATTTGTCTTATAGCAGCCTACACTTAGACATCATATCATGTCAATACGAACTTCAGCTCAGCTGTATAGCATATCACCACGACGCTGTTATTTGGTCCTACAGCCTCGGTGTGGTGTGCACTCGAAGCACCGATTTGTCAACCCGTTTCGCCCTGCTTCTGGAAACCCTCACGAAGAAGCCCTGCCGTGTCGATCAAACGCTTTCGAACTTTCCATGCCATGCCGTGCGTACGGTAACGGTAACGGTAACGGTAACGGTAGCGGTGCGCGGGACGTGGACCCGCTTGCTTATTCGCACCGCATGTCCAACGTCGTCCCGTCAGCAGCGTGGTGGGCAGGTACATCTGCAGTCAGACACGCCAACGCCAACGCCAACGGCAACGGCGAACGATGGAAGCCGGAGTGCGAGCTGACACGACGCGGTACATACCTTATCGTGTAGGATGGGTGTCTGTGCTTATGAGGGGTAGCTTGAACATAGAGCGTCCAGCAATCTCGTTCGTTCGTACAACATCTGCACCTGCACCTGTGCATGCAGAATCGCGCGTGCCCACGGTCGTGCTTCTGCTTATCCTTCCTCTCGTCCGTGAAACAGTTTCACAGCATCTCGTCTTGGCGCTGCTGAAGGCATGATTGGGCGAGTTGAGTGCCCGCGGGTCGTCGTTTCCTCTCTTAAACTTGCTATATTTGGGCGGGAGGTATTCTTGGCAGAGGTAAAGGCATGATGGTGCCTTTGTAGTATGGAGAAAGCATTGTTCATTTTGGGGACTTCCTGGACGCTCGCTGTCCTGTGCTGATCACTTTCCAGTCCCGAATCCCGAGCTTTTATCGTACAGCAAAATGCCGCCCACAACGGAGCCGAAAGGTATGAATGGAAGCCGTGCAAAATTGAAAACGCCCGCAAAAACCTTCCGAGGAAGTTGATTCATCCGACCCGTTTTACAAAACCGAAACGTACAAATACATGCATTACATTAAAAGAAAGTCCACCCATATGTCAATTTTTGTGGTACCGGGAATTTGAGTATCGAGGAAATGCGCAGACGGACGCCAAGAGAAAGTTGGAGTCCTCGCGCTGGTGTTGAATCGATTTATCGTGAACGTGATTATGCCGTAGTACAGGCTATTTGAGATCGGGATGTGGTGAGTGGTGGTACCGTATGGCTCTCGTGAATGCGCTAACAGGTAGATGTTAAACTGCATTGCTTGCTGAAGCTTATTCGGCACCTGGAAGCTAGGAGCCACGATGCGGGGAAAGAGTTGGCATTGTATCCACAAGGAAAGCTGGTCTGGCGTGCATAGACCAGCAGACGATGACTACAGCGGAGCTCATCGCCCTCCTACAACCTGAAACAGCAACTCATTGCCGGCCTTGTACACGGCGTCTTCTTCACCGAAGGCCGTCTCTAGACTTTCATTGGTCCTCCAGAACTGTCCAAAGCTGCCGTTCCGTATGCCTTGCTCCTCCTGCATTGCGATGTCTGTAAGCTGCTTGATACGATTGCTGATGGCCTTCTGCTGCGCGCGGGCCGAAGCCCAAAAATTTCCTAGCTCCTCGACGCAAGACACAGCAGTGCTGAGTGTCTCGATAAGGCTCGGCAGTGTTGAAACAGTCCCAGCGGCCGAGAGGATGTCGACGGAAAGCATGAGCGCGTAGCCTGGAAATGGTGTTGAGAACAAAAACTCCGCAGCTGCCGTGGGTGGAAGACGGCGTTGGCGATTGGGGGCGGCCAGGGAGTGCATCAACCCAAGGAATCGATGAGCACCACGGAAGGCAGTGTTGATGTTTCGTACAATTTTGTCCACGGGTAGAGCTCGCATTTTCACGTGTCGATTGAGTCGTATGATCGTAGTGTAGTAGAGAGCATGAAGGGAGATGAAGGTACCAGCGTTTCCCTCCATGATGCTGTTGTCGAGATTTTGCTGGGTAGATCGGAGGTTTTCTGGCAACATGGTATTCCATACCTCCAATCTTTCGTACGTTTTCACATAGAAACTTTCGTAAAGTCGTTCGTAGCCTGTGTCTGGTCGGTATACCGCACGGCTTGTAAAAGTTAACACCTCGCCCCAAATCGCTGAAATGAGAGTTAGAAAGGCCATATGTCCAAGTGTGCCGGGCGCCAGAGAAGGAGAAGAGGGTTGACGGCTCAGCAGGTCAAAGTCGAAGAAAGGGGTATCACAGGGGTTGGAGGCTTCGTACACATCCTCCGAGCAGGGAAGGTGAAGAAAGGTATCCTCGATATTGATAACACATAGGGTTCCGCCACAAAATCCGTTGTAGCGCTGCGCGAGTATTAGGTCAAGGGTGGTGGTCGCCGTAAACGCAGTTGAACTTACATCCATCAGAAATCCGGACCAGAAGGTGCGGCGGCAACATTCTTCCAGGGTTCGACGGTCGAATCCATAATCCAGGTCAGGTGTAGAATCCGGAAGCTCTTTCACTCCCTCCTCGATGTTGAGTTTGAGAGCAGAGATCGCCCGCAGTCCGGCTCCGCAGAAATCCCAGGCTTCCTGTGCTTTACCGCGAGCGAAATTGTACAGAGCCAGCATGAGTCTACTCTGACACAGTTGCAGCGTGAACTTTCCGAACCTCTTCTCGGTACCGTACGCGGCAATGGCAGCAAACCGCCGCCCTATGCTTCGCTTATCCGGATCATTGGAAAAAATCGAGCCCATGGCGAGAACAGAATACAGAAGCATAAGATGGTCCTGACTCTTCTCGCGATTGGTCTCCACCCATGTCGAAAAGGGCTTCCTGGGGAACATTCCATACGTAGCACGCCCTGCATGGAGAAAGTACAAGTCCAGAAGGTGCATTGTCAGTCGTGGATCTGTTTCATAAGGATCCTGTTCCCATTGGAGGGCCAATTGGTCCTGGTGCGAGCCACGTCTGGGGTCATCAGGGTCAGGGTTCAGAGGGCCGCTCCAATCTGAATCCAGCGAGTGTACGGACATGTCTCTAGAGGTAGCGACGGAGTTGGGTCGAAAAGTGCGAGGCTTGAAGGGAGAACCAGCATTCCAAGCTTCGACTGTTCTGGAAGGATCGCGGTGCTCTTCGTGAGCTCGTGGTTTGTCGGGGCCAGCCACTGGGCTCACTAGTTCCGTCGACTGGTTCTTAAATACCACTGTTGAAGATGACGGTGATGTTTCTTCCGAAGCATTACTCATGCCTGCCTGGTTGAGGCCACTACTTTCCAGTTAGTATTTGTCAACTGAGTTACACAGTTCGCATAGTCAGCGATTTCAAATCAGGTTAAGTCAATGCATATAAGGCCACAACTTCTTCGCAAAACGGGGAGCAGTAGTACAGAGACACACTCACCCTCTACACGCCCTCTGTGATTTGGCGCACTGTGTGCACTTGGGATACCCAGGCTCACACTTGATTTTCTTCTCCCGACACGTCAAGCAGGCTTGGGCGAGTCTTTTCCGAGGTTTCCCTGCCTTCGTAATGCCCCATTGCGGGTTAACAGGTTCGCCATCTATTATGACACGACAATATGTCCCGTCTTCGTACACATAGCAAAGCCCTTCGCCGGGAACCTCGCGTTGACCCAGGCAACGGGACACTGAAACTGGTGCACGAGAAGAGCCCTCGGTGCGTCTCCTTACAGGTGCCTTAATCATGTCCATAGGGTCGTCTTGCATTGCCTGAGCAACAGCTGGATCTGAGGACGTACTCAGCGCCGACATCGTGGAGCCTGGCCGGAACATCTTACTAGCTGACTCACTGTGCGAAAGACGCCCAAGAGGTCCGTGGCGAGAGAACTCAGACTGACGAGATGTGGATCTTGGGCCTGTAGTCGAGAATGGCAGTGACTGAATATCGGACGCCGTGTTAGTATAGGGATGCCGATACTCAGGTGGCGCTCGAGAGGCCATAGCATTACTTTCAGCGTGGCCATGGCTGTAGCTGTCGAAATCATGCCGTCTTTTTAAGGTTGGGCTCGTAGATCCGTACCGCACCGAGCTACCGTGAGATGGAAGAGCGCCACCGGATCGTGAGGTGTGATCAGGTAGCTTGGTATCCAAAAGCTCGGGTTCTAGCAGCGTTCGAAGACTCGGTAGTTGTTGCGCATGACTTTGGGTACCTTCGTGATCCCTGGGACGATGGTGCTGAGTTTGGCCACCGATCTCCGGCCGTGATGGTGCAACGGTGGATCTCGGGTAGGGGCTATAAGAGGTGAATGGCTGAGGTGGAGCTGGCCGTGACGGAATGCTAGGCAGGCGGTTCATGTCGGCGAGCATAGTAACGGGAGGAGGAGTCGGTCGACGTTCGGCGCCTGAGGTGGGATGGCTTCCACGATACATTGGTCGGCAAACCACATGGAGGTTTAAGGAATACCACAAGATATAAACTAGGGCACTTTAGAAGATCAGGCACGGCCCCGGCCCTGACTGATGCAGGCACAGCATCAGCTCGCAGTCAAACTATCGGGCACATGGAGCAGGCGCAGAAGGGTTGGGGAGTCGGCCAGTTGACTGCAGAAGCACGATTGCGTGCGTCTGTAGGTATTGTAATGGAATACCCGTGAGGTCTTGCAGCTCTGCAAGGTTCTGGAGAAAGAGCCAACGGAACTCACAGTCCGTGCAGGGCTGACGTCTGACGAATGTGCACACGTCCGGCTGCTCCTGGTGCTCAGCCGAAGTAACAGGCCTGTAGGGAGGAGGTAGGGGTTACGAGGACAGGAGGACTTACAGGCACAACTTTGCGAGGCGCGGGCGTGGACGGCTCTGCGGACGACAGAGGGGCTCTGGGCACACAGCAGGAGGCACTCGCACGGGCTACGGCGTGGAATAACAGCAATAAAATGTGATAATACCGGGTAGCAGAGATCAGTGATTACAGACGAAGGACGCCAGCGGGAATCCGTGCTGCGGCAGAGAGGGCAGCTGGCCGGGGCAAGGAACGCTCAGGGAGTGCGTCGGCCGCAGGATGTGTGCCTATCCCAGCAGCGACATTCGAATTGGCACAGGCACCGCCAGGAACATGGTCGTGGAGCTTTTGCTGTTTGAGAGCCGAACGAGGTGTGCTGCCGAGTCCGGGGCCCAGCAGTAGTTGCAGGACGCCGGGCAATATTGGCGGTAGTAAAGGCAGTTGCTCCAACTCCTGCGCACACTTCGGCCATTGCGTAGCGTGTTTGGCCTTCGGCGAGGCGTGCAGACGAGTGCAGCGACAGGCAGCAATACGGACTTGTGGGCGCGTGGGCGTTGGGATGCGGTTCCTCAGGCTGGCCAGAGGCATTAGATCTCGCTGTTGGCTCCTGGCGCGCTGGCCAACCGCGAGCGGTCCCGTTGCTGACTGGTGCCGATCATGCAGCGTGGGCGAGACGGCGGGATGCAGCGAACATGTCCATGTTATTGCGGCAAAATCCCGTGAGTGTATTGCTCCAGCCTTTCTCCAGACCGGGTGTCGGGTACTTCCAGTAACGACGTCCCTTAGCAGCCAATAAGCTTCACATAGATTGAGTTTCAAAGTGCCCGGATGCCCGTCGCGAGCTGCACCGCGGCCTGTCCACGGCAGCCACCGCTATCGACGGCCCTCTGCTCCCCTTCCCACCCCTGCCTCGCGGCACGGGCGCGCCCAGCACCACGTCCGCGCCGGGGAGCCAGCAGTGGAAAATGACTCTGACGGCATCTTCATGCGCTACTGAGAAACTCCCGGCTGCAGACGAAGGTTTGCGAGCGTCAACGTCCTCCGGAGACGGCAGTGGTTAAATGTCCCAGGTTCCTAGCGGGCGCCCGCGGTAAAGCAGCGTCGAATGTCGGCCGGCACGAGCGTCGCAGTGACCGTTGAAGCGGAGCGACGAGCAATTTGCAGGGCTAATCCCAGCCCCCTCTACGTCTTTCGTGCATAGAGCCATCTTGGCCGCGCCAGAAGCCTCCATGTCGGTGCCCCTAGGCATGCGGCAGAGGCAGCTCTGCATGCTGGTTGATAACGAGCATGCTATGGATACCGCGTACATCCACCTTGCAGCGCGTCTCGGGTCCTGCGAAGCCTGTAATCGACGTAGCGTACCGCCGCCGACCGAAAGGCCGCCTACGCGATGCTGCAGTCGAATTGAGGCTTGCAAGGCCGTCATTGTGATGGCAAGATCGGCTCGCTCGACCTTGCAAGGCACCGTGGTCCATGGCAAATGATGGGGTGCCCAGGTGCAGAGTCAATGGCATTGAAACCCAGCGCGAGTCGCTCAACTGGATGGTACCTCGGAGCAGGCCCTTGTTGGAGGACATGAGGCATCTATCGCCCGGCCAAATGACAAGGAGGGCTTGCAATGAGGTCAGATCATCGGCAGGCAACAGGCTTGTTTCTGTCGAGTTTCAAGGGCTTCAAAGTATGAACATTCATGTGCTGGGTAAACAGGTGACTCAGCAGCGTCACGTGATAGCTCGTTAGTCTGGGCTTGGCATATTCTCGCGCAAACTTCACACTTCACGCTTGCAAGACCTCGCATTAACTTAAGTCCTGCCGCCATAACACCACTCCATCACCTTGCATTTCTTGTAGCCCATACTGCGCGTCTACTCAAGCATATACTAGCCAGCAGTAATCATGTCACATAGCGCCGAAGTCGACGGCGCAGCGCCCACTCAGCTCGCTGCGAGGACCCCCAGCAACGACGACGCAGCGCCTCCAACCTCACCATCAAGCTTGTCTGCGCAGAAGCGACGTCGCAGTGGAAGCGTAAGTCAGCAGCTTTGCCTCGAGGCCAACCAGGAAACAGCATTTGCCATCTGCCAACCCAGCCGACTTACATGAAGACCAACAGAGCACCTCATCCCCAGGGGAGATCGTAGAAGACGATGCATCACCGGAGAGCGAGCCGCCTCTGTCAGATGAGGATGCGCCTCCGTTGCCGGACGAAGCACCACCAGAGGACGACGGTTGGGACCCAGTGTGGGACAACAATGCCCAAGCCTACTACTTCTACAATCGTTACACACAAGCTAGTCAATGGGAGAACCCACGTGTACCCGAAGCTACTACAGCGTATGAGAGGTTTGCTGATAATCGAATCAAGCTTTCCTAGTCTAATACTGCGTGATTCAGATTTGCCTCCAGCGGTGCTCCTGGCACTACGACCACTTCTGGTGCTCCCGGCACCTCGTCTCCACCAAAGCATCGCCACGGTGGATACAATCCTGCCATTCATGGAAGCTATGACCCCAACGCCGACTATGCTATAGAAGCCAAAAAACGAGAGGAGGCTGAGGAAGCTGCGGCTGCTGCGGCTGCAGGATTGCCAGATCCCAGCGCTCCGTATGGCGCATCTGCACAATTCAACCGATTCACTGGCCGCTTTCAGAACACTGAAATCACTCCAGAGAACTACAATGACGAGAATAAAAGCAAGCGGCAGATGAGTGCTTTCTTCGATGTCGATGCAGCTGCGAATAGTCACAACGGGCGAAGTCTGAAGGAGGAGCGCCGGAACAAGACCCTATCCAAGAAGGAACTCAAGGCTTTCAAGGACAAGAGACGGGAAAAGAAGGAGGAAAAGCGACGTGCTTGGCTGAGGGACTGAGTTGTTCCCGGCGGTAAGCATTAGGAACTGTAATCTATGTATAACATAAACGTGACCACTAAGCAACATCATTAGGATCATCGCTAGCATGTCACGCATAGAAATAAGGTAGGAAAGGTGGTTTCACAGTATCTGGAGATATATTGGTATCTGATATCCAGGGAGCATTGTCCTACGGCCCCCACGTCGCAGAAAATCTCAATCCAATCAGCAAGCGAACAAATTGATCTCTCGCTTTCCACGCGTCTGTATGGAAGGCTTGGTGCATATCCTTCACCACGTGGCGCGAGGTAGCCGTCACTCGGGATATTTTGTCTTACTCCTCAACGGAGCGGGTAGGGTCAGCTTGCTTCCGGAACACGGGGGCCGTCAGCAAATATATTCTTAATTTCGGTCATCCTTCTCTTGTTCATCCACCCTGGGGCGAAGCGCTGGTCTTCATTCCGTCCATCTGCCTCGTGATGCCCTGGACAGCTGCTCCGTCGCCATTGTCGTCGCAGGAGCGCTTGCTGTCCGCTTCCAATTCGACTTCCATTTCGTCTCCAGCTCCGTTACTTGACGGGTCCCCTGTTTGGCCAATGCCGGCTTCCAATTCCTCTACGGCTCCCAGCAACCACTCGACCACCTCTTTCTTGTCGTTGATCTCAGCTTCGAAAAGTGCATCATGTCCTGCCTTGTTGATGATGGTGACGTCGGCCCCCAGCTGAATCAACAGCTTCACGCTTTCAAGCTGTCCGTTGAGCGCTGCCCAGTGGAGAGGCGTGTTGCCAGCATCATTCACTGCGTTGATAGGCTGAGGGGCTGACGTAGTGACCTTATCGAGGTTGTAGGACAGTAGCAGTTTGATGACATCTGCAGGTGTCGTCAGCTTCTAAAGTGCCCGTTTAAACCGCCTGACTATTCTCGTACCAGCGTGTCCGTTCGCCGCAGCGTAATGCAGCGCGCTGTTTCTGGAGTAAGGATCAATTGCCGCCGACACCAGTGTGGCTTTTCCGTGTTTCGTCTGCGTAGACAATTCCGAGAGATAGCTCTCCAGCTCGGACGTCTCATTAGCGCGAGCCAGATACAGGATCTCCTCGATCGCGTCGTCATCGAGTGTAATTCCAGCCATGGCGACGTTGATTGTGTTGCTGCGAATGTGGCCTCCCCAAAGCTAAGGTCGCGAAAATTTGGCGGGGTGCTGCATATTACGTCCGGAGCAGGGGTGGAGAGCTAGCGTCCGCACTAGCGTCGCTCCGCGCCTCCCCTCTTTGGGTGGTCGATCGCAGAATGCAGTTGACTCCATATTCCTCGAGGTTCATGGACATGGACATAGACGAGCTCCAGCTACATCCGCTGGGTCACGATGCATACGACGCTTTGCAATGCGAGCCCTTGCAAAGCGTCTCGAAACCGCTATCCACCCTAGGGCTTCACGCAATCGCCGACTCAAGGCTGGGCCCTCATTCACCTCGAGCTTCAAGATCAATTTCGACATATTGTAGGTCAAGTACTTGCTTCCGACCCTGTCTGCCCTCTGCTGTTATTCTTATCAACTTCTGATGAGCCAATCTGGATAGCACCCCAGTGCCTGCCACGCACAGTCCATCATCCTATACAACGCAATCTACCTCGGCGCTTCCACATGCAATATGTCGTATAGCGGCCAGATCTCTCTCCAAGCTCCACACCCGGTAGCATATTGTATTGCTACTACTAAGAACTCCGCTTCCTTCATCTTACGCTTTCCCCCTGCTTGTTGCTCGTTATGTCTTCATATAAACCTCGTTGTTGCAATCAAGGACTCTATCCGAGAACCTTCTTCCAGAACATCCCGACAGTCTCGACTGAGAGCTTACCGAGCACGCATGACGGATCCCCACGATCTCATGTTTCACTCCTCTTGTAAGTGCAGACAGGGGGGTCGCAGCATCTCACCAACAGCTTGCCAAACCCCGTCGCTAACCACAGATGAAAGCTAAATTCCCGGTCCAAGGACCAGGTTCAACATTTGCGCTTCATATTTGTACCACCGAACCGATACTTCAGTACATTGGTCGAGACTTGAGCTCTTACGAGCCTTTATACCCCTTGGCAGCTCTCACGCCACACGGATCTGAGCTCAGACATGACAATATTGAGGTTCGAGCGTAACAACCTGGCAATATCAAGTAGAAACCGTTGGGCAACAAGCGCTTTCCGTAGCGGGGAGATCTGGACACAGCAAGGATCCACTACGGGCACGTTCACCGTTTAAAGTCAGGGCACCAACAATACCGGATCAGAGCCGAACCACACTTCAAATCATGGTTCATCTCGAAGCGCTGTTGTCCGAACATCATGCAGCGTCGCGACCGTACCTGCCTCGGCTCGGCTCGGAATTGATTTCTTAATGCCAATTGTATGCTCCGATATACTTTAAAGCTACAGCCCCAGTAGAACTTCCCGATACGTAACATCAGCTCAACAGTCGTGGACTATCCTTGCATCCTTCTTTCCGCCACTGGGATACTAATTGAACCCCTTACACCTGCATCGCATAGCATATGCGAGTCATCGAAACGTCCGCACGCCGACGCTACCACCAACTCAGGCAGCGAGCGAGACTGCCATGCGTACCCGAATGAGAGGAATAGGGACAAGTACGGCGATCTCAATGAAAAGTCACTTTCGAGCATGTCATATAAACAGAAGGTACTCTGTGCCAATCAGGATTGATCAACAGTGAGTAGCATAACAAGCGTGCGCCATTGGCCATGTGTTTCTTCGGAAGTCTCAATATATCGATCAATCGACTACGATGCATCTTGCATAATCTGCCACTCAAACGGCTCTTCGACATACTTTATAGCGGCCTGATCCTTTTCGTCGCCGTTCCCGTGGCAAATATCGGTCTACTAAGCATCAATTGTGTACGAGCCCAATGAATAATCAAAGACATCACTTGCCTGTAGAATAGGCAAGCGTGAAAAATATCCTACTGGGGGTTATGTACTTGGTATTTTTTCGATGGTGCTATACAAACATTTTCGACTACTACAGGTCATTCGGTTCACATGCTTGGAAGCATGCTTGTAATTGGCGCATATCGAATCTCGAGATTTCAGAGAACGAATTAACTTGATCACTCTAGGGAGACTTTTGTATCTGCGGCTACGCCTTACTATCTCGTACAACGTAAAAAAAAATTCAATGATTTCAAACAAAAATAAAGTGGATGTTACACCAAGCTGATCATGCTTAGATGGTCTGTATCAGATCACTGTAAGGAGGTCATAGCTTGACAAAGTTGGGCTATCGATGTGCTATACAGATATTCATATCATTCAGACCAAAGGCTCATGGACCATTTAATATTTTGCGCTCACCGCTTAGCTAACGTCGCCACTCCCACCGATCTATCGTCCGCACCTCTCTGCCAAGGAATACTCGAAAGGCGCTGCTTCCCCTCAAACAAATTCACAAATCGATCCCGCAGTTTAGGATGCACAAGCCTCTTTGGTCTGGCCCATATCCTCCTCCGATCCTGGTTACTAAACGCATCCCGTATGGCACACATCTCCATCTTAATCCTTGCCTCCTGTATTCTCACCTCCCACGCTGGATACGTCGCAAGCGGCACGATGCAGATCCGATCGCCCGGCCTGAGAGCTTGGAGATGCGGTTTGTCCTTCAAGTTGTCGATGGAGTACTGTACTGAGCGTTCCTTGGGCTCGATGTCGTTCCATGCGAAGACTGGGCGCTCAAGCCAGGGTACGAGACGTCCAGTTTTGCTGTCAATTTTGTCGCTGCGGATTCGGGACCAGTTGCCGCCTGGGGTGTGCTCTGGGAACGGTTGCCGACTTGAGAGTGTAGTCAGTGTGATGCGGTGGATGGGGTTGCGGTTGCTGCTTTGTATCACTGGTGGGCCTTGTAGATAGGGCAGCTCGGTCATGAGTTCGTTGTAGGCGTACATGTCGTCGCGGTTGACTTCTGCGGTCTCGTGGATCTGGGCGAGGGTGAGGATCCAGGCTATGATTGGTAGTGGAACGGGTTTCTTTGCGGCGCGTCGCATGCATGATGAGTAGAAGAGCCACTTAGGCTTCGCGCGTTGGATGTTTATCACACCTGTACCTCCATTGTTCTCGAAAGCGAAGCGATCTCGAAGGCTTTCCGGTACTTTACTCAAGTCTGCGCCGTTTTGGAGCAAGATCTTGGCCGCTGGAATGTGGCCAAGCTCCAGGGCAATTGCGAGTGGCGTTTTCCCGGCGCGGTTTGTCTTATCCCTTTCGTATGGAAGGGTTGAGAGTGCCGAAATGGTCTCTTCGCATCCACGATACGCAGCGAGATGGATCGGCATGCAGCCAGCCCTATCAATCGCACTAACATTCCCGGGTACCTTGCTCAAGGTGTGAACAACATGTTGTTCTGGCGCAAGTGACTGCGTTGCTGTGCTCCATGCGTTCTCATGTCGCTCTCTTCCATGCTTTTGTATCTCTAGACCTCTCTGAGCTGCGAAGTGCAACGGTTTCCACTTATTGAAGTAGGACACAGTGTCAAAGTCATAGTCCTCTGAAGATAGCAGCTGCACTACACCGGCATCGTTATTGGAAGCAGCAAGGTGTAGAGCACTCATGCCTTGCCAGATGTCGCACGCTGCGATCCATGCGAGATGAAATCGTGGATCGTTTTGGTGATCACCCTTAATGTCATCGTCTGCATTATTTCTGAATATATGATCTAAGAGATCTTTGTTGTTGGCAAAAGCAGACAAGATATGGCTTTGGCCGCAAAAGGCAGCATAGCTGATGACGTGCCCAACCGACGCACCGCGGAATGTGAACGCTCCCGGTATCTCCAACACTTTGTTCGTGAGTTCGAGTGCTCCTTCGGAGTCAGGTAGAAAGTCGAGTAATAGTTCTTCGAAACCCCACGAGATTTTCGATCCATGATCTAGCAGCATAGTGGCCGCAGGATATGATCCCGGTCGAGAGTAAATGTTCGTAGGTAACCAGATTGCTTCAGCAAGGGGAGATGATGGACCATTTCTCCCCTCGGGAGCTCTTCGACGAAAGGGGAAATTGTCCTTGTACTGTTCGCTCAGGAGAAGCTCAAGCGTATCGGTCGAATCCCCAGAGGCTGCCCAGTATATCGCACTTGGCCTTCTTCCACGCCCTCTGAAATGCAGATTTTCACCCGATTGGATCAGCGTCTCCAGACTATCACGAAAGTTGAAGAACGACGCTAGGAGAGTTGCGCCGTAGCATGGTGGCAGCTTCCCCAAGGGATGCGCAAGGAAGGCTTGCCAGCGAATGAATCGATCACCATCTCCAAAGCCAAGATGTTTCGTGATATCTGGATATTTGTCCTTCATGAACTTTGAGAACGGCCTGCTTACAGCTGGTCCAGAGTCTAGGAGGACGTCTAGCACACTGATGTATGCCTCGTTTGCTCCGTTGTAATTCTTCCGCTGAAAATACGTGAATAGTTGCATCCACTTCAAGAAAGCCATGCTCTCATCCGCGCGGAAGAAAGTCTCAATATCAGCTTCCACTTCTTCGGTGAGGGCACCAGATTCGCAGACTTCGACCAAGTGATGGACAAGCCCGATGCAGGCGTATTCCCAAAAATCGGAAGTCTGGATTATGTGGTCGAATCTTTGTACTGTCTCTGGTACTGCTTCTGCACCATCTAGGAAGGGACGATACGGGTCATTCAAATAGGTGATGCAAACCTGCAACATGTCCAAATCAATGTCGCCAAGATTTTCGGGTACAACTGGGGAACCATCTGGCAACATGAATCGCGGAGAGGACGTGAGAAATTCGCGAGCCGAGGTATGGGTCATCCTTATAGTGCCAGTGTCCGGTGCTACTGTGATCAAATCGCCGATGTGTTCTTCAAGAAGCTCACGCAGACCTGGAATTCGGGCGGACTCGCCGACACCAGTTGTTCCGGGCTCAATACCCAGGCCTATCTCCAGCTCTTTGATCTTGAGGGGACGATATGATCGAAGAATCCACTTCAACGCTCTGATTGAGAGCTCTTTGGTATACTCATCGTCGACTTCTAAAAGACGAAGCAGCGCTTGTTTGTATAGGTCCTGGATATCGGGTGGTACTTCGTTGAGGGCTTTCTGTGCGGCACTCATTCTCGCCATCATCGTTTTCGAGCTCAGTCTTTTGACCACTACACTGGTCCATTTGAACATTCCCTCAGACTTCTCCATTATCGTATGTTCCACTTCGTCCCGAAAGGCACTGCTCCATTTGCAAACTTTGTCGGCCATTATTTGGTCGAGCGCATAGACAACGTACGCGCGAATATCTTGATCGTTGTTTTGCTTCGTCAACGTACGGTGATCGATTTTCTGCCCCAGCGAAGGCGGTAGGTGATGCGCAAACCACGGGTTAAGCCTCGACGTGAAAAGGATCTTCCAATTGGTTGGTAATCGAGCCAAGAATTTGAATAGGAGTTCGATCTCTTCTTCTGTCTCGTCATTTTGCGGGCACTCGTCGAGAGCATCGATAATGAACATTGTAATCTTTGTCTCTTTACGTGCTTGTTGTTCGTCGATGATTTGATCCATAATCTCCAACAACGACATGTCAGGTTCCAACCCATCCTGAAAGCGATTGGAGGCTCGCAAACGGCTGTTAGATAGCATCGAAGGCTTCAACTCGATATGTGGCTCGCCCATCAACTCATCCTTCCGAAACACTTGGTGTACAAGTGTCCGCAATAACGTTCGTACATTGCGTCGCGTCTCGTTGCTATCGAAAGCGAAGTAAGCGATTCCAGTGGTGTATCTAAGACGCATGTTGTCGGTGAGGAATGCCGTTAGTGATGACTTTCCGAAACCAGGTCCTGCCGACAGCCACAAGATGGAATTGCTTTTGCCGTCAACATTCCCATATTCCCATGTGTTGAAGGAAGGATCCTGAAAGATCCAGTCCCAAGTCCCCGGCGCTCGCACTCGAAGTTGGTTCTTCAGATTGTCTTCCACAGACACTGGTGCAAGCTGGCTCATGAACAAGCGACGCTGTTCGTGAAAAATGCGCAGCTGGTCCTTGGTCATCTGGTATTCAATTTCTTGCAGTTGCCGCTGAACCTGCGAATTCTCCTCGTCTCTTCTCGTCGCTGTAGCAAGATCAATTTCGCGATACGCCATGTCACAAAACTTATGGATACTTTCTGCTTGGCCTTTAATCCTCGCAATAGCACCTTTGAAGGCATCTTTGACATGCGACAGAAAGTTTCGCGATTTACCTCGCTTTGCGGAGTACAGTAGCTTGTAAACGTCTTCGAAGAAGGCCCAATATGAACTAAAGACTCTGTACAGGGCCCTATTGACACCCTCTGATGGGTTGTCACGGAAACGATACTCATGCTTGACCAGTATCTGGAAAGCTTCGTGAATCTCGTCGATGTGATCGCTGATCGCTTCAAATGCTTCCATATAGGAGGACGCAAGCTGTGCGCATATGGTCAGTAGCTCAACAAAACTCTTCTTTAGATTTGCATACGCTGACGGTGATCTTCAAACTGCCTACGACCAGTCCGGCAATGCCATGAGCATCGAGAGAAGCCAGGCTCGCTGCAAAATCGGCGAACATATTGAAGGTATCTATAGCCGGCCGGACCTTTTGCAGCGCTTTCAAGCTGGTGCTGGAATTCGCATGTTCAGCTTCGACCTTCTTGAGCATTTGGGATGCATCGTCGACATTCGAGGTCTGGAGCCATGTCCGATGCTCTGCTGAGAAAAGATGATTCGAGTCTTTGAGTCGGTCGGAGATGACCTTGGACCATTGGACCGACGTCCCAGCCATCACGAACAAGAGGCTGCGGATGCGACTTCGGTCGCTCACAGCTATTTTAAAGGTCGTTGTTAATGAAGTCTAGTCGGCCTTGATCTGAGTTGGTCGCCTGAATGCAATGTTGGCCTTCAGGCGACCTTCTTCATGCTAGGTGATATCATTGGCGTTTCCGCCCCCAAACCTTAGTTGTGAAACCCGTCGATCATTAGCGAAGGGTAGCTTTTCGTTGCAACTTGGCACACAACACCTCAAGTGTATATTTTCGCTGGTTCTTTGAGTCTGAGAGGTATAATATGGTTTGGATCAGGTGCGAAATGCGGTGCTGGGTTCCTCCGGAGATATGAGCTCGTACCCTAGTCTCCAAGACCACTTGGCCCATTCGCGCTTTCTCTTCCCTGTCTCTCGACTTCCCATATTCAGATCAAGAGCGCATCGATTCAAATCGACGAATTCGGGTAAGTGTTCAGTGCATATAGCCTTGTGAATTCCTGCTAGGACTGGATCATCGACTGTCGTTGGTATTTTGCGTTCTGGTAGCTCTTGCGGCCGTGTCTCCAGTGGCTGTGTACGAGTTATAGTCGGCTATGCGCGCCTTTGCGTTGACGGAAAGATGTTGTAGCTTTATCTCCCTCTGCTACGACTTTCGTGCCTAAGCAGCGTTGCCCGGCTCAGCAAAAGACGAGCTCTTCTGTCTGGTATTTGCCTTCCCTCAGCGCCTCGATCGCTTCTCCATCCATGAGACCTTGCACATAAGCTTCACCAAGAACCTGATACTTATCACCACGACGACGTATCGCTAACGGTGTGCTACATCCGAGCACAACCGCTATCAAATCGCCTCTTTCTGTCTGCTCAGCATCTCGTCCATAGATGTTATCGGGTGCCCAACCCATGTACCCTTTCTCTGTAAGCATGAGTCTTCGTTTCTTCGAACTACGATCGAAGCAAGAGTATACTTCCGTGTAGTCGAATTCCGAAGCATCCTGAGGGATCGCATCGTCGAAGAAGTCATCGAACAGGTACGGGCCTAGTGGGAAATTGCGGTTTGCAGTCCGGAAGCATTCCCATCGGAAATAGTAGCCTTCTAGACTGCCTAGGAAGCGCCATCCACGAAGCGCGAATTGTGGTCCGGCACGGGCGAAGGTAGAGGGGAGATGAAAGATGGCCGAATGACGGGCACTGGCTCTGTCGCCTCCTGCAACTCTATCACAAACTAGTGTTCGGTATACGGCCTCCGCAGTAGCGGTTTGGTCACCGTAGATACTGCGCCAGTTCTTTGCTTTTACAATACTGTCTCTCGACCAATCAAAGAAGCCGACCCCTCGGGCTGAAAGACTAGATACTGAATCGACAACGATGCCTGTGCATTTAAGGAACCGGCCGTCGTCTGAAAACACTGGATTGTGCTTGGTATTGCCACTCGCTTGATACGGTGTATGCTTGGACTTTTCAGCTCTACGAAGTCCCAGATATGCAGGACCCCAGACTGGGTGTTCATTGCGACTCCAACGGATGCGACCACGCCATTGCCAATCTGCTACCCATGAAGGCGCATTAGCCGGACCCCAGGGGTTACCTTCACGGATCGGATCCAGGTTGTCGTACACTTGAACAAATGCGCGAGTTGCTGCGGTATATACGGCGGCCTCGGCTTGCGCGTAATCTGGACGAAGTAATTTGGCGACTGAAGGAGGCATGAGCCCAGCGAGAGCATAGACTTTGTCTCTCATGTCAGTACAATCTGCCGAATTAGCAAGATCCAGTAGCCTCCCAAGGCTGAGCTCGGTATTGCCTCCACGACTAAGCATCGACATGTCTTGGTAGACGAGATGCAGACTAGTAGTCCTCCAGACAGATGCCACATCCACCTTAGATGTGATAACGTCTTGCTCAAGACAGCTGTCTTTGATAAGCCAAAGATGCTCTTGTAGAACCGCAACACCCTTGCAGAATGTTGGCCAATCGATCAATATGTTGCCACACCTAAGCCACGTCGACGTGCTCCCCATACAAATCTCCTGGATGATCCATAAACGGTGCCAATACGGCCGCTCCATAAGCTCCTGCAATGCGAGCCAATTTCTGCTGCCAACGAATTGTGGATCAGCTCCCAGGCGCGCCTCGATTTCGTCCACATAGCCTTCCTCTTGAAAGAACGCCAGATCTCGGATGAGTTGAATGGCAGCGCTGCTTCTTTGGTGCTCTGGTCCTAGCCATGCAATAACAGTCCAAGCACTGCTATAAATGACGCGCATAAATTTGATTTGGCGAGCTCGTTCGGCCAAATCATTTTGGTTGATGCACAACGCGTCAACCCACAATCTGAAGCGACCGTTGAACTCGCCGGCATCACGGAACTCGGCCAGAGCTAGGTATAAATTGGAAGTCACCATAGTCTTCTGGCCATTTAAGACGATCTGGCGAAGGCCCTTCCTGTCGCCCCACGCATAGGACAAGGTTGCGAAGTCGCCCCAGCTGTATCGATGCAATATGGAGGATGGCTGCGTGCTGTTTATGCGCTTCAGTGCCGACGAGTGAGCTAACCTATGTGAGAGCCGCTCTTCGGTCCATTTCTGTCCGAATTCTTCTTTATCGAGCCTATGCGATGTATTGCTAGACCTGAATTGCTCGAAATCGAGTGACAAGTCCTTGAGGCTGTGGGTTTCCAGGTGGCAATGAACAACCTGGGAGTCCTTCGTCTGTGGCAATACCCGCAGTAAGCGTATCTCCTTCTTTTTCGCATCTAAACGCCTGTACACTGTTTCTGTCTTTGGCGCGTTGTTCACAGTGTGGAAAAGCTTCGGCAACATCGCGGACATGGGGAAGGTTGACGATGTGACCTTCGTGGCCTTAAGAATGTCCTGAGATGCGGGCTCGTGCGATACGGGCTTGTGTGGCTATGCACCTTCAGCCACTGCTCACGAAGGATTTTCGACTTGAGATCAAAGAGTCCATACGTAGTCGGAATTCGATTACACGGAAATTCTATGGCGAAGGTGCTCGTATGTATACCTAATAATGCGTAGATGTTGAAGAAATTGGGATCGCTTCAGGTATCAGATAGGGATCATCGTGAAAGGTCACGTACATCTCGATAAGGGTAGCTGACGATAGAGAAATAACATGCTCATTGTTCCACCAAAGCTCACTGTGTGCGAGTCCTCCTGGAAAAGCACTTATGAAGTTGGAGACGTTGTAGAGGATACCCCGCTTACCGAGCCGGTAACAGTTCACCAAAGGAATGGTTTTCCACCGCCTAGAGTTCCGATACAGAACGGAAAGTGTTGGAATGATGTCAACAATCCTAATCACCTTCCAGGATTGAGAATAGAGGCGCCGGCAACGACAACGGCATGGTGGAATACAGTACAATCAAGCTTCTCTGGCAGGGCCTCGTGTAGCGAATGATTGGTCAGGGTGTCTCCGGTTCCTGCATGCACCTCCGGCCTCTTCTCCACTGGGCTGGATGGCGCCATCAAAGAGTTCAAAAGCTTCGCTTCCTCCCATCTCTTAATCTATTGCTTGTCGTCCATGCACCGTCGAGTTCGTCATTGTAGTTGCTGTGTATTCGTTGTTGTCTCTCGCAGCGTCCGTCTCGAGTCGTTCACGATGTTTTCTGGGGTATTCCTAGCCCTGTTAGCAGGCGCACTCGCGTCAAAGGTCCCGGATGTCAGCAGTACGCTGCAGAATATCTTGAAGAACACGGATGGCTCGAACAAGTATACATATCCAACGGACTTCACGCGGGGCATCATACCAGTAGGCTGGAACCGATCGACAGAAATTTGCATCTGAAGCTGACCATTACAGAAACCACTACACAGCCATAACGACTATTGGAGGGATGTCCCCTTCTACACTGGGTTAAGCTATGGAGCTGTAAGCACGGAGGCAGATGTATGGTTGATTAATGGGACGCTACATGTAAGTGATACTAGGTTGCTACTTGTTACAACCTTTCGTACCCTTGGGTGCATACTCTTGGCGTAATTGGCCTGGAAATTAAAGAAGCTTGAACGCGACTTTTCCGAAGACGATTGACGACAAGTCAAAATCTTCCATTGCTGAACGATCTCGCTGACATATCCAGATCGGTCACGAGATATCTGCGCTGACAGATGATCGGACGTTAGACTCTCTGTACATCCAGCCCATCCTTGACACGTTGAAGCGACAGAACCCCGAAACCAAATTTGTCACCGCTCCAACTAGTAATGGCGTCTTTGACACCAGCTCAGGGCAAACACTGTACCTCTTCATTGATCTCAAGACCTCCGGTACAGAAACTTGGCCCGCCGTTCTGGATGCTTTGAAGCCTCTGAAGGACGGTAACTACCTGTCAACCTACGATGGTACGACCTTCACTTCGCGGGCTGTAACTATCATTGGGACCGGGAATACGCCTATCTGGCTCGTTCAAGCTGCGACGCCCAGATACGCTTTCTATGACGCGCCTCTAGCTCTATTATCGACTACGTACTCCAACGTCACGGCCTTTGACTCTCCAATCGCATCAACAGACTTCGCTGTCCAATTTGGTGAGGTCAGGAATCAAGAGTTCAACGAGACGCAACTAGACACATTGAGGGCACAGCTCAAGACCGCTCACGGTAAGGGCATCAAAGCCAGATACTGGGACCAGCCTGGTTGGCCGGTTGGGACCCGCAATGCAGTATGGAGGATCTTGTGGGATGAAGGTGCTGATCTTATCAACGTCGATGATATAAAAGCAGCGGCAGAGTTTTGGGAGAATAGAGGTTGAGCGAGCAATATCATGTATAAAGGTGGAGGAAATTAAGAGGTGAAGCTACTGACCTTGGATGTGCATCCAGTCATTAGACCGTATGCAGCCTAGCAGCAGAACGCGCAGGTACCAAAAACCATAGATACTTTTCCCGTCATACACCATCAGACGCCGAAGTTCCAAGGTCGTTACTGTAAAGCGGGAGGACCCTAGAGCGAACCAACCGTCCGGCATGTCGTTGGAGAAAGCCCTGTAATGACATACGACACCTCGGCTCGATGTCCCGACATCGCCCAAACCAAGGCGTAGCAGAGCCGCAACGCGTGGCCAACATCATCACCTAGGTCAGTAGGGGCAGCAAAGATCAAGGCACGGCATACTAGGAGTATAAGCTCCAAGCCAAAACGCTTGAAGAGATCTAATCTCGGCGCCGCATACCGCCCAATGGGCCGATGTCATGAGCCCTCATCCCCAGGCAAAGTACGGTCAGCTACGTATCCGGGGCCCCTCCATTACGTATCTTTCCCTTGCGATGACGAGGTGTGTGCTACACAGCCTTTTCACGGTAGTGCGATGATGAAGCATTCTGAGGTTGAGGTTGTAGCCTTACACTAGTAAACGGTAACCACATCCAACCCGCGAGTCCGTTTGCAAACACTTACCAAGGATTACTCCTCATGCACCACCTCCTTGACACCCCCTAACTCAAACCCAAGCGACCGTGCCTGCCCAAGCCGGGCCTTCACCCTTCACCGTCCCGTTGTTGCATCTCCCACACGGTCTGGACCCTTTCTCGACCTGCCAGGAAACGCCGAAACACGCAGGGAACCGCCAGGGAACCACCCAGTTAATGACACGTCGGCAGCGATTGATTTCTCGGAGGAACAACTGAGCCTATCATTTTTCCAAGGTAATGCGCTGATCGCGAGGACGCTCGGGCGCGAGTGGTGCGAGCAAAACGCCGATCGTGCTGTAGGCATCCTTCGGGATGGGAACCCGTTATGACGATCACACAATGCACCCGAGGTGAGCGGGGTGACCTCGAGCACATGAGATGTATCGTGGTCGAAATGAGGTCTTTTTGAAAAGTGCAACGAGATGACACGAAGATTCGGCTGTTTTGTTCTCAGTGGAGTGGATTGTAGCAGCTATTGTGTCCTGAGCGGGATGGCACAGTACCGAGGAAATGTCCAGGATATTTAGCTAACGACTATCCTTCCCGGATCCGTATTTGTGTGTGACAATCAGTAGGTCTAGATGTGCTGTACGAGTCGCGGTACGGAGCACGTCGTTTTGAAACCATACAAACTAACACTGAACGCGCACATTTCAGGAACCAGTTATAGAACTTAAATGTAGAAGTTGTATTGATTGTCAATGGTCAAATGCAAGGATATCTTGCAAAATAACGCCATGCCTTGCCCAAATCTTCGCTAACATGATATACAATAACGCCCTTGAATGTTGGAACAACGGAATGCATCAGCCAGCAACGGCCTCGCTATTCTAAAGCGTGAATATAATGTCGTCTGTTCGATAAACATGGTCCAATGCGAGCTTCCAGCTGCGTCGCCGACGACAGGTTCGCATCTGACGGTGCTAGACATTGTGCTATGACGATGTAGAGCTGACTGAAGTGTGACTCCGCGAGGCATCTAATGATGCAGTTGATGACCGTCTGCGGGCTGAGTCGGTAGCAGTGCTCAGCTGGCGCTTGGTATGCTCGTGCATAATTCTGTCCAAACAGTCAGTTCATACGGCGCAAAAACAGGATGATGACAAAACATACCGAGCGTAGACAGACATGGCCTGATCTGGGTTATCGAGATCGAACTGGTTGGTGAAGTTATGCTGAGCAGACATTGGCTCAGAGAACTCTCCGGAGACGAAGACGGATGACTGAGACATTGTTTATGGATATGGTGCTCTGGGGAAACACAACGCCGATGAATGCTGGTGAAGGGAAGTGAAGTAACTGTTCAGTTGGTATCGAGGTAAGACTTGAGGCTGCAGGTGTAAGGAGTAACAGCGGGGCGGGGGACGAAGATAAATAGCTGGTTGCGGAGCGGAAAGCCTTCTTCAGGGTAGCGCCTAGCGTGCAGCAAGTGGTTTCGATCGGCAAAGAAAGATAGAGTTGGGACCCACACGGGTCGGTTGCTGTGAGGTCAGAATCTAGGGTGGATCAACGGGATGTCGCCTCGAAAACAGGGATGTGGCAATCGTAAGCAGCTGACTGGATGACGTTACGCAGTATGTGTGGAGCGAGACATGCTAGAGTGAACACAGGACCCTGTAGATCTCTCTACATTCAGCATTCAGGGTCCTCGGGGAGCCCTGCCCAGCCCGGTCGAGAAACGCATCAGGGATCATTTACTTACAGTACGCTGTGAGATCATCGGTTCTGGAAGCCGTCATTGGCTGGATTCATATGCCAGAAGATAGCCGCAGAACGGAATTTATTGAACTGCTTACACGCGGCATTTTCGTGCTTTCCTCGTGAATCTTCAAGTAGACAAAGTCCTCGAGGCCAGCTGAAGCCAGTCATAGTCACAGGCCGCTCTCCACGAGGCTGCCTTGATGGGTGTGATGCAAGCGGGCTGGGTAGCTGGCAGAGCCCCATTGTTGTGGCGACGTCAGACGAGGAGCCGCTCCAGCTTGGGGCAGATATGGGTGGGTGGAGCGACCCGAGAGCATGGATGTGATTGACACGGTGAACTCATCGTGCCATGGGATTCTGGCAAAACGCCCTTTTGGTGGCACGTTGAGGTCCGATGTGATGTCATCGGCCTACGCCGAAACGAAGGATAGCGCGATGCACGGGCCATAGCCGTCATCATATGCAGGGTCCGAAACGTCTTTGTGTCCGCCTCCACGACGTCAATTCTGGTGTGACGATGTTGAAGCTGCCTTGCAGCATCCTCAGCCGCCTCAATCCTTCGCGCTACTTCTGCGCTCTGGTCTCAGCGGTACCTTATCCCGTCCCGCGCCATTTTAATAGACGAAGAGCCCCTTTCTTTCTCAAAGTGCGTCATTCTTCTGTCAACTACCCCATCATAACAATTCTTGCAGTTCCAGCATGTTGGAGATTCTCAATTTCCTAGAGCTTATGTACCAAGGACGATATAGGCGCCTTTGCATCGATGAGGGCCCGTGGAGACGCTGAAAGCGGAGTCGGAACCCAACGGGACTTCATCCACAGTCGACTATGGTCCGTACCGATGGGATGCTGCTGTGAGTGGTCCATCGTCACCATCGACGTGCCGTTTTTATAGGCTTGACTCTCTGCTCTGCTCACTCGCGACATCGACGATGAGAGCTGATCTGATCTCGCGTTTCGAGGTTATCAGTCGCCTCACCTCGCGCCCACGTTCCTTCAAAACCAGAACTTCTCAACGAGCCATTTCGCCAACTATCAATTTTGCCGACGGACCTGCACGGCGTGCCGAATCTGCCAATGTCATGCACTGGATTCGCGATGCTCTCCATTTTGTTTAGCTAAGATCGATCTGGATCCGCGGAACGAAAAACTCTCCCGCAGAGGCAGCACTTTTGGTAGTTCGTCTCGAAAAGCGTCTCGACAAAGCGTGCAGCGGTGAATCGAGCGATCGCGATTCCCAAAGAGGCTGAAGTCAGACCACCGCCGATCGCATCCACAGTGACGATGTTTGCCACCCGGCATACAGTAAGCGGTGATCTCTCCCAAGCACCAAGCAGTGTCTTGTTTACGCTTGATTAATCGGGAAGTCTTGCCTTGAAGCTGGGGCATAGCGCTTGCGCGCTTACTCTCACCCTCGATGCTGCATCTTAAGATGTGCTGCTGGAACTGCGATGTTGCGCGTTTTCGTCAACTACCGTCGCAGAATCATCGTCATCTGCCAAGCTTAATGTCCAGGCGAGCTGATCATAACGGAGTCCGGCACCGGGAGTATTCTCAATGATAATCGAGTTGGTGAAAGTCAGACCCGAACATTGTCATTTCAACGACTGGTTTGACTGTGCATGCATGTGCCAGTCTCAGTGAGTGGAACTCGTTGCGATGCAAGGGCGCCGCTCGAAGCGACTTCGTCAACAACAGCAAAAGCTAATTAAGGTTTGCTAAAGATCGAAAGTATAGGCGGAGCTTAAACCCACCTCGTCTAAGCATGCGTCCCTAGTGACAGCCCATACTACACCAAGTCAGACCACTATTTGATCATCTCTTGCAACATCCATCGTGCCTCTGATCCGTACCATTGCTCCGGGTTTAGAACTCGCTGCAGTATTACCTTCTCCAGGCACAGGCAGCATAATTTACGTGCTGGACTAAATCTTTAAGCTCTTAATCATTCATAAATAGAATTGTGCATTTATAGCCGTACTTGAATAAACCATGAACCAGAAGAGTATCATCGCAGCGCGCTACGCTCATTAATCAATCACACAAGAACAATTATCACCCCACACTCGCGCTAACGCCTGCTGACCTCAGCTCTATTTACCTTCTCGACCTCACAACCCCGTGTGCATAATGGCATCTGGCCACTAAATGCATGTAGCTAACACTTGAGTCCCGTTACTAGCAGTTCTGCTAATCCACGGTTGACTTCGAACGAGAGCTACAATATGCGAAGGACCCGCGCAGAGTCAAATAAAAAAATTAAACGTACTACGTAGTCGTCGCCCTCCCTTTGTCTGTTCTTCCCCAGCAAGTCGGTTTTGCCAGAGATGGGGATCGCGGGAATTTGAGGACACGTAGGGATTGAAATCGATTTGTTTAACTTCACTCACTCACACACTGCCCGCAAGCCATCTTACCCAGCAACTCTGTCGGACGATAAGTTGGGAACGGCTACTGAAATACTCTCTCTACATCGCAAGCCACTACTGCGATACTGCACATGAGTTGTTCACCTCGTTCAATATCTAAGTAACTCTACAGCCAATCTAGTTCATACTGGTATATGTTATCTAGGGGATGACTTCAACGTGGCGTAGATGTTCAACTCTCTTGGATGCGAAGAATATCTTTCCAGTAGCTACTGGTGAGTGTTAGGACTTGGAAAGTTTATAATATAACCAACTCGTTATAATCATCAATCTATGTTGCATACGACTAAGAAAAATACACTATCCAAGTGCACCACCACTTCACCTGTCGATCTCGACCTACAGTGTCACTACACCATTTCCTTAGCTAATGCCACAACATCGCATCGAACCAGTCACCAAGCACGAGATGTGCAATGGTACTAGATAGATTCTTAGACAAATATCATCCTGCCACGACCACCGATCAACTCCTACCGCTAATGCAGATCCAGCTCCACAACTCAACTCTTTTGAAGAAAACAAGAGGTAGGGTATATACAAAGCAACCTTCCCTCGACGACCAAGCAAAGGAAAATGGGAAGGAAAAGGATATCGACCCATTGCGCTCCTAGTAAATGCAAGCACAGTGACACCCAAGATTCGAACCGGCCGTGAATCCATCAATACGCAAAAAGCACACACACCCCCAACTGTTTCTCACCAAGCCTCCCAAGTGAGCCTTCCTACCCAGCTTGCCCCGTCCTCAAATTCGTCAACCGGTCACGGTGCGGAGCAGGACTAGCACCCCGACTCGCCGGCCCCCCGACCCTCGGACTGCGCGGCACACTCTGCGCCCTCGTCCCCATGCCCACACCTCGTCCAGTCTTCAACTTCGCCATATCGTCTTGCACCTGATGCAGCTGCTTCTGCAGGAGACCGACCTGGTTCCTCGCCTTATCGCGGTCCTGCACAACTTTCTTGTACTGGTTATTGTAGAACGTCTTTGCGACTTCCGCGGCCTTGCTCTCCGCTTTCTTGCGGTAGTCTGCGACCTGGGCTGTGAGGGTCGTGTTCGTATCTCGGAGCTCTGAGGCATAGGTCTGCCCGGTCTGGTATGATTCTTTGACGAATTCGAGGGTGTTGGCTGTGCTTTCCTCTCGCTTGACGGCGCGCTCCTCGTTAGCTTTAGCTTCCGCGAGCTCTTTGCGGAGGTTGGTGATTTCCGCGATCTTAGCGTCGTCGGACGCGAGGTTGATATCTTGTAGCTGCTGGAATTGGGCCTTGAGTTCGCCTAGCTCGGCGGCCTTCTTGTCGAAGCGATCGATGTGGTATTGCTTCTGCTTGTTCGCCAACTCGGCCTTCTCGATCGCGGCCTTGAGCTCGCGGTTCAAGTCCAGATGCAGTCGTCGGAGGTCTTCGAACTCGTTGTGTCGCTTATCAAGAGCTGCTTCGAAGTCACGGCGGCTGCGTTCACTGGCTTTGAGAGCCAGGCTCGTTTCTTCCAACTTGGCCTGTAGGCTGGTTATGGCGTTACCCACAGCAGTTCCGGGCATCGAATCAGTGACGTGAGTGATCTCAGCATTCACGCTGTCGTCGTGCTCTGCAGTTCGCGCCCTCTTGTTCGAAACTAATTGGTCATCTTCTAGGGGACGCTTCAAATTTGCTGTTTCATGAACAGGCGAATTTGTCAATTCCTGCGAGTGCTGCGATTCGAAATCGATAACATCCTTGATGCTACCGATGGATGGTAACTCCCATTCGGATTTCTCTTGAAGCCACGCCGCTACCATCGAGCCGGACTCTACAGCTGATGGTGTTTCGATCATCGACTTCCCGATTGTGGATTCTATGTGAGCCAAGCTGGCGAACATGGTATGCAAACGCCGTTTCTGATTCAACGTTGGATTGATGTACCCTTGGATGTGACTGATGGTCCCCGGGATGATGAGGTCGATAACAGGTACCGACGGCTTGTCTGGGTTGATGGCCCATTTGTTTTTGCGTATTCGACCTGTGTCCATTGGACCGTCAACACAGATAATGGCGCTAGGTGGCCGCACGAGCGGACTTGAATCGCTCGATAGTATCGTGACAAACAGGTCTCCATCTACCTCGGAAAGCTTCGCCTTTCGGCCTATGGCTGGACACGAGTAGTTGACCGCTTTAGCCTGACAGAATCTCTGGATAATGTCGAAGAGTCTCTTATTGTCCTTCTCGATAACGACGAGAAGGTGCAGTTGTGAATCTCTGAGAGAGTCGAAGAGAGAGCTTAGGAAGCGAAACTTCATACTACTCTCCGTGTCCCAACTCATCTGGGTCGGTAACCCAATAGAGTCACTTTGGATGTCGCTCTCAGAGTAGAGCAGGTCTATGTGGGTCTCCACCGCTCTGAGCGTGTCGGCCAGAGCTTGTATTTCCCTGATATCAGAATAATCTTCGGGATTCTCTACAAACTTTTGCCATTCGTCTTTCTTCCGCCTTGTTTCCTCAAGATACATATGTCGCTGCCTTCCTTCCATCGGAAGTGGAACCACATACTCTTCAGGGAGAAGATCAAGATCATCGTTCAGCAAGCTGGCGCCGTTGTCGCTACTAGCATCACTAACAACGGACGACCGCGAGGTCGATGCTGCGGGTTCTGGAGCTAACATAGGGATTTCCAGGGGTGCTGGCGCGGGAGCTGATACAAGGGCTGGTGGAGACAGCGGCGCGGGGAGAGCTTCTTGTGGTATTGGTCTTAACACCGGAGCTGATGAGACCACAAGATCAGCATCAGCGGAATTGCTCATGGCAACTTCCCTGAGGGAGGTCGGAACCGTTCGTTGAGGTGATCGATCCGGAATTGTGGACGGCGACCTTGTTCCGGTTACGGATGCATCGGGAGCATTTGATCTTCGACTGAGTGGTCCCAGACTAGATTGGGCATTGCCTTTAGCAAAAACCGCATTGGCGATCTCCTCCCAGTCCTGATCGTCCAAGTTGAGAGACATTTTCGATGGCAGTTGTGACGAGTTTGTGGGCGTATGTAGAGGCGGGGGCGCGTTGGACCCAAAGGTTTGCAAAGATTGCGAAGGCACGCGGGGTGGCGGCGAGGAGCCGTCGTTTGACGATGCGTACGATGAAGCTGATGACTCGGACGAACAATCTTCGTCTTGCTCAGTCACCTTCTCACTTCCCTTCTGGCCTTGTGGAATCAACTCAGCTGCTTCTAGCTCTGTCGTTGGCCTAACGCTACCTATGGAACTTTCCGGTGTGTTAGTGTAGGAGGTATTGGTCGTAACTATTTGTGCGTCTTGATGATGCGCAAAGTCCTCTTCTTGGGGCCCTGATTCCGCAAAATCACGGCAGCTGATAGTGTCCCTTGCAGGAGTTGAACGGGATGATTCTGCCTGTGATTGAGTTGCTGGCTCCGTAGGATGGGAACTGGAGAGATTTTCACCAATGCTTGAACGGGAGGTGATATGCACTGAGCCAGCTAAATGTCCTCCGTCAGTCGTCGCCGACGGCTCTGCGATCTCAAAGCGTATGAGACCCTGTGACGGTTGCTGCGATGACTCGGGCACTGCTGTCGCGTGACGAAAGCGAACGGCTTCAGCTTTAGCGAGGAGCCCCTCACACCTAGGGCGTAGTGGCTGCTCTGACGCAGATCGCGCGTCGTTGGTTGTTCTAGATGGCCGCTCTGGGACGAATAGCAGATCCGTCCCCTGATCGGACGGTGCTGCGATCTCTTCTTGCAAACTTAAGTCCTCGACAGCTTCTACGTCAACAGTCTCTTGCTGCTCTGGAGCCGTCGATAGGGGTTCCGGATCCTCAGCTGACGCTTCCACTTGAGACTCCGTTATCTGCGCGTTGACTGAGCCCTCTGGTATGCAACGTTGCGGTTGTTGTGGGCCCGTTTCTGCTTGTTCGCTGGATTCCTCCTGTGTGAGCGGTGCGGCGCTTTCGGGCTCACCGATACGAGCGTCCACCTGCGTTTCCGGGACAGAAATGTCAGGTTCCGAAGAGCTGTCGATGGACTCGATCGGGTCTTGTGTCTCAGGTATAGACACAGGCGAAGGGTACTGTTGCGAGGACCCGTACGATTCGGCTGGGGAGGTATGTGGCCCGGTAGACACTAAGCCTACGCCAGAGCTCTCGAGCGGTGGGTCGATGTCGGTAGTGCCGGTAACCGTGCCCAGACTCTGCTGCTGGGTGGAAGTGGTGGCTGCTTCAGTGGACGGCAGGTAGCCCTGGGAGGCTTCTTGGCTTTGTGAGTCTGGAATGATGCCAGCGGACACGAATGATGCTGCTACTGCTGCCGGAGCGGAGCTCTCGGGGAGGGAAAGGGGTGGTGGAGACTGTGCTTGTGTGGTCGACGTTGCTTGCAACGCTGAGTAGGGAGAGCTTTCGGCGGAGATGGGCTCGAACTCATCCAAGTTGGCGCGCTGGCTGGGCACGACTTGAGGCGACGCTTGACGGCGGATCGGGGTCCTGGAAGTGGGAGTGCCTGCTATCGACGAACGAGGGCGCTGCGGTGATGGGGAGGACGGGACTGCGTAGACGTCGACCGGCGGGCGGCTCGTCCCGTTGGCACGTCGACGGAAAGGTGACTGTGCAGTACTGATCGGGCTGCTCTCTACCACTGGCGGCTGTCGTGGTTTTCGCAGCCTCTGCGGCGCTGTCGCGTGTGGGGGACTCTGCAGGTGCGTAGAATCTCCTCGTGCCCTTGCTTTGCGCGTCTCGGCAGCCCTCAGAGCTTTCGTCCTCTCCCAGTCGGCGACCGCTTGGGCGTTTGCGTTTTCTTTGGGATACCAACGAATTGGGTACGGCTCTCCCGTCTTCGGATCGATGCCCTCCCACTCAATTTTATATTGCGTGGAGCTTTCGTCGAGAATCTCCCGCACCGGGTACAACTTGTTGTCTTCGGCCTCCTCTGCTGCCGGCTTCTTCTCTTTCTGCTTCTCGAGGTCGATGACGGCCTTCACTTTCTGCTCGGCTGTCTGCGCCGCTGCGCGTTTTGGGCGTTTGCTGGGTGCTGGGGTTGCGGCCGGAGTGGAAGATAGCGTGCGCTTTCGTTTGCGTGCCAAGGGTGTGCTCGTCGCCTTCGAAGGTGCCATTACGCGCAGTGGCGGGACAAGGCCAAAGAGCTGCTGCTGCTGCGGGCGTCCATAGTCAGTACACGCCCGCAACCGGGGAGGCGGGAATGCGCATAAAGGTGATGTGAGTGGGATGGAGTGCACATGGACGGTTTGAGCCTGGTAGTGGTGGACGGGCCGCCCGCCTGGGGAGAACTCACAGTGTGCCAATCAGACGACGAGCCGCCCGCAGCTCCGAACAAAGAATGTAACTGGCGGCGGAACTTTTTGTGAGCACAAAAAGGAAAGAGGACCTGCTGCAGGAAGGAGAACACGCGCAAGGAGAGTAGTTTGGAAGGCAGTGCTCTGAGCGTGTGTTGAGTTTATGTGCATACTCGTTGGCGTTTGCTAGCTGTGAGAGCCCACTTGAGCTTGCTGTCGCGCTGCTGTACCGAAATAGGACTGCAGTAGCGGCCTGTATTGTCTTGTATCAAACACAATAGGAAAGTACACCTGGTGTTACATTACATCTCGATCATCCCAATCGCGGTGAAGGTGAAGGTGAAGGTGAAGGTGATGCTGTAGATAACTCCACTATTACACAAGACATTGAGCTTTTAGAATATTTTAACTAGCAATCGTACAGTTTCTTTTTCAGTCCGGCCTGGCTACTGTTTTCACACCCCTCTGCCGCGATATCCACCCCCTCGACCACCCCGGTGTCCTCCACGAAAATTACCTCGATTGTTATTGAATCCACCCTGGTACCCGCTCTGACTGTAACCCCCGTATCCAGCACCATTGTTGAAACCCTGATTGCTGCTATAATTCTGATTGTTTCCATATTGCTGGTTGCCAGGCCCAAACGGTGGCGCGGGGTATGCATTGGGCTGCATTGGACCGCTGAAGTTTGGTGCACCTGGCATGCCCCCCAAATGACCTGGTGGGAATGGGGGAGGGAACGGTGGCGTGGGGAACTGGGCAGGATATCCCGGGGGCATAGGGAAACTTGAAGTGTTCATGGAAGGAGGTGGTGGTGGCGGAGGGGGCGGAGGGGGCGGAGGAACAAAGCCCATTCCTTGATTAGTGTTTGGAAAATTATTCCAGTTTGTCGGCCCATTGTAGTTGTTCGGAACAGGGGGCCTTGGACCGTCCCAGGCAGGCTGGCTATTGAAGCGAGGTGTGTTCTGGCCGTACGGGCTTTGTGAGGGAAAACGACTCTGCTCAGAGCCTCTGTCGTTGATATGATAATCTCGGTCGCGATGGATCTCATCTCTGCCATCTCGTGCATAGTCCCTGACATCGTCACGCGAGTCTCGTCGTCGGCTTTGTTGTCGTCCATCCGCACTGCGCGATCGTGACCGACTGTCGCGGCTGTCATAGGAAGACCTCGAATCTCGCCTGCCATGGCGACTACGACTGCGACTTGAACTCCTGCCTCGGTAGCGTCGACGTCGTCCATGGCTCGAGTCGTCCGATGAATAGCTGGCGCGTCTTGCGGCTCGTCGTGGAGATTTGGATCCAGGACTACGGCTCCGGCTGCCGTACCGGCGTCTATCAACGTCCATCCGTTCCGACTCTTCGAAAGCTTCCCGCTCGGTGACGATGAATTTGGGAACACCCGAGCTGTCCATATCCTCGCAAAGCTCTAAGGACCAGCCATAGCCATTGTCGAAGTACGTCTCTTTCTCCGTCTCCTTGTCGACCTTGCCTAGGTGACCGCCGAAATCGAGACCAAGGAAATATTTGTCTGTCTGCCCAGTGGTGTTGTCGCCCGTTGGGTAGTACCGAAGATCGATGTTCTCGAAGAATTCGTCGAGCAAGGTAGTAGCCTTCTCAGAAACTATGCCGCTCTTGAGATTCTTGACCCGTATGTCGTTCGGTGTGATAAGTCGATCTGGGTATATGATCATGTGATCGAGCATGTAAGAAGCCGGAAGATCATGCCAGAGAGCGTTCCTGTCGCCAAACCACTCCGGTAAGATATATCCGTCTTCTGCGTCACTTCCGCCCTCCTCATCCAGACTTCGGTCTATGTAATCTCGTAGAATGTTGCTGTCTACAGCGTTGTAGATGTTGCTGGTCTCCCAATACTTGATCAAAGCTGAGACTTTGGCCCCAGTCATCGAGTCGGCCCATGGAAGGTAGCTTGCCGCAAGCCTAAACAGCTCTTGGGTGTGCTCTTTGAGGGTGGTTGCAGCAAGGCCAGGTGTAGATTGTGCAGGGGGATGGTGTCCGTCATGGTGGAAGACGTCACTCAACACATACAGTATACGCACCAGTTGGGTGGCATGCCTGCCTCGCAATGACTCTGGGTCAAAGGCAAATGACTTAGCGAGCACGACGAGATAGTCGCCCAGCGCGTTCAGGCGAGCTTTGGACGGAGCAGCTTCTTTCATAATCCATTCTCTACAGGTCTATACAACGGCTATTAGTGGGCTCATCAAGGGTGATTTATGCAACGAAGTTACCTGAACGTTGGTAGGAGAGCACTGTTGAAGAGCGCGATTCAGAGCTTCGCAGAAGGTCTTGATACTGTCTGCGAGGACGGGCGATAGATTAGGGGTATCAGGGTCATTTTTGCCGAATCCGAGACTAAGTTTAGTTTGCGCGATCTGAAGACTCGCTTGAGTACGCTGGTTGGATTCCTGATTTACCATCTTGTCGCGTATGAGTTCGTGGTGTGAGCGGCGAGGGGAAGCGGAGGTCGAGGAGTTGCGTGGAAGAGCTTGAGCAAGAGCGCGTCTTAGCGTTTCTTGGCACTGCCACGTGCTTCAGTGTAGCTGCTAATACCACCTAGCCTCTCTCTGGACAGTGATCAACTTGGGATTTGAATTTGTGCATAATCGACGAGTTTCTAGGGAAGAATAGATGCCAGACATTCAGTGGCAGTGTCTGGTTCATGTAGGGATAGCAAGGTCCGATCTTCAGGGCATGAACGATGTTCTACAATATAGTAAATACAAGTACAGATGTTTTGTTTACACCCTTCCCAGCGCCTCTCGCACCCTCAGAACAGCTTCCCTAGCCCTTTTCCTCCCAACAGCCCCCTCGTTCTCCATAGTAGGTCTCTCAGTACGTCGGACTATCAACCTAACCGTCTCCTCTGTATGCTTCAAAGTCTTTCTGCCCTCCTCCCTCAGCTCAGCTTGCCACATCTCTCTTGTAGATTCCCATAACTTCTGCATCCGCCGCAGCGAGTATACGAAACCTAGAGCCGCCACAGCACCAGCTTCGAAGACGCTGAAAGTGGGCATCGCAACGTAGAGAAGTGCAGACAGCGCGCTGCTGAGAGAGGTTGTGGAGAGAGTTTGAAGGACGAGACGTTGAGCGAAGGCTTGAAGAGGTGGGATTGTGTCCTTGAGAAGTATGGTTCGGCTGGCGGCCATTTGGCTGGGCCATGGTATGATTTCTTTGACTTCTGTCGAGATATCGGTTGGCGTCTGCTCTCCCCGGCTTCGGGGGTCTATGGGTGCATTGCCCTCTAGTGTGGCTAGAGGCTCTGGTACAACAACTTCTTGGACAACCTGCAGTACTTCTGGGAAGCCAGCTTGGTTCATACGACCAGCAAGGTAGATACTGTTTTTCTCGGCGTCAACCAGCCACTTCTTCTGTAGTATCTCCTCCGTGATCATGGTAACATCATCAACGCGCCAGAGTAGCTTCCACCATACCAATTTATACCAATTGGGTGCGGTGAAAGCCTCATCGAGCTGATCTCGAAGTTCTGTATGTGACTTCTCCGCCCATGTTTCAAGGTGTCTTAGCACCGACTCTGATGTCTGCTGGTAGGTGGGCACAGCGGCGAGTCGATTGAGCTGCTGCGTATCCAGTTTCGTGATGTTTGCTTCAACATCATCGGCGATAGATCCAATGAGAGTCCTGATCGCCGGCTTGACAGGTCCGGAAGATTGAAGATCGCGAACCAACCACTTCGATAACCCTGGAACACCACTTCTGAACCATCCTCGCTCAAAGAATTCCGAGTTGGCAATCGATTCTCTGAATTTAGTGAGAGCCTTTACGCCAGTGTCGATATTGACAGGAGAGTATGTGGCGCTGTCGCCGGGATCTGCATCTGTTGATGGTGGTGGGAGATGAATGGCAACCTTCACCATGCCGTAGTTGTCCCCAACAGTATCCGCTGTAAACTTTCCGTAGTCTACCGCGCTTCCTAGGCCTTGTCCAATGACCAATGTCTTATGTACGGGATACGGGATAGGAAGCCCTCTTGCGGTCGGAGCTTGTATCTTCGGGACGAGGAGCGCATCTTGAGAGCTCTCATTTGTCGAGACTGGTGCGGCATGCGAGGTGTTGACATTAAGCGTAGAGACAAGTATCTCGAGGTGGTGCGCTCCGAGTATTCTCGACGGAACACTCAAGATCTTGTACAGCGGACTGGCCGTATTCGCGTCTCCTTCGTTGCCGTGTCGTAATAGCATCGCCCTCCCATCCTCCTCACTCTCCTCCAAAGTCTTCTCCCATTGCCCCTCGGTACCCAGAGGATCTGCAAGAAGTAGTCGAGCAAGCATCTGCGCGCTCTTCTGACTGTTCAGAGACAGTATTGCAATGCGGACAACAGCATCCTGGGTCGTGACGCCCCTCTGCGCCAATTGCAGCCGACTGATATTCACATACTCTGCCGCGTGCTTACTCAACCCGTCGAGAGCATCGTACAGCTCCTGACTCTGCGGAGGGATGTTTGGGCGCACATTGATCGCAGTTGGCGCGACATGTGTGGATGCGCGGCGGGTTCGGAGGTATGTAGTGCTCGATTGCACCGTTCTGGGCGGGGAAAAAGGCAGCGAGAGTCGTTCAATCGTTCGGCTTGTCCGGAGACACGATGATCGCGGCACGCAGGCCACCCATGGAGGCATCGGGCTGGAAGATGGACAGCATGGCAGGCAAGCTTGCGATGGCTGAAGACTTGCTTGAGCTCTCGGGTGATTGTCGGGCCGAAAGAGCTCTGGTCTCAAGCTCCTGCAAGGTCATTATCAACATTAGGCCAATTGCATTAAACAGTAAAGAATTGAGATCCATTTCATGTACGCTGATCTGCTAAAGGAGGTAGCCTGCCAACCCATTACTACCATTCATCCATCCAGGGTCATAACCTCTAGCAAGCTCGAAGCCGTCGGCTTTACAATACGCCTGATTGGTATACTAATAACCATGCCCGATATCGCCGCAGGTGGGATAATAAGACCAATTACTACCGTCAAACTGAGCCGTCAATCGTGCAATCCAGGATCAATTCCGCCTGTTGCGCCCAGAGCCAGAGGACCTGCCTACAGTTAGTAGCTGCAAGTAATTTAAGAGTAGGTAAAGCTTACATGCTGATTCTCCTGGCAACAGTCGCTAACCCAGTATCATTCTCTGCCTCCTTGCTCGCCTTCTCGAGAGCCTGCTCTCGGCTGGCTTCATGTGACTTCCGAACCTCCTCGTGCGATGGGGGCAGTCGCTCGTTCTGGAGATCAACCTTACGAGCGTCCTCGAAGCTGTGAATCGCCTGTTTGATACCCTCTGCTCCAAGCATGAGGGTGCCTGCTGGCAGGCGGCCTCCTGACGCTGTCTTTAATTCAGTGACACGTTCAGACTCTTCTCGTAACACTTGGAATACGCGAGAGAGTCTGCCAATCGCCAGGATCTTGTTCTTGATTGCCCTTCGCTTGAACTCGGTGGACTCAGGGTCCATGTTGGCAGTGAGGGGAGGCGACGCTGGCCCTGAAGCGAGCGAGCTTGGTGTTTCCTCTTCAAGCTCTTCCTTGGAGCAAGTGTTCAGAATCGCAATGAGCATGTCGGTGACTGCTTGCATTAGTGCCCGCATCCACATTAAGAAGTGGGAAACTTACTCTTCTCGCCGACGAAAGGAAGCGACCATGTGAACACGTCCATGAAGTTAGGCAGCCAGTACGGATGCGGCGTGCAGTCTGGAGATTGATTAGCACCATTCATAGCCTGGATTGCCATCAAGACTTACTGAACTGTCGAATGTTCATAACATTGTTCTCATACTTCAAGACTGCAGCCTTGTTGTTGTAGACGTCCAAATAGTTGGGAGCGCTAAAGATCGTCATAACGCTAGGGAATCCAGTTGTCCTGGTCTTGCGGTACATGCGATAGCCAGCATCCTGCGCTTCGTGTGCACGAATGATTGAAAGCAAATTGTTCTTCTCCAGGAAGGCGCAGGCGGCCGGGTACGAGAAGAAGTATGAGCATCCGCGCACGTGGTTGTGTACGAAGAAGTCATTCGTCTTTTCCTGTCCGAATTCCTCGAGCGGGTCGGCCCACAGAATGTCGCACATCAATCCATGCGTTGGTGGTTCTCGGAACCTGTCGATCTGCGGATAGTTAGCGACTGAGATTCGCCACCGTTGCGCGCACTTACGCTCTTCAGATCCTCCAGGGTGTGCAGCTCAGGGCTCAACCCTCCGTGTATACACAGGAATTGCTTGTTCATGATGGCCGCCAATGGCAGTGCACAAAAGGACTCCATGCATGCCTCGTATACCGTCTCGGAGTATTTGTGTTTGCATTCGAGCTTGAAGGTGAAGTAATCGGTCAAATGCCTGCATTCGTGGTTGCCGCGGAGCAGCCAGAGGGTATTGGGATACCAGATCTTCAAGGACCACAGATACAGCACGCACTAGAAACCGTCAGCGCATTCCCAATACATCGCCACTGAACAGCTAACCTCTATGCTGAAGTATCCGCGGTCAACGTAGTCTCCCAAGAAAAGGTACCGCGTCTCAGCCGGGTCGCCGCCGACCTCGAAGAGCTTCATAAGGTCGTAGTACTGTCCGTGGACGTCGCCACACACAGTGATGGGCGCATCCATCTCCAGCAGATTGGGCTCTGACTTCAGAACCTCTGTGCCCTTTCGTATGATCCATAGCGCCTGGTCCTCCGTCAGGCGCCCTTCGCGGTAGAAGTGCTGCTTCAAAAACTGCAGATTGGGCTTCGTCCGGTCTTGTGGCGAGAGGAACTCTTCCTGAGTGGGCTTGCGGAAGGCGGGCGCTTGGACGTCTAACAGTCACGGAGCGGTCAGCTGAAGTTTGCTGTACATGTTGCGCACAGGGGAGAGGGAGAGCGCAATATAGCTGCCAGAAGCTGGAAGACGGGCGTACCTTTGCAGACGCGCTCTAACGTGCTCACCGTGCTGCCATCCTCCATGGTATGCAGCGTGAAGTCAATTTCAGGGAGGGGCTTCTTCTCCTGCACGGCGCGGATGGCATTGTCCAAGTACCTGGACTGGTCGAAACCCTGCTGGTCGTTCTCCATGGTGGGCAGCTGGTGTAGGGGCGCGACCACGAATTGTTGCTGCGAACAGGCTGCAACGTGTGTAGAGGCAACGAGGGGCGAGTGGGGAGCGGGAAGAGGGCAGAGACCCTGGGACTGGGTGGCGGCGGGTGAAACGAGCGCCGCGGCTGCTGTTCAACTTGCGAATACCTCTAGTTCAGCAAAACAATAACAATTCGAGCCTGGTCAACGTCTGGAGTCACAGTTGTCGTTGTCGCGTGCCTGGGTGGTGCGCTGGCTGCTGGAGAAGTAGGGCTGAGAAAATGCAGTCCAGGCATCGATCATGGAGGGGATGTCTGAGCTGCCCAGACCCAACCTGGGTGGGATTGCCTGCGCTTATGTAATGATCTCCAGTTCGGATTGCAGCAAACGTCACTCATGTGAAGGTCAGCTCAGCTCGCTGACAGGAGGTACATTTGACGTCGTCCCAGCGCTCTGTTCCTGCGCTGCACCCACTTCAACATTCGCCGAGCGATGCATATGCCCCGTTTGATCATTTTGACCTTCGTGCGAGTCGGCAATATCCGCGCATGCGAGCGTGCGGCACAGTGCATCCTTATTTGGACTTCTCCCGTTCTGGGTAGGAACGCCTGAAATGTAAGGCAGGAGCGAACGATACTTGTGTGGAAAGAGTGTTGCTTGAAGGTACGCTATGCTTGATATTCCTATCTTGTACATATATTGGTACTGCCCCGGTTCAGGCCAGGCTTTTCATGAGGCGTGGAGAAGATACACAAATGGGCACGTCGACCTTGATACTCAATACCAGCAGCCGGCGTGAACGAATTAGAAAGTAAACAGAAACGTAGAGGAAATAGCAAGAAGAAGTATACACAGAAAAGAACACCAGGATATCATGCTCGAAAATGCTCCGCGATGAAGACGCCAGAAATGCTCAAACGAGGCAAACGTGCCGAACAAGAATGCGCGAAGAATGCACATTGTCGCTCAGATCAACTGAGAACCGTGACGACGGTGGTGTGGATGACGAACGGAACGTCGTAGCTTCCCGAGAGTCGAATAGCTGCACGTGGTACCAGGTGCAACATCCTGTACCAATGCCTTGCCCCAGTCGCACTGACCAAACGTTGTTTCGCTGATGCAGAAGACCTCCCCGTTGGTGGGGCAGTCAACATACTGTCCGGATGGTGTCGAGGGCGTACCGTTCCCAGCAGATTGCGAGGGTGCCGCTGCCACAGAGCTTGGAGCTGGAGCAGCGGGCTGGGTGATAACGGTGGCGAGCGATGTTTGTGCCGGCGGAGGAGTTGCGGCTGCGGAAGAGGCTCCAGGCGCGAAGACGCCTCCGGGATTCGACGCCGCTGCGCTCGTAGCCGCAGACGGGGTGGCAGCCGCTGAAGATGGAGCTTCCTCACCACCAGTAGGCTGCGCAGGTGTGTTGCCGCCGTCAGGAGCGTAGATGTTGATATTGGCCTGGTTCGCTGCGTTGACGGGAGCCTTAGCGACACCGCCTGTGGCCTTAGCCTGCTGAGGAGCGGTCATAGACCCAGACCCGGCGCCGAGGGCAGTGATCGAGGAGCAGCCAGCAGAAATCGCGAAGTCCTGTTGAACGAGACCTGCTTTCTTGTCGAGAGAGTCGCCCGGGTCGGGGTAAACCCAGTCCTTGTTGCCAATTGTAGAGGTGCGGCAGGTTGCCTCCAGGTTCGCAACAAACATGGTAGGCAGCTTGTTCAAGTAGTCGAGTGAGGCGTCGTTCGCTTCGGCGCCTCCAGACACCACGATCGGAGAGCAGTCCATGTAGAACTCTCCTTGGCCTCCAACGTTGTTAATCCAAGACCAGGCGAGGGAGTATTGTCCATTTGGAACTTCCTTCGGGATCGTGAGAGGGTATCGATCGGGTCCTTGCTTGTTAGGATCCTCGCCCTCCAAGTTGCCCGCCTGGTTCACGGCGGGGCAGTTGCCCTCAACACTGTGAATAACTGCCCAGCGAGAGGAGAGAGAAGGTTCTAGGTCTGTCGTGATCGAGAACTGGCAAGATCCTCCACCGTGTACCGCTGTACCGTTGAAGTTCACCAGCTCTGCCTCTCCAGCGCTGAAGTAGTTCATTTCAACAATGTCGTAGACGCCTTGCCTCTGCTTGCAAGGGTAGTCGGCCAAGGCCAAAGGTGAGTTGGTCAGGGTGGCATAGCCATAGGGTCGCGGTTTGTCCATAATCATGTGGGATCGAACACTAGCGGCGAGCGCCAGGATAGAGAACGTCTGATGATGCTTCATCTTGGAAAGAATGTGTAAGCTGAGCAGCGTTTGCTGAGAGATCGCTAGACCAGCTGAGCGATGCGTCGAGTTCGTAAAGGTACGGCAGGAATGCTTCGGCGCTCTTTGAGACGGGGTCAAAGTTCAGCAAAGGGAGTGAGTATGCTCAACGACTGAATGAAACTGCCACAGGCAGGTGTGGAAGGAATGGACTGAATGAAAACAAGAAGCCTCAAGCGCTCTGAATAGTCGATGGGTAGGGGAACACAAGGCGAAGGGCGCTACAGACTCTTTATACAATGCCCAGCCTCCTCGTCTGCGGAAGGGTCTGGCGGCCTGGAGAAACGCACGCCCGGTGCCACAGCGGATCATCATGAACAAACATAGGCTATAGGAGGATGGACGCTCCATCATGCAGCATTTGGGGGGTAGAAGCGGGCGGGTGTTCCAGGCTTGGTTTAGACACCCAAGGGAGACTGCAGGATTAGTGGTGCAGGAGGAAGCAGGCATAAGAACAAAGTCTGGCTTGGCAGGGACGACGAGGGCTCGATTGGCTGAGGAAGAAAGCGACGTTAGTTAGTCCGTGAAACAATCGCGGAGACGGACTCATGATGGGCGAGATGGTCTTGTCAGGGGCCAGAGGTCAAGTTTGAGGTTACAACAACCGAGACCTAAAGACGGGCCATCTAGAGGGCAGCCCGGGATTGGGTGAGACGGACAGGGATTGCTTCAGGGCACCCGTGCTCAGCTTCGTTTCTGCGCGCATTATCGATAGGCCGGGCCCGCTCCAGCTCAATCTGAAACAGCGACCTGTATCCCGCACGAAGAGGCGATGTCCATTTGTATGGCGCTCCTTGCTCCGGCACTTGGCTCGACATTCCTCATCTCCATGACTCTCCGTGGTGTCACATGGCCTCCGTTGCCGCCGGTGCAGTTGTATTATGTAGCTGGTGGTTGCAATGCATTTTCGAAGTTGCAGCGGTGTGCAGTTGTGCGAGCAAAAAATGTTTGTGTCGCAGAATCTTGATGAGCAGCGATCCAGGTGCGCTGCAAGGGGTTGAGGATCATGCACTTCGCCAGTTTTGGGGCTTTCTCCACACGGGCCGAAGTTAGAGTGACGTTCGTCTTCGGCTACTATTTCTGTCAACCTCAAAATGCTTTAGCCGTGGACATCCAACGTCCCAGATGTCTGCTGCGCCTTCTTTCATTCATGGTCTGTCTGCAGAGTGTTCTTTGTCATACCTTCATGGATGAGATTGTTCAGGGAGAGCGGCATGACAACGAAAACATCGGTATCCGGAGCCGATGGATCAGGTGGCTGTCCTGGCCGGCGGTTGCGGCGAAGCAATCAAGCTTAGCCTTTCCACCGCGGTTCTCGAGATCGCGTGCGCCATCCAAGCGCCAAACTGTTTCGTGACCTCAGTTTCTCGGTCAATTGGTCAACATCGCAGCTCAAGAGCGCTACGATCATGTGGAGCAAGATGAGCAGGGCGCGAAGAGGGCTTGGTTGCTGATGTCCAGGCTGCAAATAGCACCTTTTGGCTTCAATATGGCAGGATCCAAGGCTCTTCGTAAACGCATGTGGCTCGCCAGCTGAATCTTAGAAGGTCGTCTACTCCGCGAAACTCTACTCGTTCAATGCTCTCGGCTCCGCGCTCTTCGCTACGAAATGTGCGCGTTCCAAGTCCGGAGACCTTCGACCAGGATTACGTTTGACGGACCACCATTTCTACGAAAACGAATACTAGGCTCTGCAAAGTTGTGGCAAGTGATTGAATTGCTAAGACATTATTTCTTATTACTATAAGCTCTCTACTCTCACTTTCCCTGAAGCGAGGTTCAGGTCCTTTCCAACCAAGTGTCAACCCTCTTGGTTGGAAAGGACCTGAACTTCTCGATCCCGAGATGAACACTTCCGTCGCCTCCAATGTAATTTCCATTCCCATATCGCGAATCTAGCTGTTCCAAGAACTGTGCACGTTCCTTCTTGTCCAGGTACGAAGTATCCTTCATGTCGAGTACTGCTGCACTTGCAGCGAACAGCGCCACGACATTTGCTATGCTCGTCGGCAGTCGAACGAGATACTGTCCAGGTCGGCGAAGGTAGACTAATACAGTAACAATGGCGTATGTCATCAAGATAGCCTCTGCAATAATAACCATAGGCGTAGAAAGAACAAGCGTGCGGCTCGAGTGATCGTGGTGACGACTTGCAGAGGCTCGGAACCCTGTTCGTATCGTACAAGAAGCTTCCCGCGATTGACGCTGAGCTAGATGGCGAAGAGCTTGGAATACACCTCCTGGAGTGGCCGGACGGCGTCCTCAAATGTCGGCACGGGCAAGTCTGGGTCCAGTAATCGACTACTGTTGGTCGCTTGCATGATGAAATAGTTGATGCCATCGCTTGCAAAGGAGTCGTTGTGCCAGGATGCTCCTACGCCCATGCCCGACATAATCTCATTCATCTTCTGGATCGACCCAGTCGCGTTGCTAGCAAAGGAGTTATCCGCGTCTGACACCGAAGAGATCGAACTGAGCTGTGGGTTCGATACAGGTTCCAGCAGTTGACCTTCGGTATCAAACTTGATATCGCCAGATCCAGTGAGAATTATCGGTTGACAGTTCATGAAGAAAGAGTTCGTGTCATCGAATGTCGATGGACATGTTTCATTTTGGTTCCGCAGCCAGCCAAAAAGCGCAGTTCTGCTTCTCTTGTTCTGTTGCGTTTACGCTCGGCATCCATCGTGCGACAATTTCCATAGCACTGCGACCCTTTGGGCATGGATAATACCAAAGCGAGGTATAATCGCACTGAATTACTGGAGTGGCTCCCATGGGTATGGTTGTGTTGAGTGTGACTACCCCTTGCGAGGCTTCGTTCTGTCCAAATCCCGTGGTGATGTTGATCTTGTACTTCAATGGCGAACACTGTAGATCCGCACCCATACCCGTCATCGATGATATTCGATAAACAGTATCAAGCTGTTGGCCAGTGGTAGGCAAGTTCAAAGGCAAATACATTGCCATCTGTCGAAGCAGGGAGGGATGTCCCTTTCGTAAAGTTTGAGTCCGCGACGAGAAATTGATCATTCTGAGTTCCTCCTGCTTCGTAGACGGATGTGATCGACTGTGATGCTGCAACGATCCTGGGCTGGAATACCTGTGGGACACTCGATTGCCCAAGAACACCTGGACTTGCACCATGAAGCGAACGAATAAGAGGACCCAAGGGTGTTTGGGTCCATCATTTCCTCGAGAGTGCGATTGTTGATGATGGTTGCCGTGGCTTGGAAGGGCTGCAAAGTCCCTCCAGAATCACCATTGACCATCATCGAACACGACTTTGGACCTTGACAATATCACCACATGAACTGCTTCTGCAAGGACCGAGTGCTGCCTGCTCGTCGCCCCCATGATCGGCTTGCTGCAGCAGTTGAGAACGGGACGTTCTTAGACGGTCAGTTGAAGATCGCCCTCTGAAGATCGGTGGGGTTGGTGGGTTTCATGGATCTCGTACAAATATCAAATACACGAGCCAGCTGTGCGTTCTTAGCTTGGGGGCCGCATCATATCCTTCGGTGGACTACCTATGCGATGGAATTCAAACAAAAGTACTTGTGCGCAGAGCAGGAGAACGTAAATCTGCCATCTGCACATCTATTCCTAGAGGTAGAACTTTTTCAACTCAAGGTTGTTGAACTTCGTTAAATCATACCAGCCATTATTGCGCCAGAGGTGATAATGCAAAGTTGATTCCTTTAGGATCATAGGTATTTAGCTATGAGAAAAGGTTCTCAATGTACTAATGGCGGAAGGCTCCAACCTCTCGTCTCCTTGTAGACATTAGCACGCAATGTAAGTGACTATTTAGGAAGGGACTTACCACCAAAACTGGAAGTCCACAGTGCCAACGTCGATGCCAAGATCTTTCAGAGAGCTGGTGTCCAAGTGGCAATCGAAGGGTCTCTTGACCCCATCCGTAGGCTCTTCCACAGGTCTGAAAGGTTCTAGTCCGTCGAGTGGGAGGCCCATAATCTCACTGAATGTCTTCACAATCTCCCACTTTGTCATCTTGTCCTCAGAACTGAACTGCAAGACTTGGGGCAGATTCTTATCGGCGTTTCCTGGGTCTAGATATAGCTTAGAGACATCACGGCAGACGCGACCGACATCTGAAGTGTTGGTGGGAAATCGAAGAGCGTAGTCATCGACCTTGATCTTCGAGTCCCCCTCTTGTAGCTTCTGGGCTGCCCAAAGCTGCGACATAAGCACATTCACCGCGCTGTCAGATGGCTCGTCGCAGGATCCATACAAGACTGGTACTCGGAGAACAACGAGCTTATGCTTGGCTACAGACGACTTGCTCGCGACTTCTAGAACGGCCTTTTCACCGTCCAACTTCGTCTGACCATATGCGTTTGGAGGATCAGTCGCCGAGGTGGTTTTGTAGGGCGCTTCCCCTGGTCGGCCTGGAAACACATAGTCGGTTGATATGTAGATGAGAAGGATGCTACGACTGGATGTCGCTTCGGCCAACGTGCGGGTGGCATCGACGTTGAGTTTTTGGGCAGCTTCAGGGTTCTTCTCCACAGAGTCTGGGAATCGGTTCGCCGCGCAATGGATCACAACTGCGGGCCTGCGAAAGGCTGTTAGCATATTCAGAACTCCACGTACGAGAAGTGTTATTAATACTTGACATCATCGAGCACACGTTCGATTTCCTTGAAATCAAGTATGTCAAGCTTGATAATATTAGGTGGGCTTGCTCGACTTAGACCTGTTCCAATGGCGTTCCAGCCATCTATCTTGAATGCATGTTGCACCTGCCGTCCAAGGAGACCGCTCGCTGTTGGCTGTCAATATGCCTGCGAATAATGATCGTAGTCGGATCCTGCATACGTACCGCCAGTTACCAGAGTTGTTCCCATCGTCAACATGAAGTACCGGAGAGATTGCAGCAGGAGCACCGTCCAAGAGTCACATGAGATTTTGAGCCGACTTTAATGAATGATGCAGAAGGGGCCTTTGGCTTGCCATCAAGGTATTTATGTGGGGCCAGATTTGTCACGTGAAAGCGAGGAGCTCGAGATCCCTGTAGCGAATCATCGCTCTTGGCAGGTACTCGGGAGCTTTCACCTGCGAATCCCCTCGACAAGGGCAGCATCCAGCATTACACCATGTCGACAATCACGCAGCGAGCTTCGCAGAGCTCCTATCCGTAAGCCCCCCAGCGAATTCTATACTCCTCAAACTAAGACGTTTGGCAGCCCTGTACTCCCCAAAGATTTCAACGCGAACCAGCCGAAGACAATCCGACTCTACCCTCTCAGCAACTACACCTTCGGCACCAAGGATGGCCAGCCAGAAGAAGACCCCTCCGTACTTGCACGGTTGAAGAGGCTCGAGGAACACTACACCGAACACGGCATGCGGAGGACGTGTGAAGGCATCCTCGTCTGCCACGAGCACAATCACCCTCACATCCTGATGCTACAGATCGCAAACGCGTTCTTCAAGCTGTATGCGCTCTATTATGGATATCTGAAGCAACGCTGATATGCGACAGGCCTGGCGACTACCTCAAAGCCGAAGACGAAGAAATCGCCGGGTTCAAGCTCAGGCTGAATGAGCGACTTGCGCCAGTGGGCACCCAGTTCACCGGCGAAGGTGTCAATGACGAGTGGGTGATTGGCGATACGCTTGCGCAGTGGTGGCGGCCGAACTTTGAGACCTTCATGTATCCTTTCATACCAGCGCACGTTACGAGGCCGAAGGAGTGCAAGAAGCTCTACTTCATACAACTACCCAGGAGCAGTATGTTCCATTCCATTTCTTTATGGCTGGACGAGCTGCTAACATATATGCAGAGGTGTTGAGTGTCCCCAAGAACATGAAGCTCCTCGCAGTACCGCTCTTCGAGCTCTACGACAACACCGCCCGCTACGGTCCCCAGCTATCGGCGATCCCTCACCTTCTGTCGCGCTACAATTTCGAGTTCATCGATGAGAACGGCCAGGTTGCGGCAGTCACTCCTGGCGGCGGCCCGTACGAAGGCTCCCTGCCTCAGACAAAGGTGCTGGCTGGTGGAGAAGACGTGAAGATGGAGCAGAATGGAGACGCGTCGAGTGAAACTACTTTGTCATAAGAAGACAGTATTCACAGCGCTCAGGCTCCCCGAAGCGGCCACGAAACCTCTGCATATTTGGCGTTTGGAGTAGTAGGAGCTCGTTTGATGGAGCGGAGACTACCACATGAAAGGCGTTTCATGATTCTGGTGCTCCGTATGAGCAAAAAGGACTATTTGTTAGCCTGTAGCAACCAGTCTGCATGGCTTGACTATACCCTGAAGCACTTCAGCGTCAATGGAGAGGAAGTCAAATTATCGCATACCACATGCCCATCTACTGTATCCCAGACACGGCAACTGCATATAATAGTGAATGATGAAGACAACTCCCAGGCTAATCACATGTATGTTCAGTAAATCCTCCTTTGTGCTGCTCATGGAATCGCTTCCGTTAACGATTGCGGAGGCCCAAGCTCCACCGAGGTCATTCCCCGCCATAACCTAGGTTACGCGAACCCTTACCATTCACTTCCAGAATGTGAAGCAAAGAACATCACGCGAACAAGCCCCAGCTGGGTCAAGTTCTCTCTTCCAAATACAGTTAAATCCATCAATTCAGTCAAGATGCTGTTCCTCGGCCTCACAGGCTCAATCGCAACCGGAAAATCCACCGTCTCCTCTCTTCTCTCACGCCCGCCCTACTCCCTCTCCGTTATCGATGCCGACCTCATTGCGCGCCAGGTCGTCAAGCCAGGCACTGCAGGATATAACGCTATCGTACGCCACTTCGGCTCCACAACGCCAGACCTACTTCTCCCAGAAGATGGTTCGAAGGGACGACCGCTGAACCGTCCTGCGCTCGGTCGCAGAGTATTTGGACAGGGCGAGGAGCGAGAAAAGGACAGGAAAGTGCTGAATAGTATCGTGCATCCGGCGGTTGGCAAAGAGATGTACAAGCAGATGGTGTGGGCTTATCTGAAGGGCCACTGGGCTGTTGTGCTAGATATACCGTTGCTGTTTGAGAGCGGGTGGGAGAAGTACTGCGGGACGATACTGGTCGTTGGAGTCACAGACCCGGCCATCCAGATGAAGAGGCTACGGGAGAGAGACCCTCACCTGAGTGAAGAAGACGCGCGGAACAGGGTCATGAGCCAGGGCGATGTGAGGGAAAAGGCGCAGCGGTGCTTGAAGAGAGGGCCTGGCAGAGGGGTAGTTGTGTGGAATGATAGTGATAAGGATCATCTGAAGAAGGAGATCGACAGAGTGATGCAGGAGATACGGCAGGGTAGCCCGAGGTGGTGGAGTACGCTGCTTTGGCTGTGTCCGCCGCTTGCTGCGCTTTCTGGGTTGCTGAGCTGGTACAGGATGAGGAAGGTGCAGCTTGCGTGGGCAGAGGAGGAGAAGAAAGAGAAGGCTAAGCTTTGATACGAGCTTAGGCCGGGTTAATCTATAATACCTTTACCATTCAATTCCTCTGATTTGTAGTTCGCATGCCCGTCTGTTTGGTATCAACATACCCAAGTGAGCCGTTTGCGAGGTGCAACTTCCCCACACGACGCTGATCGCGCCTTCCCCTCGTGGCATTCACGAGCGCAGAACTTTAATTGAACTCTAATAACCCTGGACAGTGGGAAAGGGTTCATGAAAACAGTTAGATCCCAGTAGCGATGCCACCCTCGAGCCGATTCAGCACCTACAACCCACTCTCCCTCGTGGATGACACCGGACCTGACATCACTCAACGTCTTCCTATCCGCCCTGCCAACAAGGATATCAGCCGCTGGGTCGCCAGCGTCAATGACGAGACGTGCAGCGCGCGAAGCTACATCGATGACGGCGCCGACCTGCTCCCACCTACACGCGCCGGCAGCATCGCTCAATTCGGCAATGTCGACTCTAAGTACTACCAGCAGAAGGAGACAGCCAAGCGAGGGTACCACCCTGCAGTGCAGAAGGCAGTGGCGGGACAGATCAACAACACTCTGCGCAACATCAGAGTGATGGGGCAATTCAACGTCAAGGGCCAGCAAGCTGTCCAGCCAAGTATTGGTAGTGCTGGTCCGCCACCCGGAGCTGTCAGGGTCCATCTGCCGAAGAAGGCGCCCGCCTACGTTTGCCACGGAAGAGATAGCCATGTTGTTGTGGTGGATGGCCCTGATATAGCGATCGATTCGAGACCCACGCCGGGGCTTAGACCAGTGGCCCCAAGGCAAAGCAAGAAGAAGAGCAAGGAACCGACAACGAGTGACATCAGACCTATCGCCGCTGGAGATGTACAGGATCAGCAATGGCAGCAGCCGCAATCCCAACCTCCGCCCCGGCACCAACAGCAACAGCACCAGAGTAAGGGAAAGAAGAACAAGAAGCAGAAGAAACAGGTGCAGGCGAAGCAACTGTCGCCAATCGCCGAAGACCAAGATGATTGGGGCTTTGGCAATTCTGATGACTCTTGGACAGAGGATCTCGACCAGCAAAAGAAGTCATACAAAGCGCCAACCGTAGAAGATGCACCAGGAACACCCGATGACATCTGTAAGTCTTGAAATCGCTAGACGTTTGAAACCATAGCTGACATCGCAGTGTACAATATGAGGGGATTCGACGACGCCTGGAGTTGAAGACATGCAGCTTCCCTGTTCCATTTTGGAAAACTAGATGAGAGCGCTTCAATGTCCAATGAGCCATCGGTCACCGTAGAGGCGAATATGGCGAGACGATGAAAAAGGATGCAGTATGACCAAACCTAACTCTTAACGCCAAACCTAAGAGCAAACAAAACCACACCAAACCACACATATGAACGAGGCTCAAGTGCATTCTGCCTCGACGCGGTCGTGACCGAAGGGATCGTGCATATATCGCGGGGTGAAACGGGCGGCAGCATGCACAACTACTAGACCAGGCGATCAGCTATTCATATATACCTATGCAGCAAGCTCAATGCATCTCTCAATGGTCGTGTGTTCAAAGGTGTGACGCTCCACTACGCAATTGACGGCTGTGAAGCGCTAAGAGAGCGGCAGTGCTTTAGGAAGGCTGAGGGGCTTCGCGACCTTATAGACAGGCATGCGCGTCGTGAACGCTCTATCTCCGCGTTTCGTGGCGCCTCCGATCATGTCGCTAATGCAGAGTCGATGCACCATTGAGGAGCCGTAAGCCAACAGATTCCAGCGCATTGATGAAATCTGTCGTGCAGAAACAGGCTCCGGACCTGCCCAGACATGCTGGGATTCGCGTGCTGAAAGTGGCGTACCAACGCTTTGCTTCTTGTGGTTTGGTCTCTACCCTTCCACCCTTGAGTCGCGAAGACGTGAACGCGACGTGATAGAGAGCCTCCTTTGCCAAATAGACTTCGCCCCTCTCCGTCCTCCATCGCTCCTCTTCCTCAGGCTTGCTCACCGCCAAGTTCTCGTCTTCCCATCGCCTTCCCATCGCCTTCGTCACATCCGCTTCACTCTTCTACGATCCCATTCTCGCTCGAGGCGATCCTGCGTTGTTGCCGGGACGACACGTCCATCTTCCCGCGACATATTAGCACGAACCCCGCCGTTACTTCCTCAAAATACTCAGTCGACACACATCAGACTTACTTTCGAAGATTTGAGTTGTTCTCATTCAACTACTTACGCGTTCTGTGCAACAATCCGACTTCCGTTATTATCTGTTGTTGTCGACATGGCACTTGCTAGCCGCCAGCCCTTTGCCGAAATCGGCAGCCCGAGACTTCAAGCTCTGTCGAGCGCCAAAAACAGGCAGAATGGTATGCGTAAACAGTGCCAGAGATCGAGAGCCAATCACTGAATGAGAAACTTCTAGCTATCGCTCCTACTCCCACATTCAACTCCCCATTGAAGCCAACTCAATCCACTGGCAAGCGCCGAGCGCCAGCTGTGTTCGATGAAGACGATCTGGAGAATGTTGATCCTTCCATCTTCAATTCGCCAAGCAAGAAGTCCAAAACTATTGATGGCTTCTCAAAGCCGTCGAAATTCTCTCTTGTGACATCTCCATCGAAGCCTAGCCCTTCCTCGGTTACTGCTTCGCCCTCAATCCCTTCGGTACGCAAGGCACTATCTTCACCAAACACAAGCAACTCTACACCCATCAGCCTTAGTCGTGGCTCTCCGAAACACAAGCGTGTCGGTCTGCTCTCAAAGCGTCGCACATCAAGCTCTCCTTTCAGACGGGTCGATCCTCCTTCGTTCTCGCACAGCAGCCCGGGACTCCCCTTCTCCATCGATGCCGCCCTCAGTGGAACCATATCCAGCTACACCCCGAAGGCTCCTGTTGCTACACCCACCCATGTGCCTACGCTCGATGAGTCGATGCCCAAGTCATGGTTCTTTGAGATCCATGAAGACACTCCTGAACAAGAAGCTGCCAATTTGATGGAGCATTCGGCATCTGTCCTCGATATCAGCTCGGACGACGATGTGGAGACTAAGAAGCGAAACGAAGAATTGGAACGAGGCAAAGAGAACATTCCTCCGCCAGATTTCTTCCCGTCTCAAACTCAAGATATCTTCTCATCCGAATCTGTTGATGCTACCCAAGAGACATTGGCCAACCACGTTAGACTACCACGACTTCGCAAGATCGCTCAAGATGCCATGGATGAAGATCGATCACCGCTTGGTGATCTTCCTGCTGCAGACTTCTACGGTGAAGGTCTCGATGCCAACTCTTACGTCACCGTTGATGCCACTATCGAGAAGCCTTCTGGTCTTTCAAAGGAGTTTGACTTCAGCATTGCAACTCCGAAGAAGGAACCTGCTCAGCAAGATACCATCGAGCCCTCCACTGTCGAAGAATCAATACAGATCTTCGCTGACGAGACTGCAACTAATGATCCTCCAATACTTGCTCAAGCAGCAATGCCCGTCGCTGAGGTTGCATCCGAGCCTCAAGAAGTACTGTGCTCTGCACCATCATGAGTGTTGCACACTGTACCAATGTCTTCCTTCTACAGTCGTTACTATACTTAATACGTTCTTTCCTTCGGGTCTTTGGAAGGCATTGGGCGTTCCACGGTGTATCGGGCTTTTCGGGCCTTGTTCACGCTCGGGTAGGCAATCAATCTTGTCTGGCGTTGACTATCTATCCTGGTTGATTGATACCTTGTCTGGCGTTGCGTTTTGTTTTGATAGTAGCCTTAGCGACTTGCTGAATCGATTACACTTGTTCACCTTGGACGAATCCCATAACATTGGTGAACACTAACTAGCGCCACACGTGGCCCACCTTCCCATCGGAACATACAATCCGCGCTCGCTCGCGAACTTTGACAGTCCACGGCATCTACGGTCCCTCTTCCATCCTATCTGACGACCTTACATAGCTTAGGCTTCGCTCTTCTACACCAATCAAATGTGATCGCTCGGTAACTTTCTCGGGCGATCCTGACCATTTGCTTTGGTGATGCCCTTGTATGTACCTACTCCGCACACCAAGGCATCTTCTAATGGCGCCCAGCCGGCTCCAGACAAGGTGCGGCTCACAATAATGATGTATGTGGTATGTCTAGTTGCTGTGGTTGCGAACCATCTTACGCAGACACCCCGCTTTTAGTCTGCTCCCGATACGCAAAAGGGCAACTAACACTGCAAGAGAGCACAGCCGTTCCTGGCGCACAAGATTTCACGATATGTAGTGGATGGAGAGTACTCCGTGCCAAGAAGAGGTACATTTGACGTCCAGATCCTGAAAGAGTACCTCACGATGAGGGTCCGGTACAAAGGCGGGCGGATGGCTTCCGAGACCAGGACCTCTTCTCCTCCGGAACCTGGTTTCCGGATCTCGACAAGATGAAGCTTCAGTCCAAAGATGGCGCACTGTGTGTCCTTGCGACCTTTGCAAACGGTATGTCTGAAGAAACTGATGGCTTGAATCGGGCTGATGTGTCCAGCACATTCTCTGACCCCAAGCGGCACTGAGCGAGTAATTCCAACATTGCCGCCTCAAAGCAACGCTCTACCCAGCTTGACTCCAACTATTCTTAATCGAAATGCACCCAATTCACAAGGCTGTCCTGGCTATACGGCTTCTACTTGGTCGAGAACGATCATGGCTTCATAGCTGATCTGACCATCGCTGGGGCCAATTGTCAAGCTTTCGGAAATTACATTGCAGACTTGGTGCTCGAGGTTCAGTACCAAACCAAGGAACGATTAATGTCAGGATCTACCACAAGTATATTGCTCCGCAGAATAGCTCCTGGTTCATCCTTCCGTCTAGCATCATCGAGCAACCTGCGTAGGACGGGAAGACCACGGCGGACACGAGTGAACTCAAACTGGACTGGAGCAACGATTCCACTTTTCAGTTCCGCATTTCTCGTGCTACTGGTGAAGAACTTTTCTCGACATACGGGCATGTGATCGTCTACGAGGATCAGTATCTAGAGCTTGTTACCAAGATGGTCGAGGTCAGTGCGTACTCGATTCTGGTGGGGTTCATTTTCTGACAATGTGATGACAGGATTACAATGTGTACGGACTTGCAGAGAACATCCATGACTTCCGACTGGGGACCAACTATATGCAGACTTACTACGCAGTGGATGCAGGCAATTCGATTGATTACAATGTCTATGGTGTCATCCCCTTCTATCAGGGAACCAAATACAACAACGGCGGCAAGACCACCTCTCATGGTGTCTATGCACGGAGTAGTAAGGTTTCCAGTGCTCTGAGTAGACCTTTTAGCTACTGATACCGTGCTCATGGTCAAGAATGGCTGCTACGCAACAGAACCATTGCCTACTGTTGGACGTAGTGTAGTCGCAGGCAGTGGCAATGTCACTGCTCACGGGGGTACTTTTGGTAGTATGTTCTTGTCCATCTCTCAGGCTTTGACAATGGTACGTACTTGACCAATAGCATGCTCCCAGCTAACGAATCAACTTAAATGATGTCTGGTATTCCCTTGTTCGGAGCCAATACATGTGGATCCGCTCGCAATACAGACTCAGAGCTCTGCTCACGATGGATGGAACTGAGGACTTTCTTGCGGTTTTCAGAAGGTAAATGTCCAATCCGAATGCTGATACATGACAGCCCAATCTACCGTACCCACGATGTCAGAGCTACGATCGGCCAGAAAGCTTATCGCGTAGTCTCTGTCCCCGAAGCATCGCGCTGTGCCATGGCAGTCCGCTACTCCTTACTTACCTACATGTACACGCTCTTCTACTACGCCCATGAGTGAGGCGACACAGTAATGAGAGCACTCGCATGGGAGTTCGAAGACATCACTCTCCGTCAGACCTTCAACCAATTCCTGCTCGGCCCATCTATTCTCGTGACTCCAGTTCTCCAACCCAATGTCAATTACGTACAAGGCGCGTTCCCAGGAGTGGGCGAAGGTATAAGATGATATGACTGGTACACCTTGTAGGAGCAACAGGCGGGTCCCGCAAGAGAGCGTCACATTGAGTGCACCGCTTGAGCACATAAATGTGCATGTCAGAGGAGGATCGATTCTGGCTCTGCAGCAGCCGAAATATACAACGACTGAGACCAGGTATACTCCCTATAGCCTTCTCATTGCTTATGATAGCAACGACGAAGTGGGTGGTAGCCTCTACCTTGACGATGGCGTGAGCTTGATCCCAAATGCTACGAGATTGGTTACTGTAAGTCACTGCCCCTGCAATACAGACTCAATCACTCAATTGCCTTCAATTTGTCTACCGCAACGGCTGCATGAACTACACATCCGAAGGCTCCTATCATGCTGCTCAACCATTGGAGAGCATTACTACCGCAGGTCTCAGCAGCAATGGACATGTTGGAGGTCATAGCTGGATGCACTACGATGGCCGCAATTGCGATTGGAATAAACTTGACTACAACCAAGAAGTCAGCACGCTCAAGGTTAAGGGTCTGGAACAGTACACTGGTAAGTCACGCATATCGGCTTCAACTATCTCTGCGTTGCCGCATATAAGTGCCGAGTCCTCCAGCTCGTCTAAAAGCGGATAATTGTAGGTTTGGCGAATCCGAATCAGTCGATCAACCTTTCTAACCCACGTCATTGGTCTCCACATTGAACGAGTTCAACATTCATGGGCCTCCATATGTGCTTGTCGGGATTGCAATATATCCATTTAGACCTGAATTCGATTTTGTGCGACCCGACGTCCTGATCACGGTTTGCTTGAATATCGGCAACCGCGCCCTCACCGCGGGTGCCTAAATTGAAACTTGATTATTTGGATCTTGCAAAACTTTACGAGTTACTCGTTCTTGAGTTTGAGCCCATGAAGACGCTGTGCGCGATGACATAGTTCCGACCGATTTGTTTAGTGAATGCGAAGAGATAAAGCCTATACATCTTCTAAAGCTCTACTGCGCATTGAACTCACACACACACACACGACAAAAGAGACATGATGTTCCTCCGAGAATTAGCCATCGCATTGGGCTTCTCGTCAACAGTGCTTGCTACAACAGCAGGATGTGGCAAAACACCTTCAACGCTCAAAGCAGGCCACAACACGATGACTGTCAACTCTACGGTTCGCGAATGGATACTGACTCTACCTTCAAACTACAACAATACCTACCCATATCGTCTCGTCTTCGGCCTCCACTGGCTCAGCGGCAGTTTTACCGATGTAGCCAACGGCAGTGTCATTCAACCTTATTACGGTCTTCCTCCGCTCATGAACAATACGGCCATATTTATTGCGCCCAACGGTCTGAACAAGGGTTGGGCAAATAGCGGTGGTCAGGACATCACGTTCATTCAACAGATCATGAAAGCCGTTGAATCGGAGTATTGCGTCAACGAAAAACTGAGGTTCAGCCTCGGTTTCAGTTACGGAGCAGCAATGTCATATTCTGTCGCATGTACTCTAGGGAAAGACTTCCGTGCAGTCGCTGCGTTATCCGGCGCACTGTTGAGCGGTTGTAGTGGCGGCACCGATCCAATTGCCTACTACGGACAGCACGGTATCAGTGACCAGGTACTCAACATTACTATGGGACGACAATTGCGGGACACCTTCGTCAAGAATAATGGCTGTTCAGCACAGTCACCCCCAGAGCCGACGAAAGGAAGTAAGACACACGTCTTGACCAAGTACGCGGGTTGTTCGACGGATAAGCCTGTATGGTGGACAGCATTTGATGGTGATCACACCCCTATTCCGGCGGACGGTGGACCTACCAACAAAAATACGACGTTCAGTGTACCTCAAGTCTGGGATTTTTTCTCACAGTTCAACTAGACTTTGCCAGTTGCCACGCATAAGCTTGAAAAACACTCACATTATAGGGAGTGATACTGGCCCATCGGCGAGATACGTTGGGAATACTCTCATAATCTAAGTCTAGATCCAACGCCTGAGCATATCGCTTTACTATCTACTATTCAAATTGAGTGATCGAGGTCTTGTGAAAACATTTGCCCGCGCGACGTTTACAATCATGTTGTAAAGCATTTTATCCTTCACTAAGGTATATGATATTAGATCCACAGTACGGTCTTGTTACCTCTCAGCAACCTCCGTAAAGGTCCCTCCGACATGGTCATTTTGATTGCCTTGGGAATGCCTTGCTCGTCGAGCGTGTCTTCGCCACTCTTGTCGCCTGTCTCGGAACTCCCAAACCTCGCCATATTGCCTTATCATAGATAGGACTTGAACGGAACTAGCAGCACTATTGGCAGGCTGAGAGACGTTTCACCTTTCGTCACCACCAACCAACACATCCCGGACCCTGGAAGACGGGAAAGGCGCTTCGTGGGGGAAGCTAGGGTGATTCATGCCAGCCACTAGTGCGTTGCGCCAATACAGCTAGAAAAACGGCTTGCTAGTTTGGAACTGGATTATCATCGCAACAGCCAACGTTCGTGACTGAAGCAGATGAAGAGCGATCTAGTGAGGATAGGTCTTTGCCTAAGCACGCGTGGAGGGATTGTGCCCTTGTCACCTTGCCACCACTGATGAGCAATGAAGATGATCAGGATCAAACCTAGACTAACGAAAAGTCCTATAATGGGGGCAGATATCCAAGCATACTTTGTTCCGCCCCATTGAACAGCGAGAAGTAAGCAACAGACGGCACCAAAGATGAGCATAGCCCCCACAAAGTCGAGGCTTTTCAGCTTGCTGAACGTGGTCTGTCTTCGGTCGTCGTTAAGGGTACCATCAAGGGTCAGGAACAACAGTATGAGCGCGATGACTGCGCCTCCGATAGGCAAATTACTGCAAAACGTCAACACCCACATAACGAGATGTGTAAATCCACTTACATCCAGAAGCACCATCTCCATCCAATGCCATCTGTGAAAGCGCCCCCCAAAGGCGGACCGAAGCCCATTGCCATACCAAAAACGCTGACGATGATGCCGAGAAACATGGGCCTCTTATCGAGCAACTGTGAAGCCGACAATAGTTGAAGCCCCCTGGAATAAACCAGCTGATCCCACGCCAGCGATTGCTCGACCAGCAATAAAACTCGAGAAATTCGGCGCGGCAGCACACACTACTGATCCAACTTCAAATCCGACAATAGCAGCCAGGTACGTATACTTTGGATCGAAATATTTGAAGAGCTTGCCAAAGTTTGGTCCACAAGCAGTAACTGTCAAAAGATAACTGGAGCCGTACCAGCCTACATCCTCGAGGGAATCGAACTGCGTTGAGATCTTTGGTACTACGATACCTGCCAAAAAGTCAGCAATATCCGTAGATATTGACATTAGTGACAGACCAATTATTGTATTGTCAATTGCAACGAGCAATGTGCCCAGCCACAAACTCGCGATGACGACTCCTAGCTTCCATCCACTCAAATGAATGGCCTTCGTCGCTTCCTGCTTTCCCTTCGTCTCTTCCATAGCGGTTGCGATAGAATCAATTTTCTGAGTTGTCACCGTACTCTAGGTTGGTCGATTATGTCGTTTGACCTTAGAACGATTTGGGAGGATAGCACTTCTGCGATCTTGCACTCTTCCGCACCGAGGGACATTACAGCACACCGTGGAGAAACATATTACCCGCGGAATATGCAGGCCCCTTCCCACACCAAACTTCACGATTCAGTTCCGATACTGACAGGACCCACATGGTGTGAGTTGGGTTATCGGGGTCGATCACTAGGGCGGGTGGGGCTAGAGTGAAAACGGTCCGTGCAGCATGCGGTTCGATTGAGGCCATCACACGAGATGAAGGCCCAGCAACGTTCCACCTTACGTCGACACGCAGCCACCTTGGGAACCAAGAATCAGGGTGCTCTAACTCTCTTTTGGCATCATGATATGAGTACTGCTAATCTGAAAGGGTTTTCATCCTCAGTAGATGTGGAACACAGATAATGCCCTTTCATTGTCGTTTCGCATCCTCGCCAACTCTCCGTTCATTATGTTATGAACGTAGCACTCTCCTACGAACCGGTAGTGATCGTCAACGGGACGAAGGACATACGGAACCTTTCCACCTAGCAAGATGCAAACAACATCTCCTTCTGCCATCGCTATCGGACCATTCCCTAATGAGCCATCGGTAGTCCTGAATAGCCGGCGATATCTGCTGTTCAATGTCACCGCATCTAGGTACATGTATCCAGGCGGTGGAGGCAGGGTGCTGCTTAGACCCTCCATAGCACTCCATTGTTTGACGTTGTCAACGAAGGCGTCATGTTCAGTGAGGTGACTCTCCGGGGAGTCAGCCTGATTGGGAAGACAATGCGCGCCTACAGTCAATGTCCATGCTAGGCACTCTCGTGAGAAACCTGCTGATAACTCTTTGAAATCGTCGCTAACCTGGACCGATAGGCCTGCGACGGGACCTGACCGATCCTTGGTGGCGACCAAGCGGACCACATCAGTCTGGGCGACTGACGAAACTGTGCCCCACTGAAAGCCTTTCACAGCTATACAATTGCTGTATTCACAGATAGACTTTCTGATGTCGGTAGGTGAACTACACATTGCATTCGAATCTGGACCAAGTATGGTAGTAGTACCTAATTGGTTCCAATTTGGTACCCAAGAAGGAATGTCTATCGGAATCGTGGGGATATGTTGGACTTGTGAGAGCAATTCGAACTTCTTCTGCTCAACGAGCCATTTCTCTGCCGCAAAGGTATATACTGCGGACACAGAGAGCGCATAGTCAGGGCTGAGAAAGAGATCCTCCCGTTCAGGTCCAGTGTCGGTCGTGGGTAAACCAAGCAGACCAAATATCCTATCCCTTGGATCCGTTACTGCACACTTCCGCGTAAGGCAGACGTTATCCAAGAACGTGAAGTCTAGTGTCTGTTTGAGAAGTTGGAATAGCGCCGAGGCATTTTCGAAGCTGAAGTCATCGCTGTGTGGCCTTAGCCTGCCAGATGAGCGCTGTATGAAGTATGCTACGAAGCCGACTAGCTCAAAGTTGATAGCGCCCTTGCCCCAGTGTAATGTAGCTGAAGATGCAAGCACTACTTCTTGGATGATCCAGACGCGAGTGAACCAAGTGCAGCGATACAATGGCCATATCGTCCGCCAGTGGTCTTGCGTGATCTGCGTTGATCGTATCGCAGTCCTTCTTGATGCACGTACGAGTGAGTCTTTCCAGCGATATGCCGGTGTACCTTCGTCCCAATCTACGTCTTCCGCATCGCCGTCGCTGTCGCTTTCACTTTCACTTTCGTTCGACGCTGCCTCATCTTCGTCCCCGCTGTCAGTTTCGTCTCGGTCGACTTCTTTTTTTATATCGATCTCGCTCTCTCCGCTGTCGCTGTCGCTTGACTCATTCCCACCAGTACTACTTCCGTTCATATCTTCATCTTGAGTAAATGTTCCAAATCTCCCACTCTCCATCTCTTCCTCAATGAGCCCATACCATAATTTGCAGATTAGATCTAGACCAGCCTTCACGACCTCATCATCCTCATCACCAACCCAAATAAGGACTTTCTGAGCCCTAGAGTAGATTTTACGCATCAGACTGACTTGTTGATTACGTTCTTCGAGGTGATTTTGATTGATACACACAGCGTCAGCCCACAATCGCCGCTCTATGTCTGGTTTGCGAAATGCCCTCAGCGCATCGAACAAGCTCCTGGTGATACACATTCGACAACCATCGCATTTCACCTCGACACGATTAGTCGCATCGCCCCAAGTGTACGAGATGGCTTCGTACTTCAATGCGGTGTCATTGACATCAGCTATGGCGAGGCTGAAGTAAATCGGATCATCATCTCCGCCTGGCTTCACTACCAGGGTCCGAATGTCCTGTTTTCCGCGCAATGTTGTATATGAGTATTCGGGTGAAGACTTTGCCTTGATATGTGGCGATATCGCGCGATGATGGGAACTAGTAGCTGGTCGAGAGCCTGTTGGTGTCTTCGAAATCCGTGATGAGTTTATCAAGTTGTTGTTTGCTGGTTTGTGGGAGCGAGGGGCGCGCGTTGAGACCGGCATTGCATACTCTACTCCGTTTGTTAGTTGAAGGCAAGTAGGTGTCGGATACACGGTGGTCTCGTGCAACCATAGCCCACTGGGTGGGGGCTGGAAAGCACTAGTTCCCTGGCGTTTGGTGGGGTTCTGGCGAGCCCTGGATTCAGCCTTCGAACCTTTCCACTAGGCGCTTACACTACACCTACATGCTTTACAGGCTATTTACAATGCCTTGATCATTCTCTTCTCTTGCCGCCTAATACGCATTGTAACGCTACGAAAGGATAATGTGCTCTCCCCATGTCCGAGTTCATCCAGCTCCAATCTGCCTCCCCGTAAGATTGGAAAACTGAATCTGCTTCTCGATCTTGTTCGCTGCAAGCGACAATCGCAACACCATATCCACACTTATTGTCAGTAGCTCCGCACCAAAGCTTGCGAACCTGAGGGCTTCCATGGGTGCGACTCGTAATGGTAGGCAGGCATACCACCAACCCTTGTGCTATCCACAGCCCAGATGCTCTCACTAATATCGCCAAGACTAGAGACCGATTCGAGTTCCTTTTCTTACAAGACCCTCACATCTCCCCGCTCCGCTGCCTAACGAGGGGGACATCCTTGAGTCTACGGTCATTTTGAGTCCGCCTATAACTTCAACCCGCGTTGTTGCCGTCGGGCCATATTTTGTGGTTAAGCATGGTAAATATGTGGAAGAGATTGAAGGCTAGAATCTGCTCGTCTTGTAGAAGCACTATAAGAGTTGTATGACTGTGCCAAAAATATACGCGATGTACTACCTACTTTCTACTAGAGATCTATGTCTGGTGATGAACTAACTTGCGGGTGAACTACTTGAGCTTGTATGGCCGAGGCTCTAGGAAGAGGAGAAGTTAGCTATCTGTGTAAAAGTGAGGCAGGGATTCTTTGACTTGTGCGAGATTCCTGCACCTAGATTCTACGGTGGGGTTGGAAAGTTTTGTATTCTATACTACTTGTTATGGGACTAAGAGAAGAGAGCAGAAATATGCGGACTATTTGATACCTAATTATAGTTTAATGTAGTACTTGCAGCTAAGTTGAGGACTATTGACGCATTGAATAAGGGATCTCTTACTTTGAAGGTGGACTTCTATTTAAAACATTTTGACACGATGTTGAGGGACTATAGCCTGGTTTTTACGTATTTGGACCTACAACGTGAGCATATTCTCGTGTACTAGGATTTCGGGAATGTCTGGACAGTTTCTGTGGTTGATAGGGAGGCTGCCGAATGGTACCCAAGCTACTGGGAGTATTCTTTGAAGTTCGCGAGTATGCAGTAGCAGGGAGACTGGCCGAAATGGCTGGAGGAGATTATAGGCCCATGGACTAAAGAGGCTGCAGTCCTTAGGATGATTTATCAAGAATTGTAGTTTGAGTGAAATCAATCAAGATTAGTCTACGTGAGCCTGTCGGAGGATTCAGTAATGCATATTCCTTAGCGAACTGACCCCTTCCGACCCCTTAGTCAACCGTCCTGCGAGAATAGTGAATTCGATATGAGTATATCCCACACCTAAGACTGTGAGCATGACATTGATCTTGATGCTTTTTACTTGGAAGACTTGAGCGTAAGAACGATGTGAGCTACTATGTAGCATGGGAACCTGGATCCCACGAGTTCTCTGAAGGAATCCCTTACGGTGTGAAGGGTGTAACAGCATTGTGGGTATCAGATCCCACCAAAGAAAGTTGATAGTCTCTCCCACGGGCTACCTACTAGTTACAATCTCGCAGGCTGACAAGAGACCGTGTGAACCGTAAGTGGAATGTAGGTTCCGTAGAAGAGATGGGCAATTCTAGATCTCACGAAATGACGTACTGATCTGGGTTGAGTATGCGGGGATCATATGACGAGGATGACCGATTTACTCTTGTTCGTCCTCATGCTGCTCTGGGTGGTCGACTAATTACATGGGTAATCTCTTCACTTTCCTCATTTGTAACAAAGAATCTCTGCGTAGCGTCGGCAGCTGATATATGCCCGGCAGCATCTTCCGCTAGTGCTGTCACTTGACCTGAGGTCCAATCGTTGATGCGCAGCCTCGGCTGATGACTACACAATGATGGGAAGCACTGCAGATTCCCTGCTCCGGAAAAGGCTTCCAGAAGTTCCTCGAATCCAATATGCAGGTACGACAAGGTAATCTTGGCTTCATACGGAAGATTTGATTCCGCGTCAAAAGCAGTTTAGCCGGAGAGCGACTGCTCCTACGATGCTCAGAGATACACTACCAATGTGATTATGTACCGAACGCCCGGTATACTAATGGGTCGTACCAGGTATCTAGATCGGATCTTCATATGAAGCGGAGAAGCGACTCTGGAAGCTACGTGCAGTTTGTGATAGTAGAAAAGCTTCTCTCGCCTTCAAAAGCGCGATGCATGCACCGTTCATCCTTCTGGCTGTCTGAAGAATTTCGCATCAGCCTGATATACTTCATCATGCTCGCTTCATCTTTACTCATCTTGTCACTTACTGTGCTTGCAACAGCGCAGGACCTGTCCTCTCAGCTCACGCAAATCAAAGAAAACTTCGGTCCCAATCCACGAAACGTATCTTTTTACATCTACGTGCCTAAGAAGCTTGCGCCAAAGCCACCCGTTCTCGTCGTGCCGCATTGGTGCCATGGAACCGCCCAAGACGCCTTTAACGGTCGACCATACGCTTCTCTCGGTGATACCTACGGCTTCATCTCGATCTATCCAGACTCGCCTAACTTGGCTGACAAGTGTTGGGACGTCAGTAGCAATGCATCTCTAACGCACAATGGTGGAGGCGATGCTTTAGGAATCGTATCGATGGTTCGATGGACGCTCGAGAAATACGGAGGCGACAAAGACCGTGTATTCGTTACAGGCACCAGTTCTGGAGCTATGATGACCAACGTTCTTCTCGGTTCTTACCCCGATGTCTTCGCGGCCGGAAGCGCTTGGGCCGGCGTGGCTTTTGGATGCTTCGCCGGGAATGGGTACGGCGTTTGGAGCGATGCGTGTGCGACGGGGAAGATCATCAAGAACGGTACTGAATGGGCAAGCATAGTGAGAAATGCGTATTCAGGGTACAAGGGCTTCCGTCCGAAGATGCAAGTGCTCCACGGAACTGCCGACACAGTGTTATACCCACAGAATTTGCAGGAAGAAATCAAGGAGTGGACAAGCGTCTTCGGAGTGAGTGCGACTGCCACAGAGACGACCAAAGATACACCTTTGGTAGGGTGGACCAGGTATAGGTATGGAAGCAAATTTGAGGCGTACGAGGCTGCCGGCGTTGATCACAACATCCCGAATCAAGCGGATGTGGTGATGGATTGGTTTGACCTGAAATGCACCACAGGCGCGTGCTACTCGAGAACCTCAGGGTATAAGGTTTGAGAAATCGGTGAATGAAGAATACAATATCTTGTGTGGTCTGGAAAAGATTTCCTGTCCGCTAGCCAGATGCATGGGCATGTGATCGCGCACTCGCTAACCGTACCAATTCGGGACTAGCTCGTCCCACGCGAAGTCTCTGACGCGATCCCGCATACTGGCGTTTGTTTTGCGGTCAAACATCAACCACCTACTCCACCATGGCTTGCGCAGTGTAACGACTGCTGCCTAAAACAAACCTAAGACTTGCAAACACATCTTTGTAGAGTCTGACGTCGCCAGGTGATCGCTTAACTGACCTTTCTCAAGCTAACCGTCAGCTTCTTCTTCTTCTTCAACCACCCCACAGACTTTCCGATCCGGCAAATATGGCTTCCAGCGGCACGGACAGCGACTACTGGAGCGAGTCTTCCGACGAAGGCTCTGAAGTCGACGCTTCTTCTGACAGCGGTGAGACCGAGTCGTCTTATGAACCTGCCACTGCTTCGCATCCGGTACTTGAGTGGTACTCGAAAGTGTACAGCCGCCGTGTTGACATCGTTGGCGACTATGCCGGCACGGAGCTCTTCTTAGTAGAAGGGGATTCTGTACTGTTCGAATGCTTCAGCGATAAGCATCTGGACTTTGACCCAGGATTCCAGCTTGTGCACGCCGTTCACGCTGTTGAGAGCTTCTTGCGTGGTCTTGTCGCTCGACGATGCAACTTTCATATCGCCTTTTTCGACCAGCATGAGGCGCATTGTGTTCCTCCTTTCGCTCGCGGTTCGGATGATCGTCGCCAGAAGTACTTACTTGCGCGCTCTCTTATCATTCGCCATCTCCGCCTGAATATACCCAAGACAAACCCGGACATCAAAGTACAGGTGTTTCGGTCACTCGACTCTGAGCAATTTGCCTCCTATGTGGAAGCAACCGATCTGTACTTTATCATGTGCCATGATGGAGCATCGTCGAATGAGAGTCGCAAACGCAACGCGTTGAACAAGACTCTCGATGCACTCGCGCAGGAAGGACACGATGATCAGGAGCTGCGAACTAAGGTAGCTTTTCGTAAGCTCATCGTGTGGTTCATTCAGCGGGGCTACAATGCAGCCCTCGTCAACGGACTGGAGTGGCGAGATACAAAAATCATGACCACAGTTCTGGAAAGCTCGCAGCGCGTCAGAACAGATGCTCCGGTAAGAATAAGGCAAAACAAAGGCTTTCCCTCAGTGAAGGATGGCTCTATATCCTCTTTCACACTTCTTCCGGTTCTCGCACAACAGCACTCTAACATTTGATAGCTCCCAGGCATCGCGGAAGACTCTAGCATATCAGCGGCAGGCAATATGACGCTCCCGCGGACAGTGCTCAACGCATTGAAAGAGGACTCACTCAAAGTGCTCACCGAACGCGAATGGCTTACTGTCACTACGTTGTCAGCGATGTCTGCACAGTCTTCAGACCTAAAAGACTTTACTTCGACATTTCTTCGCCATACAGCCTTGCTGTCTGAGCTTTCATTGCCTCAACGTCTGCTTGAGCCACCACCTACCTCCACAAATCCTAGCTTTACGAAGTTCTGTGCCATCGCGTCGGATATTGTGAAGTCAGATTCATGGATTAGCGCTGTTGGCGACCTCAATCTCACATGTGATCTCGCGGATCTGGTTGATCTCCGCCTCCTTTGGGCTTGCAGGCAGGACACCAAACTTGGAACCGTGGAGCGACTCGCGCTGCTGGAAGATGCGATGCTTGCCCTTTCGGGGAAGCCACTCAAATCACATGTTGTCCCCACCAGAAAAGCGTCAGACGCCGGAAGGATGAATGGCCAATTGAAGAAAGAGAGCGTGCACCAACAACGCGCCTGTCGTGTACTGCCTTTCTCGAACGACATCTTCGACAAGCATCTTGCACCAATTCAATTAGCCGTTGACAAGTCTCCAGCGACGACCGACGAGCTCACAGCGAGGATATTTCGAGAGCTTAGCCATTGGCACAACAGCCGGCGTCCGGTCGATCCCAAGATTAGAGAAGATCAGGTTGCCAAGAGCCAGAAACAACAATTCTTCGCCCGTCGTCGGAATCAGTGGTTTATGGCGGAGATGATGGCATACGCTGCCAGTCTTACCAACGCTGTTGGGAAGACTCTAGAACCGGAGATCGTAACTACTGGAGGGAAAGCTAAAGTTCCAAGTCGCCCGGTTGCTGAGAAGCCCAATGAAACTGCTCGTGGGAAGCCAACCGGTAAAGCTGGCGCCAAAAAGGGTGCACCGAGCAAGAAAGAGTTGATGATGGCCGAGATTGCGGCGTCTAAGAACAAGAAAGATGAGGCCACTGCGGACAAGATTCTTCATGGCTGGAAAGTAACTTGCGAAGCACTGGAGAAAGAATCGAAATTGGTCCCACGCTATCAAAAAGCGCAAAAGTATCTGATTTCGTTGAACACCGATCTGAAACGCGACACCCTCGACGCGGAAATTCGACTGTACCTTCTCAACATCTACCTACGCTTGTGGGTCGCATTCTGCAAGGACGATAGGAAACAAGATGGAAACCATGTTGCTGCTCTGATCTTCGACGCGGTCAATTCATTCTCAAAATATCGTGGGGCAGTCACCAAGAATATAGCAGACTCCCTTACCATGACGATTCGCTTGCTCAAGTTGCCGCCCATGGCTGTGCCATCGCCAACTGCCGGCGACCGACCCCTAACTTTCAATTTCGCTCTCAAAGGCTCAACGACACTCGACTTGAGCATTCCACTTTCGGAGAAGGACTTTCAGCTAAGTCACTGTGGACCGTACTTCGAGCGAAGCATAGACTCGGCTCCAGATCCTCGCACACCGTTCGAGCCTGATGGATGGCAGCGTCAGGTCTTAGATGAGATTGATGCCAAGAACAGTCTGCTCGTCATTGCTCCAACATCGGCCGGTAAAACCTTCATCTCCTTCTACGCTATGAAACAAGTTCTCGAATCTGGTGACGATGACATCCTAGTCTATGTGGCTCCAACGAAGGCACTCGTCAACCAGATCGCTGCCGAGGTCCAAGCTCGTTTCGCCAAGACGTATAAGTATGCAGGTAACTCTGTCTGGGGCATACACACCCGTGATTATCGCATCAACAATCCAACCGGCTGCCAAATCTTGGTCACGGTGCCACATATTCTTCAGATCATGTTGCTAGCTCCGAGCAATGCGAAGTCCTGGTCAGAGCGTGTCAAGTGGATCATCTTCGACGAAGTCCACTGCATTGGCCAGGCTGAAGATGGTCTCATCTGGGAGCAGCTCTTGCTTCTCGCGCCGTGCCCCATTATTGCACTCTCAGCTACCGTCGGGAACCCGAATGAGTTCAATGCATGGCTCAGTTCTGCACAACAGGCCATCGGCAATAAGCTCGTTATGGTGCAACATCCACACAGATACTCAGACCTGCGAAAGTTCGTCTACGCACCCTCTCGACAGAAGCGCTTTACGTTCGAGGGATTGCCGGACAATCGCGCTTTTGGGCGTCTTGGACTAGACGACGTCGAAGATTTTGCATTCCTGCATCCTGTTGCCAGTTTAATCAATCGAAGCCGAGGGATTCCTGACGACTTTACCTTGGAAGCCCGGGATTGTTTGACGCTTTGGCAGTCGATGACCAAGCACCAGAACGCTCAATTTCCCGTAGACAAAAGCCTAGACCCATCGAACCTACCACGGGTGGTGAAGAAGCTTGACATTATCAACTGGTATACTGGCTTGAAATCAGTGCTGAAAGAGTGGCTCGCGGACCGCAATTCACCATTCGATACTATTCTGGACGACTTGAGTGGCACACTCAAAGGTTACAAGAAACAACTGCGTGCTGATCAACAGGAAGAGCCCAGCGAGGACAAGGCCGATGTCGAGGATGAAGTGGGTGATTCGCATAAGATCGGAGGTATTCTACCACTTCTCTCCAAACTTCACAGCCAGGACGCGCTTCCAGGTATCATCTTCAATTACGATCGGGGTCTATGTGAGAAGATGTGTGCCGAACTGCTTGCTGCCCTTACTGAAGCAGAAACTGCTTGGAAGGAAACAAGCCCACAATGGAAAACGACCTTGGAATCGTGGGAGGCCTGGAAGAAAGCGATGGCCAAGGTGTCGAAGAAGGGTCCACCAAAGGTTTCGAAAAAGAAGGGTGGCGGTCAAGATGACGAGATTCTGTCCAAGGCCGACCTCATGAAGGACGAGGCAAGCAGTGAGGCTAGTCCTTGGGTCTCATTCGACCCGGATTTGCCTCAGGAGGGATTCCACTTCGCAGATAAGAAAAAGATGTCTCGTGATGAGCTCAATGGTCTATTCAGGGTACGTATTATCGAAACATTCGTCGGCGTGATAAGAAGTTTTGTTCATGGTTTGTAATGATGCTAACTGTGCGGTTGCCAGGAACTCATTCGCCGAGAAGTGCCTCAGTGGCAACTCGACTCCCTCATGAGAGGCATTGGCGTTCATCATGCTGGTATGAACCGAAAGTATCGCCAGGTTGTCGAGATGCTCTTCCGCAAGGGCTTTCTCCGCGTTGTCATCGCCACAGGCACACTTGCACTTGGCATCAATATGCCTTGTAAGACGGTTGTCTTCTCTGGCGACTCTGTCTTCTTGACGGCGCTTAACTACCGGCAAGCTGCTGGTCGTGCCGGCCGCCGTGGATTTGACATGCTCGGCAATGTCGTCTTCCATGGAATATCTCTAAGCAAAATTCACAGACTCATTAGTTCCCGCCTTCCCGACCTCAACGGCCATTTCCCGATCACAACGACTTTGGTCCTTCGACTTTTCACGCTTCTCAACGAGTCCAAGGAATCGCCGTTCAGCATTCGGTCAATCAACGCGCTTCTGTCCCAACCGCGGCTCTATCTCGGAGGTGAAGAATCGAAGATGACTGTGCTCCACCACCTTCGATTTTCTATCGAATATCTGAGGAGACAGCAGCTCCTGGGTCCTCGGGGTCAGCCACTCAATTTCGCGGGCACAGTGAGCCACCTGTATTACGCCGAGAACTCTTCATTCGCATTCCATGCCTTGCTAAAAGGTGGTTATTTCCACAAGCTTTGCGCGAAGATTAAGAAGAGTCCGGAACCTATCGTGAACGAACTCATGCTTACTATGGCGCACCTTTTCGGACGACAGTACTGCAGACAGGCGGACGAAGAACGCGTCAAGGAGATTGTGAAGCGAAGCCCATCGATTGTGTTCCTCCCTGCTATGCCAAAGAAGGCAGCGCGCATACTTCGTGAACACAACGATGAGACACTGAGCATCTACACCGATTATGTCAAAACGTTTGCTGACCAGCATATCACCGAAGTCGACAACACGCTCCCCTTAACACGCATAAAGATCGGTGGGGATGGTCTGCCAGAGTATAGTGACCAACTTCAGCGTCGAGAACCTACCACCGTCCGTTCGCCCTTCGTCGCTATCTCAGGTCCTGGCGATACCTTCGACTCCGTCCATGATCTTTGTTCTACAGTTCGCTCAGGTGTATTCCTCGAAGAAGCGGTTGTCCCATACGTTGGTCTGTATCCCGAAGAATCAGATCTCCCTCTCAACGCTTACCTTTACGACTTCCTCAAGCACGGTAATGTAGAAGCTCTCATCACCGCTAATCGTATTCGCCGCGGAGACGTCTGGTTCGTGTTGAACGACTTCAGCATGGTTCTCGCGACAATTGTGACGAGCTTGTCGAATTTCATGAAGCTGACCTCGGAATCGGATCTCGACTTCGCCGAAGTTCGTGGTGAGGGCGAGGAGGCGGAGGAACAACAGGAAGACAAGTATGTCCCTACGGACTCAGGCTACGATACAGCCTCAAATGCATCCTTTGCTACTGGACCTGGTCTCGGGAAGCAAGAGATGCCCATTCAGACAAAGAAAAGGAGCAAGAAGGTCGCAGACTCTTGGGACGATGAAGGTGAAGACGACTATGAAGAGGTTGCTGAAGCTCAAGTGGATGAAGGGAAAGACGTGAAGACTTCTTGGGAGGAAGGCCATGGGCTATTGAATGTGCTCAAGGCGTTCAGATTGTTGAAGGCGGACTTTGACACCAAGTTCCGTGCTATGTGGGCTTGAGTATGGCAGAGTTACCTCGGGGTTTCGACTTTGGCTGTGCTTACTATCTGGGTACTGGGTACTGTTGGCGTTTGCATGGTCGGCCGTGTAAATTGCTTCGAGGCCAGGGTTCACGATTGACGACTTAATGAATCTTCTGCGATGACTTTCGGAGAGAAGGAAAGCTAGACTAAAATGAATGTATGAAATGACGACGTAAATGGGATTGAACTTAGATCCATGGCGAATTGGTAGTGACAAAATGTAGAATAGTTACAGTACGAAAAAGCGAACAAAAACATCTCCGCAAGCGACCAACCCATCTTCACGCTCAGTTTCCTTCCTCCAACTATTTTCCAACCTCTCCTTCTATCTCCGCGACGGCAGCTTTAGCAACTAGCTCTGCCCCCACAGCATTCAAACGCCACATGCATCAGCTCGTTGCCCACAAGGAAAGATGCAGCGATACTTACGGAGCGCTTGACGCACTGCCACGGTCTGCAGGTACGTTTGTCCACAGCCTCATCCTCTGCCTATAGATACTCGCGTCAGCTAACTTAGCGAGATTCGGAATACATGATGTGGCAGACCTTGCTAGCCAGCACTGGAAGGAAGAAAGCCGTCAGGGCTAGAGAAAGGAGAGGGAGGAGTGCGAGTTTCATTGCCTGAGTTTTACAAATGAAGGATTTTGATTCGTGGTCGTTAGAGATGGACTTGGGACCGAGGCTTATGCTGGTGTTGATGGGAGCTGATGCATGGCTCCATTCGTCTCATATACATCTCTCCTCAACGACCTCGAACGGCTCAGCACTGCATTTACTTTCACATTCTCGTCAATTGTCCCTTCCAGATGACTCTCTGCACCCCTTTGGGACCGTTGTGGTGAGGAAGCTCGGTATACATTCTGCCTTCCGTTCGCGGGTAGGACTAGCATTTCCCTATAAAGGTGCGCCGTTGTCAGTTTAAGGTCAATGGGCTAGATTGGGCTGGCGTTAGAACGCGCCATTTATACCGGTGTCACGCGCGATGAAAAGAAGTTGAGGGAGGAAGAAATCGTTTCAATGGCCGTCTGTGTTATCCCATGGGATGGTGCTGGACGGAAACCGAAGCAAAACTCTCGCGCCTGCTTGGTAAGCTTTCTAGAAATCGAGATATCTCCGGCGGGAGCACCACGCAGATTAGAGTATGGTTGGTGGGTACGCATGCTAACACTCGATGGGAAGTGTGGGACAACAGAATGGTGGCATGTTTGATATTGAATGAAGTAATATTGGAAGATTGTGAAGAAGATGAAGTTCCATGCTTATAACCGCCACAGTCCCAAGACACTCTACTCCGTACCTGCAACCAAGAAACCCTCGGATCCGTCTGTTTCCTCTCACACGCCAGTCGCACGCCGCTCATGCAGCCATGAAGGCTAGACCACCGACAAGGCCAGCCAGCCAAGTCATCTCAACCCTTGAAGCACCGCCGGTGAAGGGCTGCAGTGTGTTCTTCGCGATACCACCAGTGCCAGTCGCAGTGCCAGTCGCAGTGCCGCTCGCACTACCGCTCGCTTTGCCATCGACAGTGAAGAAGTTGGCAGCAAGAGGTGCGCTCAATCCCTGGGTCTTCATGAAGGCGTTGATGTCAAACCCAATCCTCTTGCTCGTATCCGAAAAGTCAGATGCTTGGACTTTGAGAGTGGCTGGTTGTTGAAAGAGCAGTTGAACGTATCTGTGAGCCACCGGGTCGGTCGCTGGCGGCCCCGGAGCGATATATGCGGCTGGTCCTTTCTGCGTCGAGGCAAGGAGTACGGTGTTGTTGGACAGCTTCTGTTGCGTTGGCTTGAAGTCTGTCACCATGGCATGGAGAAGAGTGCGTCGTGTCGTGTTGGTGCCTTGTGGTGGGACGTCAAGGTCCATCATGACGAACATGAAGGTATTCGCTGACGAAACCTGCGCGCTTGAGAGTCCCAGCTGTGGTTGCGATGACGTCGCTACAGATCATCAGTTTGTAGACTCATCTGATGGGACTGGGAACAACTAACCAGCTTTCGGGAGCAGCTCGCCCGGTGTGGCAACGGATGTAGTATTGAACATGACATTGAGTTTAGTATTAACGGAAGGCGTAAACCCTTTGGGAGTCTGCGCCTGCGCGATGCTGACGAGAGCAGCTAGTAGTACAGAAGTCGTGAAGTACATGATGGCTATTGATCGTGAAAGTCTAGTGGTACAACGAGTATTAGGTGGCTCTAGTCAATAGTTCGCCGTAGTGGTAGATATCCTGTGAAGGACACGAGGCGAGGCTATATATGCCTCGTCGACTGTACGCGTCTCCGAAACCTGCAAGAGAAGGAGTGCGGCAGCTCCCGCAGCAGTGGTCGTCGCACATGCATGATGTATGCATGGAAATTCTCCGCTGAGATCCTAGGGCTGCCGTGAGGCTTGAAACACGAGGCGTCAGGGACCACAATTGCCAGACTTGGCGGCATCTGCTTAAATAAAGCCGATGCTGTAACCACTGTTGAGCTTCAGTGAGCCATTTTTGGCAGAATGATGCGTGCGACAGATATAACAGAAGGACGGAATTAATATCGGTGGATGGGAATCCGCGTGTTCAGCCGACATAACATGAAGCATGGAAGCGAATGAACCGAGAGAAAATGACGTAGAGTTCAACAAAGAGGAAACAAAAGAGCAAAGATTGAAACATCCAGGAATTAAAATGCCCCGAAGATGGTGAGGTTCCAGCGAGGCGATCGACGATGACGGCGCTCAATCCGCGATATGTTCGGAGGGCCGCCATCAAGCTCTGACCCCAGACTCAAGAGCTGTCCCATATCCTTGATCAAACCTTGGCATGACAAAAGCAGGTGGGGAACGGGTTTGGTTGAGACTGCTGGGGTGACGTGCAAAGCTCGTACATCGTCTCGAGCGGATTTTGAAACGTTGTTTCGACGGCTCGAGTTCGTTGACGTGACGCAAATAAAGTTGTCATTCCATGGTCGACATCCTTCTCAGGTGTTCTAGTTGCAAGTCACTCAGGGCAAAAGAGCTAGGTGAAGCGGCGCGATAACTGAGTTTATTGACCAGTTCTTCGGCTTCATCGCTCCTGAGTTTCAGGTAGTGTCGAGCATTGGCTCTGGCGTGTACGGTAGACCATTGACGAAGATCAGGCACCGACCAGCATAGTCGACTTAAAAATTGAGGCAGAGGAGTAAGTCAGTTGAGGCGATATTAGATGAAGGAAACGGAGAAGGGAAGTGGCAGCTCGAGAAGAAGGATCGCACAACCCTGTCGATTTAGCGCGCAGGTGATTTCGCGTTAGCGCGTGTTGGGGTCCGGTCGCGCTTTCCACCAGCGCGACGCGACAACAGACCGTCCACATCATCCTTAACTGTCTGCTTCGATCCATGTATTTCTAGCAACAATATGGAATCAGACGGACATGGTAGCGGAGAAATTGGCGCTGCGGATGGCACAGCACCTGCCGAAAAATCGAGTGACGATACCGTAGCTTCATGGCCGCTCTCCTTCAGGCTGCAAGACCCACAAGCGATATCTGGCGGGTGGTTTGGCCAACAACCTCCAAAGCGATGGTGGTCGCACATGCTGTATCGTGGACCTGAAGAAGCAAAGTGTAGAAATACTGTACAGCAAAACGAAAACTCAGTCCGAGCTGATCGCTAAACGATTCCTGAATGAGCCGGTAGTGGGTTTCGATATGGAATGGCCCGTTTGGGGGCATAAAACCGACCGCCTCCAGTGCAAGATCGGACTGATACAGCTTGCCTGCGAGGACAAGATCGCCCTGTTCCACATCGGTCTTCATATGGGCAAAACAGCCGAGGACATCATCGCGCCATCACTTCGCAAGATCCTCGAAAGCGCATCCATACTCAAAACGGGTGTCGGTGTCCTGGGCGCTGATTTCTCTCGGCTCAAGCGTTACTTTGGTCTAAAGCCGCAAGCTGCATTCGAGCTCAGTCATCTGCACCGACTGGTGACTTATGGCGCCCACAAACCGGAGCTAGTCACCACCAAGCTTGTCAGTCTGGCTGATCAGGTGGAAAGTCACCTAGGCCTCCCTTTGAACAAAGGCAAGGCAAGGACTAGCAATTGGAGCAAAGCGCTCGACCAACAACAGATAACATACGCCGCTGCCGATGCATACGCGGGATACATGTTATTCATGTGTATGAATTCGAAGAGAGCAGCGATGAATCCGACACCTCCGCTTCCCGTACACGCGGAAACATACGGATCGCACGCGTGGGGGAAGGCCTCTATCAGATCGCTACAGCTCGGACCGGATAAGAATGGGAAAATAGCCTCAGCCGAAGATTTCTTCGCGGTCCAAGCCGAGATCGAACCTGAAGGGGACGATGAGGAGGGGAAAGATGAAGGAAATGTTGAGGGTGGTGACAGCACGGAAGCGAAGAAGAAGACACCCAAAACGAAGGTGAAGGAAGATTTACAACCCCTAGATGAGGTCTCTAAAAAACTGTTTGGGCAGCTGTCAAATCAACGAAAAACCCTCGCCGCCGCCGCTGGTGTCGAATCCTATGTCATCGCTGGAAACGCGGTTTTACAACGATTGGCAGTGCAACGACCAGCGGACGAGGTCGCCCTCCTAGGCGTGAAAGGTATTGGAAAGAAGAAAACGGAGGTGTATGGACCAGGATGGTTAGAGATCATCTCGTCATTCGTTGCCCGAATTGATACGGTGCCCTTTGAAACGTCTAATGTGGAATTCCCGAAGCAAGATATTCCGGCATCGTCGAGCTCTAGTGAGGAATTGCTCGAGCTGGTCATACCCAGTCGACGCTCAGCGACACCTGCCAATGCAAGAGAAGTCGACAGCTCTTCAGCGTCTTCGCCAGCATTTGGTTCGCCCATGAAGCGCACTCCAAGGCGTAGACAACAAACTACTACTATTGCATATCCCGTTGATCCACCCTCTTCCCAGGACTTTGACGCGAATTTACAGCGCACACCACAACTGCACACAGGTCTATCTTTCAGCTTGGCAGAGACGAAGCTAGAGTCGCAAGAGACCATTTTCATCGAGGATGACTCGCTCGGTGACGACTCCTCAGAGGAGTATCTAACTCCACCCTCCCAATCCTCATCAGCTCTGAAGCGCAAAAGATCACCAAACTCACCTGGGCAACGACGAAGATCACCGACTCCCACATCACAGGAAGATCTTTTCAACTCGAGGACGATGCCCGGCCGGACCAGTACACATGACAAGGGCGAACGACCAATATTCTCCATGTCTCAACAGCTATTTCGAAACAAGCTCGAAGCTTTCAGGAAGCGAGTAGAAGCGAAGCTCGATCCAAAACCTCTGCAGCCGATTGTCGAATCTCATACACTGGATCTAATCGTACTGCTGCCATCCGTGACGGACGAGGAGCTATCACGAATACCTGAAATCGAGGGATTCTCGAAAGCATGTTCTGGAGTTGGGATGGATCTTTTCAAGAATGTTGTCAAATTCGGACTTGGGCCCGGGTGATGAGCCCGACACCCAATAGTTCGTACTTGTGCAACAAGCTGAGATGCAAGGAAGGCAAACACTATCCTAGGTTATAGAAAGCCACCAGAAGGACGCTTGGATAAGAGAGCTTGGAGGCTTACAGGATGGTTTGAGAATAATGACATGATATAGATATCTGATTCCTAGTACCCAACAATATACATAACACATCCTTACGCAGCGACTCGACACGATGAGACGGATACGTGACGAGTGTGACGGAGGATCGCCGGCATCGGAGTGCAGCGGCATAGCAAACAACCTTGGAACGGCTGACACTTGTAGCTTATGTGGGGCCATCGTGACAACTGATCGCAATGCCATTAGCATCATCACTAATTTTCACAGACTGTCGAGTGTTGAGCGCACTTTCTTTCCCGTCCATGGAAGCTTGCATCCGATGAGCTCTTCACATGCGTCTCTCGTCAACTACACATGAAAGTGTGAAGTCCGACGCATCAACTTATCGAGCCTTCAGGGGAACGTGGGATACGAGTGTGACAATCTTAACGCTAGCTGAACCGTGGTTCGAGCACTCTCGTGCTGCAACTCTGCGACTGACTTGCACGTCTTTTGGTCGGGTTGTTTGCCTCGGCGCTTGTGAAGACATATCTCATCAACTCGTACACAGATACATTCGTGTATAACAACCGCCAGATGTAAGCACTGCTGTCTGTTCGAGCAAGTAGATGGGATGAGACTTGGGCGCAGGGTGAGGATGTATTAATAATGACGATGCGAGAAAGTGGAGGGTAGCATGTGGACTTGCACGTGTCGAGATCGGCATGCTGGGAGGACGAATCAGCGCACATGGACGCTGCATCTTCGTGATTTCTACGTTCGCACCATATTCCCATCGCCTTTACCGTCTACACCCCAAATCTAAGTCAGGCACCTCAGCTCCACGACCCTGTAAGTGAAAAAGGCATGTCAGAGATAGATTGCGCGCGGGTTATCTCCCGTCAGCGCCCTCAGGCCAAAGGAGCGTCCACGGAGGAGGACGCTGGGCGGACTGTGGCGTCCCGGTTATCCACCCCCTGGTCCCTGGTCGCTCGCTGGTCGTCACATGCAACGCAGCGCTGCCATGTGAAGGAGATCAAATTGAAGCGCCCGCCCCACGCCCACGCCCACGATCCCTAAGTGCAGTGCACCTCCCGTCTCCGTCCGACAGTCCGAGTGCACCACGACACCTACGCCAGCCCCTTGGCCATCTCTGCCCACTTCTTCCGCCATGGCATAGAGCGAACGCGCACACCGACAAGGCGAGCGACAATTATTGGGATTCGGCAGGGTGCAGGGACCGCGTAGCCGTCTAAGCGGACCAGAGCTCCGGGCAGCGACTTTTTGGACAGGACCTCACAGCGAGCATCGGCTTGCGCAGCGCAGCGCAGTCGTGCGCGACGATACGATGGACATGCAGCAGGAGCGCCCGCCGGCGTACATGCAGCATGAGCCCGAGTCGCTCGACCTGCCATCCGTTCCGACACATGCTCCGGATCAGACCAGCAATGACAGACTGCCTGGCATACGGTCGCTCGACTTGCCCGAGACTTCGGTGCATGGGAGTGCGCATGGAGAGAGGAGGAGCATGGAGCTGAGCCCGAGGAGTGTGCAGGGTCAGTGGAGTGGGGGACTGCCCCCGCTGAGCAGCGCGACGTTTCCTCGAGTGCCTGAGGGCGCGCCCCGCACGAGTATGGAGATGGATGTGGGCAGTCCGATGGATACGGCGAGTGTCGCCAGTGTCAATGTCGATGATCCAGATGTGAGGCTGGCGGCAGAGGCATTGTCGGGGTTGGGGAATCCAGGTACGTTCCTTTACATTCGATTAGAACAATGTTACTTCACATTCCTTCAGCATGTGCAACACATCCGACTTGGACCAAGTCCAAACTCTTAGCACACATACATTGCATGTCAATTGTCGCCATTGCTAACACTTCATGACAGACTTCGCCCGCTCGCCAACAGCCCGCTCCCTCACCCTCCCCCGCGACCAATCCTCCGGCGAACAAGAGCCCCTCCTCTCCCTCATAACGTCGAACCACCCCTGGCTCGGCGGCACCATCCATGGCTCCATATCCGCCTACAACTCCACGAAACACTACTCCCCGCGCTTCGTTAAGTACGGCGCCGAGCTCATCGAGCGCAACATCGGATCACCGGTCGTCAACACCGTCTCATCCGTTGGTAGGCGAACGGGTGTAGAATCAGGATTGCGCCGATACCTGGGCGAAGTAGGCAGACGGCCCAGTGACCTAGAGCAAGGCGATGGCGATGCTGCGCGGAAGAGGCAGAGGATAATGAGCCCCGACGCCATGGACATTGAAACAACCGCCTCGTCAAGGACACGAGGCGGCTCGCATTCATCCTACGCAGAAAGCCTCCCCGCATACGACGACCAGCGCTCCCCGAGATACGAAGAGACGGCCGTCGTCGTAATCGATCCCAGAACAGGCAAAGAGACAGAACAACACCAACAAGGCAATGCACAAGATAGAAGAGTAAACTGGAGCACGCAGCTCATAATGACAACATCCGGCCTCGGCGTCGCGCTTTCAGAAACCTCTCTCCGCTCCCTCAAAATCTGCCTCGGCCTCCTGCGCTCCGCAACAACGCACATCGACTCCGTGATGCAGGCCCTCAAGCTCGTCCTCGAAGAATACGACACCGCGCTCCGCAACCGGCGCCAATCCCAATCCGACGGCGACGCTGAAGTCGGACGCGACGACAGAATAGACACCGTCACCGCAGGCATGTCCCCCGAGAAAGAAGCCCACGTCCGCGCCATCGCAGACAGAATGAAGCGTCTCTCCTCCGATATCTGGACCACGCTCCAAAACGTCGTCCGCTCCGTATCGCGCTACACAGGCGGCGCGCTGCCCCAGAACGCGAGCCAGGTCGTGCGCACACAGCTCCTGTCCGTGCCGCAGCGGTGGCAGTCTGCGTCGAGGTCTGCGGCGCAAGAGAGTAGGGGCGAGGAGGCGAGGGGTGCGCAGAGGATGCTGGCGTTTGCGAAGGAGGGGCTGGATATGATGGGCCAGATTACTACGGTTGTGGATGGCACGGTGCAGAGTGCTGAGAGCTGGTTGAGTAGGATTGGGAGACGGCCGCAGGAGGGTGGGGAGGGGAGTGGGGAGCAGGAGAAACAGAGCTTCGTTGCTGTGGAGTATAGGGATAAACGGTAGACGTGCAAAAGTCAAAAAGCGCTTTGGGGTAGGAGCGCAACGCAAAAGCGAGGTTGGCTTACTGGCGCTTTGTACACTGCTAGTATCGAGCAAGTACTGGGTCCGCTTCTTTCTTTCCTACATCCCATCTCGTCCTTCCATTCTCCTCGTTCTTGGTCCAGGCGCTATGTATATCCCTTCGGACAGCGGGGCGGGGGCTGGGGTGGCAGCAAGGCGTTTTGGCTTCTCGTTCTCCCTTCTCTATGATACGATCACGGTTCTGGTTCTGGTTCTGGTTACGGCGGGCTTTTTCTTCTTCTTCTGTTCCATTTATTCGAGCAACTGTTGTTTCCTTCAAGATCAGGGTGCAGCGATACACTGGTGATGAAGGAGATCATGTTTATGATAGGGTTGGATTGAATTTGGTGGGTGGGTGGAGTTAATACGTCAATACAGTATAAACATCGTCTTCATTATTCTGTGTTTTGGGGGAAGTGTGTTGTGTATCTCAAGAGATTAGTAAGAAAAATTAGGGTGAGAGGAGTAACTTCGACTGACCCGCGTACGGAATACGGTATCGATCGACCCATCTAAGGGGGAGCTGGAAATTAGTAAAAAATTCCTCATCGTTTTTCTAGGTGCAGCAAATACAAGCGGGGCCATAGCTACTACTATCGAGTGTTGCCCCCAATACAGTTGCTGGGTAACTTGGTCACATTCACCGGGACTTGGGAACCCCCCGACGACTCTAAGCTCCTTTGTGACCCCCAATCACTCCGAATTGTTTTATCTACCCCCACTTCTTTGCCTAGCGGGGACACTATAGAAAGGGGGAAACAATGAATAAAACTTCAGCCAGAGGGGTTTTCTCGGGACGTTTTCGAGCTGGCCTTTGGCGTAAGTATCCTCACATGTGCCAGCGTAAGAATGGCGTGGGGAACCCAGCATCCGTTGAAACGACAGATACGATATTGGTTCTCTCTTTTCTCTGTTATTGAGCCACGCTCTGCTGGTAAGCATCGAACGTGTAACCAGCAGATGTTGTGACAGTCAGGTGTTTCTTGCGAGGGGGGGGAGGTTCGGCCGCGGATAGAGACGTGGGAGGAGACGGGTGGGAGATGTCATGAGCATCGCGCGAGGAGGCGCTGAGGGTGGGAGCGAGGATCTTGGTTAGCATGTTGATAGCACTAATCTCGTGGATATTTTTGTTGTAGCTGAGCGGCATATGGCAGGGGGTGGTCCCCGGGGCGCGAGGAATTGTGCAGTTGGCTGTCGCTATCGAAGCATGCGCACGGCCATGGATCTTGCGAGATGTCCGCGGACGGAACAGATGATAGGAAAAGACAACAGACGATTGAAAATGAATGCGTCACTGTAGTTGTTGCGTTATTTTGACCGGTCACTGGATCTGGTTGACCGAGACCTGGAGCTGAAGGGCGTGCTTACACCACTTCTACCTTCTTCGGCCATGCCGAACATGCACACGTAGTATCTGTGAGTAGTGTACCGAGGTCTAAACTTTCGTAGAAGAACTTGTTTGGAGGCATTGTCCCGCACTACGGGGCAGGGCATAGGTAGGTATACCTCTCAAAATCTAGGGCAGGGTGTGCTGAATCACTAATGTCGAGAGATCGGAGGTGCCGAAGTCAGCCAATTGAATGCTAAGAGGCGAATCATGAGATTAACATTAAGAATAAGAATAGATACACTAGAGTCATAGTGCTAAGCAAGCGAATGAAGCTGCATTGGAATCATGCGATGAAAGAAACCCTTGGCTCCGGACAACATCGAATGGCGCCGACCATTATTCGTAGCTCGTATCCGTCATTATCCAAATCAATGCGCGTATGTTATCGTGTCGTTATTGACGTGATCGTGATGTTCTGGTGGTAGGGAATGTGTGAGTATAGCGGATCGCGAGGCGGTGGCAGTGCAACGTTCGTGCATACCAGCATCCCGAACGAGTCAAGGTCGACGAGTGATTTTCGATATCGAACGCTAAAGCCGCGAGGCAGATTTGCTTTGGAGAGGAGGTGATAAACGGTCGTTAGGCGTGCCGTGTGTGTGAATCCAGTTATCGACTAGCCTCTGTTCTGGGGTATTGTAGGCGAGGTTTGTGAGGTCGATGAACTCGATGCTGGCGATGCTGGAGACGCTGGAGAGATCTGCGGTTGGAGGAAAGGATGCTGATTGCTGCCGCTCGGTGATGGCACATTCGACACTTGGAAAGGTGCGAAGCGGATAGGAGGGACGAACATTCCTGGCATGCTGATTGGAGATGTAACGAATTTGGAGACTCAAATCCGAGAGATAATGATTTGAAGCTGAGAGGATGAGCCAGGAAGAATGGAGATAATCAGTATATAAACAACGCCCCTCTATTTGAAAGTAGGTACTAGGATAGCAGACGTGACGTGAATCGCGAAGGTAAACGCGGGATAGTACGAGCAAAAGTCTGCCTTAGCCACGGTGAACACGTCTAATAATATACTCACTGTGTCTACGCCGACTCACATGATACCGCGTCACCTCCCTCGACACATAAGTGCCTTACGACACAGGCGACGTTTAGCTGTGGCAGCCTGGCGCCAAAGGCTTGAGATTAGTAACGTCGGGCTCTGCGATCTGCTCGGTATGCCTCGCCAAGGTGGAATTCGTATCTCGATTGCAGATTCCAAAACTTCAATTGGAGGCCTGGAGGGTGTTCTAGGATTGTTCAAGAAATTCGATCCGGGCGAAGGCGTAAACCGCAATATCGTACACTGGCGCGACGCTGGAGCGAACGGCGGTGAGTCAATTGAGAACCATCAGACCGCGAATTGTCTGTAGGTCTTAGGGACTAGGAACCTCTCACTGGTGGAAGAGAAAACGGCGTGCGCGAGGCGAGAGGAGAGGTCGCAACGGTGTTCTTGGTTCTGTAGGAGACGGTCTTCGTAGTGCCGCGATGTCGCCGGTCGCACTTTCGACCACCGAGCATGGGATAGCACGTGGACATGTGTGCCACTGCATAACGTTATACGAAGTAGCGAATCATAGAGTCTAAGAGAGAGGCGGATCCCGGTCGCGATATCCAGCTGTACAGTAGGGCGTGGCCTTCAGAAGCATTTCGACGAAGTCCCGGTGAAATAGAAAGTTCGCATTATTCAGCGATGCGTCTGAGCGCCTGGGCCTGGAATCTTGATGGGGACGCATCCCTAAGTTTGACTCGCAGAACTGACATGTTCAAGGAAGGATAAGAGTTGCGGTATGAAGAGCGCGCGTAGACTCGAGCGCGCAATTAGCGGCCGGCGACGGTGAGTCAACGAAGGGCGGGAGACAGCCCTTCTTCGAGGAAAAGAAATACGGAAGAAGAAACTGCATCTGTGTGATGATGGATGAGTCACGCAGCGGAATGCAATGCTTCCACATCCGTGCCAAGAGGCAAGGCACGACGGCCATTGCGTTATTGCGCAAGTAGGCGCGTCTCAGCGCGCGGCAGGCACGTGCAGGCAGCCATCTACGAGAACAGAATAAGTTGCTCCCGACGTCGGATATAAGCTGTGCACTGGCCCATCCCACTTTCAACACCTGGCGAGACGCACCTCGGTGGAGACATCATCGATTGTGGTAAGGTCTTTGATCCCGACCATTGTAATTTCTTTCAGCGAACCGCGGAGACATGTCGGAATGCAAGTGGAAACTGAGTGCCAAGAGGTACCTCGAAGACGGCTCCGACGAGAGATGTCCAGAAATATTGGGTCTAATATCAGTCATTGACCTCTTCGAATGGCATGGTCGGTGTTCGGCTTTCCGAGTGTTTTCGGTTCAGTGTAGTTGCCAGGAACAGGCAAGGGTTGGTACGGTAGCATGTCTGACCCAGCGGAGTCTCTGGTTGTCCCGAGGGATTACAATAGCAGAGTGGATCTGGTGGGGGCAGAACCAGCCTTATTCGCACGTGCGAAGGCGACCCTCTCGTTATCGGCCAGACATATACAGCAGTCGGGACCCTGTGCTTCCGTTCCGAAATGCCCAAAGCGCAATTGTAGACGCGCTGATACCTACAATTGCACTTTACATCAGCAAAGATGGGCGTAAACAACGCACTTGCCTCTTTACGTAAAGCCGTGCTCAACGAGGAGATCGGCAGAACTGTGCCTCTCTGCAGCAACCATCACACTCAGGAATCCTCCATGGATGTGACTGTTCAGCCTCTAACCAGGGCGAAAGCATGCGCTTCCAATCACGGCTGGCATGCATGTCCAGGTGCCGCACCGGATGCCCACCATCGGCGGCACTCAAAGGCTTCTTTGACGTATGCACCTTTGACGCAATTGGCCCTGGACTCAGTATGAGTCGAGAGCCTCGAGAGCCCTAGTTCCCATACTGCAAGCCGCTCCGTCCGCAACACGTCCGCCGAACAATTGAATCAGCCCTTGGCCTCCACCGCATCTTGTCAACTCTGCTAGCACGGGTGCGATCTGCCGTAGCCGTAGCGCTAATTCTTAACCTCTAACCAGGAGGGGGTTTTGTGACCCACCATAGCGTTATCTAACACGCTTGCATCGGTTTTGACGGGCTTAAAGCAGGAGACCCGTAGTTCTGTTGTTTTAACCGACTTCTGCGGCTCTAACATTTTCGATTGTTTGTTCCCTCTGTCCCTTTCTGCTGTATTCGCTCTTTATCTCGTGCGCATTCACTTCCTCTGCTGTCTGCAGCTCGCTTCTACCCACAGCCGAGGCATCGCTACCCACGTTCAGGCAAAGCAAGGTGCGCCTTGCAGCACCGCATGCCCGCCATGGAGGACACGAACGCGCCGCAGAACCATTCAACCCTTCGCGAAGGAACCGAGGGTGTCACATACGAGGCAATCAGCCCCCAGCGGCCGCATGTACGCAGCGACCGAGACAGCATCTCGACAGTCGACGCTGATGAGCGGCCCGAATACTCAGAAAAGAGCTACATCAATGTCAGCGATGGCGGGGTCAACATTGAGCGCGCCGAAGCCGACTTCGCAGAGCTGAGCAAAGCACTATCTCGCACGAGTCATACCTCGCGGAAGCTCAGTCGCGTCCAGAGTCGCCAGAGCCGGAAAGAGCAGGCAATCCCAGACATCGAGAAGGCGCCCGTGTCTGATGCCTCATCAGATGAGCAGTTCGACCTGGAAGCGACATTGAGGGGTAATCGGGACGAGGAAGAGTCTGCAGGCATCAAGTCGAAGCGCATTGGAGTTGTGTGGGAAAATCTCACCGTCAGTGGCATAGGTGGGGTCAAGAACTACGTCAAGGTAAGCTCTGCTGACAGTCACGGGAGATCACCTGCCTACGGGCACTAACTCTAATCTAAGACATTTCCCGACTCTTTCGTCTCGTTCTTCAATGTGTATGAAACGGCCAAGAGCATTCTGGGTTTTGGCAAGAAGGGGAGGGAGTTCGACATACTGAAAAACTTCAAAGGCGTCACCAAACCCGGTGAAATGGTCCTGGTCCTTGGACGTCCTGGGTCTGGCTGCACGACTTTCCTCAAGGTTATCAGCAATCAGCGTTATGGATATACCAAAGTCGGAGGCGAAACTCGATACGGGCCATTTGACAGCGACTTCTTCGAGAAGAGGTACCGAGGGGAGGCCGTATACTGCGAGGAAGATGAGAACCATCACCCGACGCTCACGGTTGGCCAAACTCTGGACTTCGCGCTCGAGACGAAAGTGCCCGGTAAACGGCCGGCAGGCCTATCACGAAAAGAGTTCAAGGAGAAGGTGATCGACTTGATGCTGAAGATGTTCAATATCGAGCACACCAAGGACACAATAGTCGGCAACCCCTTCGTTCGCGGCATTTCTGGAGGCGAACGAAAACGTGTATCTATCGCAGAGACAATGGTAACTGGCGCATCAGTTGTCTCCTGGGACAACTCCACTCGCGGGCTAGATGCTTCGACCGCCGTCGATTATGCGCGTTCGCTCAGGGTATTGACGAACATCTACAAAGTGACGACTTTTGTATCCTTGTACCAGGCGTCTGAGAACATCTTCGATGTATTTGACAAGGTTCTTGTGATCGATAGCGGGAGACAGGTGTACTTTGGGCCAGCAAAGGAGGCACGAGGGTATTTCGAGGGCCTTGGGTTTCTTGAGAAACCTCGACAAACCACTCCGGATTACCTGACTGGCTGCACTGATCCGTTCGAGCGAGAATATCAACCCGGACGGAGCGAAAAGGATGTTCCCAGCACACCAGACGATCTTGCCGCTGCTTTCACCAAATCGACCATTGCTGCTCGTCTAGAGGAAGAAATGGCGATCTACCGGCAACGCATGGATGAAGAGAAGCAGGTTTACAACGACTTTGAGACCGCGGTCAAGGAGAGCAAGCGACATGCTTCGAAGAAGTCCGTTTACTCGATTCCATTCTACCTCCAGCTTTGGGCCCTCGCTAAACGACAATTCCTCCTCAAATGGCAGGACAAGTTCTCACTCGTTGTGTCCTGGATTACTTCTATCGTCATTGCTATCGTAACCGGTACTGTGTGGCTCAATCTTCCCAAAACCTCCGATGGAGCATTCACTCGTGGTGGTGTGCTGTTCATCGCTCTTTTGTTCAACGCATTCCAGGCTTTCTCCGAGTTGGCATCTACGATGATTGGTCGACCCATTATCAATAAGCATCGTGCTTTCACATTCCATCGACCTTCTGCTCTATGGATCGCGCAGATTGGTGTCGATTTGCTCTTCTCCGCCGTTCAGATCCTGGTCTTCAGCATCATAGTCTACTTCATGACTGGGCTCGTGCGAGACGCCGGGGCATTCTTCATTTTTTATTTGATGATTGTGACTGGCTATCTTGCTATGACGCTTTTCTTCCGAACAGTCGGCTGTCTGTGTCCCGATTTCGATGTCGCTATTCGTTTGGCCGCGACGATCATCACATTGTTCGTGCTGACCTCTGGCTATCTCATTCAATGGCAATCCTCACAGGTCTGGCTGCGATGGATCTTTTACATCAACGCCCTCGGTCTCGGATTTTCCGCTCTGATGATGAACGAGTTCGGTCGTCTGGACTTGACCTGTGCGGGAGCCTCCCTCGTTCCATCTGGACCTGGCTATGACAATCTCAACAACCAAGTGTGCACGCTCCCTGGTAGTCAGGCAGGGTCGCTTGATGTTTCAGGTACTGATTACATCAAGCTATCGTTCTCTTATGATACGAAAGATCTCTGGCGCAATTGGGGCATCATCGTCGTTCTCATTGTCGGGTTCTTGATTGCGAACGCTTTTCTTGGAGAATACGTTCGCTGGGGAGCGGGAGGACGAACAGTCACTTTCTTCGTCAAAGAGGATAAGGAACTCAAAGAACTCAACCAGAATTTACAGGACAAGCGCGATAAAAGGAATCGCAAGGAAGAGGACACCGATGCTAGCTCTGGCCTCAGGATTGAGAGCAAAGCGGTCTTGACCTGGGAGAACCTGTGCTACGACGTACCGGTACCGTCAGGCCAACTGCGTCTGCTCAAAGATATCTTCGGCTACGTCAAACCTGGCCAGCTGACTGCTCTCATGGGCGCATCAGGTGCAGGCAAAACGACTCTGCTGGATGTGCTCGCCGCGCGTAAGAATATTGGTGTAATCACCGGTGACAAGCTCGTGGATGGCAAGCAACCCGGTGTCGCCTTTCAGCGTGGAACATCTTACGCAGAGCAACTCGACGTCCATGAACCTGGGACTACTGTTCGAGAGGCACTGCGATTTTCAGCTGACCTTCGCCAACCCTACGAGGTCCCTCAATCAGAGAAGTACGCGTACGTTGAAGAGGTTATCTCGCTCTTGGAAATGGAAGATATCGCGGACGCCATCATTGGTGAGCCAGAGACCGGTCTTGCTGTCGAACAGCGAAAGCGTGTTACCATTGGGGTCGAGCTTGCTGCCAAACCCGAGCTTCTCCTCTTTCTTGATGAGCCTACCTCTGGGCTCGACTCTCAAAGTGCCTTCAACATCGTGCGCTTCCTTCGCAAGCTCGCTGCAGCTGGCCAAGCCATCCTGTGTACGATTCATCAGCCGAATTCCGCCCTCTTCGAGAATTTCGACCGCCTCTTGCTTCTTCAGCGAGGAGGACAGTGTGTCTACTTTGGTGATATAGGCAAAGATGCGCACGTCCTTCTCGACTATTTCCATCGCCATGGCGCTGATTGCCCTCCCCGAGCTAATCCTGCTGAGTGGATGCTTGACGCAATTGGTGCTGGTCAAGCTCCGCGCATCGGCAAGCATGATTGGGCTGATGTCTGGGCTGACTCTGAAGAGTTCGCTCAGGTCAAGCGAGATATCGTCCTCATCAAAGAGAGTCGTATCGCCGAGGTTGGTGCCGCAGAACCGGTTGAGCAGAAGGAGTATGCCACACCTATGTGGCACCAAATCAAGCTTGTTAACAAGCGGTAAGCAGCTCTCACTATGTCATATCGGTACAATATGCTAATTACTGCTCAGGATGAACTTGTCCTTCTGGAGGACGCCCAACTATGGCTTCACTCGTCTTTTCAACCACGTCATCATCGCTCTCCTCACTGGTCTCATGTATCTCCAGCTCGACAACTCTCGGACATCGCTACAGTATCGTGTCTTCATCATCTTCCAGGTTACGGTTCTGCCAGCTCTCATTCTCGCCCAGGTCGAACCCAAGTACGCCATCCAGCGAATGATATCGTATCGTGAGCAAGCCGCCAAAGCTTACAAAACGTTCCCCTTCGCTCTGTCCATGGTCGTCGCCGAAATGCCCTACAGCATCCTCTGTGCTGTCTGCTTCTTCCTCCCCTTGTACTATATTCCCGGCTTGAATTCGGCATCCTCCCGTGCAGGCTACCAGTTCTTCATCATTCTGATCACCGAGATCTTCTCCGTCACGCTCGGCCAGGCTGTCGCCGCCCTCACACCTACTCCCTTCATATCGTCCCTCGTCAACCCCTTTATTATCATCATCTTCGCCCTTTTTTGTGGTGTCACGATTCCCAAGCCACAGATACCTGGGTTTTGGCGTGCGTGGCTGTACCAGCTCAATCCATTCACCCGCCTCATCGGTGGTATGATCGTCACAGAGCTCCATGATCTGCCTGTTCATTGTACAAACGCCGAGTACAACACCTTTAATGCTCCTCAAGGACAGGACTGCGGCTCGTATATGAGCGACTACTTCACTAGCGGCGCGCCTGGTTATCTCCTCAACAACGCTACCGACTTCTGCCAGTACTGCGCTTACAAGGTTGGCGATCAATTCTATGAGCCCCTTGGATATGACTTCAAATACCGCTGGAGGGACTTTGGCATCTTCTGTGCATTCATCGGATCCAATTTGATCATCCTTTTCGTTAGTGTAAGTTGTTACCACCCGCACTCCTCCCGATCAATGCTAACAAGTTGTCCAGGCCCGTTACCTCAACTTCAATCGCCGCTAATAACATCGCATCATTTCCTTGTCTCAATTTTGTCTACAAGCCTAGCTGCATCGCATGTATGTATAGTCTTCTGTGGCTCTTGGTCTCATTTAAGCGAGCAGTGTTCTCGACACCCCAAAAGCATTTCCTTGCAAGCTAGACGGGTGCTTGATTTCCAACGATGAGCATATAGATGGTTGGATACTATCATTGGGTGGAGTCTGCACACTTTACTCATAATAGCGTTGCCTGTTGCTTGAATAAATACGTCCCTTACTGTCTTGAATGCATACTGGACACGTCGAAACAACACTTGGTTCCTGGTATGGTGATGGTTACCTCTTTCCATGCTGTGCCTTCCGCGTCTTCACTTGCACCTTCCATGAACTAGTCGCACGTCTCCCAAACATGTTTCGCAAACATTTCATGTCTATGGATGTTGCCTATGCTCTCGCATCTTCACATCGCTATATAATCATATTACTTCGTAATCCAGTCTTTCGCTAGCTCCCGCAATATCGCACATCGATATTGCTAACTACTATGGCACCTCGCAATTTCTGCCCAGATACAGGATTGCCGTGCCACCCGACATACTGGCAAAAACTGGCACCATACCCCGTCGTTCCAGCCAAGACCAAAATTGAGATCGAAGTCCCGCAAGCTGCACGCGGACCTCGCTTGCGTATCAAGAAGGCGAAGGAGACGTCACAAGCGTGGAACGGGCTTGTGAAGACGACTATCGATACTTGCCCCGTTCCCTGGGCGACAATGGGAAGGAGATCTATTGAGAGCACGACTTTGAGGACAATAGCTTCAGCTCCAGTTTCCAGCGAAGGGAGCTCTGATAAGTCTTTTAGCAACGTTCTTCAGACGCTCGCTTCTGCTGAAGAGGGAGCCGCAACACTACCCACCGGCGCAGGCGTCCTCCCAAGATCACAAGAACCGCTAATGTCGACCGCAAGGCGCATGTCAACCATGGCGACAAGCTTCCAGTATCCTCATGTCTCGTCCACCACCCTTCCCAGCCATTCTACAGCGCCTGAGATGCCCATATTCTGGGCCAGCGCCAACGCCTCTTCGCCCGCGATGTCATTTCCAGATTGGGGCCCTGAGCTAGGTCCTGTTTTCTACGTCATACTCTTCACTTTCATGTTCTTGGGCCTTGTCTGGGTCATTTTCGTCTGCTTGATCAACCTCCCACCTCCTTCGTGGTTCGAAGACGCAGAATATTCGAAAGGCAAGAAGGGAAGGCAGTCATCGAAGCTTGTCGAACCAGAGAGCAAAGTCCGAGCTTGGCTCCCCAAGTACTTCACATACACTGGAGAAGGCAAGTGTAAAAAGAAGGTCAGACCAATTGACAAACCCTCCAAATACGCACCTCTTCTAGGCGACGAAGGACTGGATACCGCGTCTACGACCGATTTCTCGCCAGCATGGATGCGCAACTCTCACTCACGCCACAACAGCAATAGCAGCGAGACCGGTCTTGAGCTCAGGAGCCGCAGACCCCAACATCGCTCGCGGAGTCCCTACCCGTACCCATCCTCAACATCAGTGACGGAGGACGTGGGCATCGAGCAGCAGTCTCACATCCACAGAGCTTCTACCCAACACCTCCATCCGAACCTCGCCCACATTCACTCACGCTCCACCTCTCCCGCCTCCAACGAAGGCCCACATCTTCACCCCACGCTCACCAACCGCTCCAGAACGCCCTCACCCTCACCAACAAATCCTCTGCTCCCAAACAGCCCAGCGCACCGTCGCCGCACAAGCGAAGAATGGGTCCGCGAACGAGAAGACTTCTTCAGAGGACGACAATACGAGATGGATGACGGAGGACTCTTCCTAGCGCCTCCGAATCTATCACACTCATCACCGTTATCGTCTTCCTCATACTCGAGTTTGTCGGACGCAGATGCACTGGAAGCGCAGACCTCGCTGCTGCCCGGGAATGTTAGCTCGAAAGGGAGTTTGCTGGGTAGTCTGAGTGGGGGGAAGAAGGCAGCGAAGAGCATTCTGAACGGGGTCGAGGGCGCTGTGAATGGGGTGGTAAACAAGATGGTAGAGTGGACGGAGGATCATGGAGGGAAAGACGAGTTGCTCCTGCCGATGCGGAAAGGGGACAATGTGGACTAGTTGCTGCGGCGGTACCACTTGTGAATAACAGCGTGAACGTCAAAGACTAGGTAGATGAACATATGATTGTAGAATCTTGACATTGAAGCAGACCATGCATGAATGATCCGCGCCTATGAACACCCAGAAATGTATCCCATCCACCGCCCGCTGTCGTCATGCCAAGGCTTGTCTGAGGCCGAGCTCTGCATCGCGCCATGCAGCGCTGCCATGTTGTCGTTCGTCTGTCCGCGTCGGCTTAGACGTACTGGCTGAGCCATCGGATGCCTTCGCCGTAACCTGACCATTATTAGCCTCATTATAATCTGAATTATTTGCCATTTTTTTGTCTTACCCTGCCTCATAACGACACTGCACATGAAGACCTCAATAGGCCTAATCCCCTCAAGCGGCACCTTGCCCTTACCCGTCGTCTGATACAGCCCAAGCGCCGCCCTCAGCTGGTCCTCGCTGATCGCATCCGGGTGGTCGATCTTGTTGCCTAGCACCACGAACGGCGTGTTATTGAGCTCCTCCATGGCGAGAAGCGCGTCGAGCTCGGCCTTGGATTCGGGCAGGCGCTCGTGGTCCTTGGCGTCGACGAGGAAGACGATGCCGCTGACTTCGGGGAAGTAGTCGCGCCAGAGACGGCGGGCTTGGGCGTGGCCGCCGAGATCGAAGGTCGTGAACTTTACGTTGCCGATGGAGAGTTCTTCGGAGGCTGGGGTGAGGTTAGTGAGGGCGGGTTGTGGGAGGGGTGCGAGGGGCGCGTACTAGGATGGAGAGCTGTTTACAGGTTAGCGAAGTTGTATGAGTAGTAGGGAAGGGCAGAACTCACTGGGTTGGAGGACAGCTACTCGGTCACTGTAAAGTGATATAGCATTAGCAACCTTTCCATTTAGACGTGCTGAACCTTTCTTACTTCTTTAGCATATGCAGCAGCGTCGTCTTGCCCGCGTTGTCGAGACCGAGGAACTACCAACAGTCAGCCCATTGTGCTCTCCACCTCGCATCTCCACGTCATACCAGAAGTTTCGCGTGCTTGTTCGCAAGGCCCAAGTTGGCCAGAACCTCCCAGACTACGTATTCATATCAGCATCGGCCGCTGTGGAGGGCTTCGCTGGCTCCGCTGGCTCCGCTGGCTCCTGTGGTTTCGGGAAAGCTTACACCTGGCCTATGTTAGCACTCAGAAACGTCCAGAGCGGTGTGATTTTTCATACCAATCGAGAATCCACATGATTATTATAGTGTTGTGAAGACTAGCAGCAAGTGTGTTAGTAGGAGGATCGAGTGAGAAAAGTGTGGTCTGCTTGTGCTTGTTGGATTCTGGCCCACGCCCACGATCCTGGCCGATAGCGATTGCCCGCGGCACTCTGACTAAGCAGCGCTCAGCCAATGACTTCACGGACTGCTTTCCAAAGTTCACATCGGCGTGAAGTTCTGGAGAAGACAGATTGCGAAGAGTAAAATGCTGCCTGCTAGGCATTCTTCCTATCTACTACGAATATATCCAAATATCCAGGGTGGTATCATGTCCCATTTTACCTTAACGCCACCGACTATGCTGTGCAGACAAGGCTGAAATACTCATTGCACCTAACCAGGCCGCAATGTTCCCTACAAACTGAGGTCTGTCTCCAGTATCACTTGCGCGACTCCGGACTTTCCCTGCGCAATAATTTTGTCAGCTACGACTTCGCCCACCTTCTCAGCCAATCTGTCTTTGAGTCCTCCCAAGTTGCCAAACCCGTTCGCTCTCGATGGACCTTGTGCTCGCTCAACCATCTCCAGACCCCCAATGATGACGCCGAGAACGCGTTCAGCGTCGCCTCTTCTCGACTCATCAGCTATTGCGTCCTTCAAGATTCCGTCGTATATTCGCAGATTCGGCAGTACGAGCATCTTCACCCCTTCGGCCTGTGTGATCTGCTGAAGAGCGAGGAGAGCGCCAAAGTGGCTTCCCAGTGGTTTGTTAGGGTCCATGAATTGCTTGAGACAGGCGCGCGCTATTCTCGACTTTAGGCCTTGGTTGGAAGCTGAGAATTGTTTGCACATTTGCTTTAATATAGATGCTGCCAATTCACGAAGTTGATAATGGGCGGGTGAACTGGCTCCCCCGTTGCCATTCACACCGTTGCCGTTCAGCGTTTCTGACGATGCATTGGAGGGAGCCTGCTGGGCAGGCCCAAGATGCTTGCCCGTGCAACACGTCAAAACCGGTGGCACCATGTATGCGATATACGGGTCAAGGTAAATAGACGGATTCCTAAGCAAGGATTCTGTTGCCAGCATCATCTGCCGCAGTACGAACAAGTTCTTCATGCTGTGCGTGACCTTCTCGGCGATGAAGGTCAAGAGGTAGGTGACCAATTGGTGAATGCCAGGTTCCCTTTGGATGGCAGATAGGGCCGCATTTTGCCACTCTGAGTTGGTCTCGTCTATAAGGGCGGACGACAACTTGGCAAAAAGCTCCTGCGACTCTTTGGAGAGGACGTGTTTCACAAGCGGCTTGACGTTGACGTTGTCGAGACCGTTGGCCGCGGCTAGGTGGGGATTCGCGTTCGGCCCTTTCGGCAGGAGGTCGGCGTGATTGATTGCAGTTGGGTTCTGAGGTATGGAGGGCTGGACGCCTTCGACAGCGAGCCAGTGTGCTGCAAGGCATCAGAAAAGGAAGTTCTAGCTCAAACACACGTCGCAGAAACAGTGGGGCTCACCTGTGAATGTGATCTCTCGCGGCACCTTTGGCAGCGGCGCGTTGATCAGCTTCTCGAAGTCCACCTCTTCGTCCTCGACATAGTATAGCGGCTGGCCAGGCCCCAGTGAAGCCTCGCCAAAGCGCAGCGGACGGGTGGACTCATAACCGTACAGAGGCTCCACATTTAATACCCTGAGCGCATTGGATATGTCCTGCGTGCTCAGTGTTGTCCGTTTTCCGTGTCGCATGAACTTGACGGCCTCCTCCAGCACTTGGGCGAGGCGGTAGTCGACATCGCGCGCGAGCTCCTCTATCACGTTGTCGGGAAGTGAGGCGATGCCCACCGATTCGGCAACGTCCTTTACGTTGTCTGGGTTCCAAATTGAGCCGTTGGACATGCTGGCGGGGGAGCGGTGCGAGCGCTGAGTTGTCGGGGCGTCGGTCGGATGAATACGGGTCGGAGGTGGCTGTTCGATGCGTATTGGAGGCGGCAGCGGCTGGGAGAGGCCGCGACTGTCACTGTCGCTCGGGAGGTGGTGCAAGCGGGTGGTTGTAACGGCCAGGCCTAGGTGTGAGCGCGAAGCATTGCGGGTGCGCGCAGGCAACGGTGCGGCGGGCTCCGGGAGCGGTTGCTGCGTGTGCGTGACGGCGTTCCCTACGTACGAGTCGACTGTGCGCCCCTTTGCCGCTGCGCGTTGTTCGTGCTGCGACGTGGTGGTGAAGCAGTGAATGAACTGAGGAAAGAGCGACGATGGCAGCTTCCGCTGCGAGCTCGGTTGGCCTTGGCGCGACTGCCACTTTCCACCTTTCGCTGGCCCGAGCGTCCTGTGCTTCGCTTCACCTCGATGCCTTGCGAGCGGTGGGCTGCCGGTCTTGACGTCGGCGCCCAACTGCTTGCTCTTCTCTCACGCTGAATGCAGGGCCCTTCACCCCTTGCCGATCAGGGCCTGCTCCAGCGCTTGACCGAGCCCTTCCCTCGGTTTGCGTTCTCCTCCTCTCCCGGGAGAGTTCAGACGGCCCAAGACAGCAAACATGGCCATATACCATTCACCATTCACCATCGTCTATTACCTCCCTAGGGAAGGGGCCGACGCCGTCAGCTACTCATACGGCGCTGGATGGTCGCTCTACGCAGTCTCCACTCTTAATATGCACGCTATAGAAGGTCCATCATCATAACGATTGCACACACGATCCAACTGGCCCCAGAAGAGCAGACCGCCATTTCAGAGTCTGCTCAGCATTGAACAACTCATCTCAGCCATGCCCTTTGTGTATGTGATTCGGCTCCGGGCAGCCTTCCGCGGCAAATGAGGTATTTAGTTCCATATCAGGTTCCAGTTTTTCTGCGGTTGTCTGCATCGTCGCTCTTATTCTCCGTCTCGCTCGCCCATGATCTGGATGTACACATCAGCACGTTGCTCGCGGTTGTTGGGAATGCTACGCCTGAACTCAGACTCCTCTACCTGGCCGCTGGGGATGGCCTAGCATCCGGCACCTGTGCTTCTCCTCCGCGCCAAATCAGCTCTCATTCCAGTATCTCATCATTGTGACATCTGTTTCTCTACCTGATCTTCCCGTCTATCCGGACGGGCCGTTGCGCGTCTGATTGCGCGAGTCCTACCTCGTTTGCTGGCCCTTTCTCTCCCCTGCTCATTCGGGTCGTAGGGCTGGCAGCACACTACTTAACACCCGCCAACAACATCGCAATATCTGGTGTCAGACCGTCTTACTCCCATTACACCTCTGAGTCATTCTAGACCTTTGACTACAGTCTCCTAAAAACCATTCAAACCAAGCTACCGTACCTCAAGAATGGATTCTCCCTCTAAGGCCTGCACGATTTTTGACCATGTCACCGCCTTCGTCTCGCCCGCTCTACCACAGGCACTGAATCTCTCCGCTCAAATCAACCCCCCAGCGAACCGAGAGATGTCAAGGGATGATCCGCCATCTCCTCCGGCCAATCCACCTCCCAGTCCTTCGAACTGGGCTTCATCAATACCTGACCTGAGTCTCGATGACTTTTCACTTGATCCAGTGTGTTCTTAGTACCATTCAAAGCATAAGATAATGCTAATAACCGCATAGCTCGATGATCCCCTCGGACCCATCAGCTTCTAAGCGTGCCTCGTTCGGCAATAGTCATACAGGTGAGCAAATCTTTGATCAATTGCTGGTGAACTCAATTAATTGACGATGCCAATAGCGCCCCTACAGTCATTCGCTCGCTACATTCGGGACCCTCGCGCGTATGCCGGTCGACACGGACCGCAACATCAATAATATATTGTCAACTTTACTTCCTCTTCTATGGTGTATTCCTGAAGGATTCTTGTTTCCTTTTTGGGCGGGCTCAGCTGTCACTACCTTACTCTGTTCCTGAGCACATTGGTGGTATTTCATGATTGCGTACATATACACTGGCGTGTATCAGTGCTTTGGGAACCGGAGTTGAGAAGCAGCGAGGTTTCTGCACAATGCCCTTGTGGCTTTTCCTACCTATATCCCTTCGTTGCGCATGGCATTCCTGTATCTCAAGATGGTTAAGTCCAGAATGCAGATTTGTTCTCGGTGCGCCGGGTTTCTAGACTGTGACACCAAGTGTTGGCTAGAATGCAAGTCAGCCAAGCGAGGAGTAACATCGTCAACGGCTGACCCTGTCTAACCAGTTCTTCTTTGTGTGCTTTGCTCACTTGTCACAGATGACCTGGTTCTGTTGCGACTCAACCAATCTGCCTTCACCTCTGAACGCAACCTCGTCCCGTCTGGTCTTCCTTTGTCTCGGCTTGTTGTCATCTTCACCTACTATCCACATCAACGTACGCGTCAATAATCACAAGCTTTCTACAACGTAACATCCTCGAGCCAGATAGCAGCAATGTCGCGCCAACCTCTCAATTTTGTTGTTTTAGGTGGATCCTTTGCCGGCCTCTCGATCGCTCACTACTTCTTAGACCACATCATCCACGAGCTGGGCACATTCGAGGACGCACCGACCTATCGAGTCATTCTCATCTCTCCTTCGACGCACCTCTTTTGGAATATTTGCGCGCCGAGAGCCCTCGTTAGCCCAAATTTAATTGATCCCGAACACGCGTTCGTTCCCATCGAGCCTGCTTTTTCTAGGCATCCTTTCAACGAGTTCACGTTCATCCAGGGTTGGGCAACAGCAGTCGACACTAGCGCAAGGAAGATCACCATCGAAACTGTGAAAGGCAATACTTCCAAAAGACACTCAGGAAACTCAATCGCTAGCAACCCTTCAGGCGGCATTGAGTCGAATCCGCGAGATGTTAGCTACCGACCCACAAGTGATCGACATGGTAAATACCGGACTATACCGTATCATGCACTCGTTATTGCAACTGGCAGCTCGCATCGGTCTCCGCTCTACTCTCTCCACGGCATACACGAGGAGACGTTGGCTGAGATGAGAGCTTTCCACGCGAGGCTTCAGACTGCAAACTCTATCTTCATTGTTGGTGGTGGGCCGTCTGGAGTGGAAACGGCTGGCCAACTTGCAATACACTTCAACAAGAAGAACAAGTTACGAAAGTTGCTGTCCCGTAATTCGACGAGCCCAACTACAAAGTCAAGCCGAGCAAGTCGTCCTCATTTCTTATGGAGGTACCCAACAGGAGACTCAGACGACAGTGATCAGTCTACGGCGCCACCGCCTCCACCACCAGCAATCCATGTTACACCATCGGCTCCAACAGCCCGCAAGCCCAAGACCATAACCCTGATATCTGGTGGTTCTCGCCTGCTTCCGCGACTGAACCCGAAAACTAGCAAGAAAGCAGAACGGCAGTTGAAGAACCTGGGCGTACACGTCGTACACAACCTACGACAGCTCAGCTCAACAGTCAATACCGATGGGAGCTCCAATTGCATCCTGAACAACGACATGACAATCACCTCCGACCTCCTCATCCAAGCCACAGGTGTCTACCCCAACACCCGTTTCCTGCCTCCAAGTATGCTTGACGAAGCAGGCTACGTCGCCACCGACCGCGAAACTCTCCGGATCCTCGGCCCAAGCGTAGGAGACCGCATCTACGCCGTCGGCGACTGCGCTGCCTACTCAAAGAACTACATCCTCGACGTCTACGAACCCATCCCATCACTGATGAAGAATCTGCAGAACGATCTTCTCGCCCACGAATATAGACTCCAAACAGTGACCTCTTTTTCCTCACCCACAGCGCTACATCGTGTCATTCGGCCAGCGAGTACGGCAGATAGCCTTTTGACCCCCGCGTCTCCGGATGTCGAAGAGAGCAAGCGTAGTTCGTATTTCAGTCGCAAGAGCGACGACCACCGCCCCCCTTCTCCAACTATTCCCGCACCCCAGGCCATGCGTCCACGTCTCTCCTCCCCACAACCTCCACGCAAAGCCGCCATCCTCCTCGGAAATCCTCAAGCCACCGCAGGTACCATGTCCAGTCCGACATCTCATCACCCTCCCCGGCGCGCTCTCCTCACCCCCGAAGAAGCGCGTCAAAAGATCGAAGCGCTAGAAGATGCGCATTTCCACCAGAACCCGACGGACACGCAGCTCATGCCAATTACGCGGTTTGGAGGCGTGGGCGTGGCCTTTGGGTGGCGGGTGCCGAGTTTTATGGTGTGGGTTATTAAGAGGAGGGATTATGCTATGGGGAAGGCGAAGGGGAGTGCGGAGAGGGGGGCGAATCCTTTTGCTGTTAAGTAGGGCGATGGAAGAATGGGGGGCTGAGGGAGCGAGTGGCATTGGGAAGATGGTGCGGTGTAGTTTGGTTGAGCGAGAGAGAACTGGTCCTGTGAAAGAGCGCTTTCTTATTATAGGCTCAGGATTGTAGTAGCAGAAGCTGTTTGATTACTAGCTAGGAAGCACTGTCTAAGCGAACAAGGATTTTCCCTTTTGAGTTCCAGATATTGAAATTAAAACTACTCCCATGACAACATGTATGCACCGGCTACTCTGACTACTCGGACCTCGGAGGTAGCGTGTCAGATCCGCCAAAGTGGTTACAATTGCACACCTCAGGAGTGCCCTTGCAAATGGCCATCCAGGCCAAATACGTTTCCACCCAGTCAGGCTCTCTACCGTGGACAGTTTGCGCCTTTCCTTCTCCCTCCAACACCTCCAAGCCCACTTTCACCCTAGTCAAAGAGTTCCCGCCATGAGCAAGCATAACTGCAATTTCCTTCCCCAACGCGATATTGGGAGGAGAAGCTGGGCTGTTTTGTATACACATGGTACGACTTCAAAAATCTGCTATTGTGTTAAGGTTTGTGCGGCGATAGAAGTCATGGCTAAATTTTCTAGAAGATGGCTTCGAATGTATTAGTCTACATATCTATAGTTTACTCTTGCCGACTCCCCATACTTCAGCCTGCGGATTATTGGTGTTTTTGCCCACGGTACCGGTACCGCTGACAGGTGTTTCTCCATCGCCAACGAAAAGAGATTGCGATTGCTGGAGTGAGTCGACAGCCTCACGCTCGATGCGCGACACGAGTTCCTCGCATGTGGGAATATCGTGAATTAAGCCGATGACCTGACCAGCGGTCCAGACCTAGAGCTGTTAAAATTGATATGGTACAGAGTCGGGCGCACTTACACCAAAGTCTGGGTCTCCGTTGAGAAAGACTTGTCGACCTCGCTTGCCACTGACGTATGGAGCGACCTCTTCAAACTTCCCCGACGAGCTGGTTTTCTCAATTTGCACGGCCTCCTTCGCGACCTTGTTGGCGAACAGTCGGGATGTATTCCTCCATCTTCGAAGCACGAGCTCTGTGTCTGTCTCCTGCGCGTCTACGATTGCTTGCTTGATGTTCTTGTGGATGGGTGCCTCGACCGTACACATGAACCTGGTGCCCATGTTGATACCGCATGCTCCGAGGGCAAGCGCAGCCGCGAGACCCTGGCCATCCGCAAATCCACCCGAGGCAATGAACGGTACACCGAGACTCTGTCGGGCTCGGCTCAACAGGATGAAGTTCGTGATATCATGCTCGCCAACGTGGCCAGCGCACTCGAAGCCATCGATTGACAGGAAGTCGACGCCAAGCTTGATGGCCGACTGCGCATGCCTAATGGTCGTGCACTTGTGCAAGATTGTGGTTCCAACAGCCTTCAACTGCTTGATGACCGGCCCTGGGCTATTGCCAGCCGTCTCAACGATGTTGATGCCCTCATCGATGATGACTTGTGCGTATGCGGCGTAATCCGGCGGGACAAGTGCGGGTAGGAGAGTCAAGTTGACACCGAACGGGTTCTTCGTCATCTTCCGGCATCGTCGAATCTCGTTACGGAGGTCTTCGGGAGTGGGTTGTGTAAGAGCTGTCAACTGGGGGCTTTGTTAGATTGAATGCATATGATCTGTGGGGTGTCGTACTATTCCAAGGCCACCAGCATTACTGACGGCGCTCGCGAGTTCGGCATAGCCCACCCATTGCATGCCACCCTGGACAATGGGCACTGTATTGTTGTCAGTCTCCCAAGCTGCTACAGAAGCGTAAAGTGTCCATGCCTTTGATGCCAAGCGCCCGGGTGAGCTCGGTATTGAACGGCATTTCGGCGGAACAGAGAGTGGTGGGTGGATGGAAGGGTTGTGAGAAGTCAACGGAGGCAGGACAGCGGCTCTGGGAGGTAGGATATGTATATTCAAGCTACGGCCGTTGTCTTACATGCTGCTGTCTGGGGAAGATGGCTATCGTGTGGGGGAAGCTGAGAACCGGTCTTGAGCCGAGGCAAGAAGCTCGTGCAACCCGATGCGTGCTTGGGGCGTGAGTAATCAGCCGCATCTGATCGCCCGGCGATTCGGTGCCTGTGAATCGCTAGTGTTGCGCAAAACGCTACCACGATCGGACCTGACTGTAATGACCTGTACCGCTCTGCTACGCGATGTCTGCCCTCAATTGCGAAGCTGTCACACATGCACTCCCGCAGATGCAGACGTGGCCACGGAGCCAAAAAAAAAACCCCCCCTCCCCTCAAAACAATACGACAGTTGAACGTCGCCTGTGGTCGTCCGCCAGACTACTGCGCAACCAGTGCAGTGCTCAAGTAAGCATTCCCTTTGGTCGTATGTACTTGGGATATGTCGCACACTACCGTTCAATGTCGGACTCTCAGCTGTTACCATTTGGTTGCGATAGCCCCCGTCGGGGCGCGAGGAGCGAATGCATCTCATGCTGGTGTACTCATCCTCTTGATCATGGTACACTTTACGGTGCATCTCTCGCTCGCTCCCGCTCGTCTTGAACTATAGGTCGGTAAATCTTAAGGAAAGGCGTTAACGAAGGTAAACGAGTGAGCCTGGTCATGTGGAGTGTAATCTCCGTGGAAACTGATAAGACAATGTACTTTTACCTAGGTAGGCTTGGAAACGTATAGACTATTTAGTGCGCACGACTTGCTCCTTCTCCCTACCTTTGCTCCGCATTTAAAAAACCCACAAGAGATACAGGAACAGAACACGCACTACACTGACTCGAAGCAGCAAGATTGGCAAGGAGCTGACCCAATATCAACATGCAGCACGATTGGGTGTTAGTCGAAACCTACCTGAAGTACAAGAAAGCAACGTCGCAGCTGGTTCAGTGGTTGGGCGAGACTGCTCGCGCCACAGGTCAAGTCGACCATGTCTTCAAGAAGGCCGTCCGCCTCAAGGGAAACACGAGAAAGAAAGCAAAGCAGCAAGATGTTACGCACCTCCAAGTTATCAGCGAATGATCTTCCGGTACTCGCAGCTATCATCACGAAGGTACACACGGCCATTGTCCCTGAGTACGTCTTCGATATCCTGGCTGCCGTGATTCGAGCTCGAAAAGAATGTGCTTCTTGGTATGAAATTCAACAGCCGCAAGCAGATGGCATTGATGGTCACCGCCCCTTCATCGAAGTTCTGCAGGAGGTATTGCGCATTCTAGATTCAAAGCGGGCGAAAGAGAGACGCAAGGAACCCACTATCACTACGGAAAAGACTGTTTTGTCGAATCTGTTCGAGTTTCTCGAGCTCGAGGAGCCCGTTGAGCAGACTACCTCACCAATATCGAGTGTCGAGACCCCTCCGAGGGCAATGAAGCACGTCGATTATACTCTGGAACCCTCATCGGAGGACGCGGCCTTCGCAGTGTTCGCTTTTCTGAATGACTCCCTCGAGATCAGGAGTTTGATTAAGCGCACATGGACGAGATATACCAAAGGAAAGATCACACTCCTTATCGCAGCGGTGGCTCAAGATGCTGCTATCGAAGTCATTCGCCGCCTCAACGACAATCTGCTGGAGAACTTCTCTCGCTTTGACACCCATCGGACTCTGGTTCAGTTCGTCAAAGACCATTGGAGTACGTTAAGCAACTTGCAGCAGTAACAGGACTCAGTACAACAACGCACAGTCGATGACTACTTGTTTAGTCGCACTCATTACCTTCTGGCAACATTGTTCAGTAATCTCTTATCCTGCCAGACAACCGGCTATTCAGACTCTGAAGTATTCCTTATTGACAAATCCGACGAGTACAAATCGGACAAGGAGAGTGAGTGGCCGGACAAGGAGAGTAAGTCGTTTTGCTGCATCATTGGACTCTGTGAACTCCACTGTGTAATAGAGCGTAATTCTTCTTTCACTGCGCAGGAAAAGACTCAAACCCACGACCGACTTGTCCTAGCTATCGATATCGTCTTGAGGACTGGCAAAATTTGTTCTTGAACTGTGTTTGCTGTTCAAATGCTCGAGAGCAACGGGGAAAGTAAAGTAAGGCCATGTCTACTCGATCGTTTCGGAAATAGCTTCTAATGCGCATCGTAGCCATATATTCGCCAGACAATCGGAACAACAACGCCAGCCAGCTGCCCTCGGTACCGGCAGACTAAAGGGAAAAGCCAGGACGGACGCCAAGAAACAACAACAGACATCATATGAGCTTTCAGTCAGGGACCTTGATGTTCTCGCTACCGCCGTCGCGGCCACAATCACCAGCACAGTCCCAGCTGCTATGCTGGCAATTCTCGAAGACGCCATCAAAGCTCGAAAGGAGTGTGCTACATGGTACGAACCGGAGAGCAATGAGATAAGCAACGGGCACCGCCACTTCATTGAAGCCCTTGACCGGATTCATGAAGCGCTCAAGACACGATGTAAAAAAGTCCCAACAGCTAAAACCCAAGTCAAAGCTTCTTCATAGACCAAGCAGCTACTCAATCTATTCGAGAATCTGGATCTGGAAGATCCAGTCGAAGAAGACGCGTTGGACACCAAGACCGTCGGGAAAGTCAACGTTACCGTACAAATAGACTATACTCTGGAGCAACGTGTAGAAGATATTGGGTTCGCTGTCTTCGTGTGTTTAGAATCTGCACAAGAGGTTCGCAGCTGCATACAAGAAATTTGGCAGAAATACAGAGCTGGTCATATTCCACTCTATAGTGCAGCACTGACAAGCAGCGCGGCAATTGATCTTATAAGACGAACCTTTGAGACCTTTACGGAGGAATTTCCGCAGTTCAAAACCCATCGCGATATTCTCGACTTTCTTGCCACTCACCATAAATTTGAATCCGTTCATACTGACACATCGCGAAACTCGGAACCACACTCTACGTACATCGTTTCCCTGGAGGATACTGCCTGGACCCGGATGCACAAAATTCTGGACACGTGCTTTCTGAAGCCAATACTAGCGAAATATCTACCAGAACCACGATCGTTTTTCGAGGATGAAAATTTGGACATAACGGTCGTAGAAAGGTCCATTATCTGTGCGCTTCGCATGTGCCTCAACTACGCCCAGGCACAAGACCATATGCTTCGTTTCGATAGTGTGATTCATGCCATGTCAGCTCTTCTGCAGGAGAAGCAGCTTAGTTCTTGGGTAGTCTTCGCTCCCCAGATACTGCACGACACAAGACAAGGGCTGGTACGCGAAGACAAGTTAGCCCTCTTTCGATCTGTCCACCAATTTCGATCTGCGTAGGATGGGTAAACACTGCGGTAGACTCCCTCCTTGCTAGCAAAAATGACGAAAACGAATGGTGAAAGCGTCACGGGAACACCATCAGTAATTTTAGAGAGTGGCTGATCGGGGCTGACAGCGTTGAAGTGATCGGATCGATTTACGGTACGGACATGCGATGTCCAGACACCATCGGGGAATGGATCAACCCCATATTTGCTGGCCACACACATTTCAATATCCTGGAGCGGTTTCATACATTTGGGATTGATCTGCACAAGGAAAAGATGTCAATACTGGATATGGCACATCTGTACAATGCTGCCCAAGTCAGTGGTCTCCTTCTACAAGCGTAAGGTGGCATGACCTGGACTGGATTATAGAGCAACTAGGAGAGGCACATCTCTTCGTAGGGGGTCGACCCAAATGCCTTGAGAAGGTTTACAGCAGCTATAGTCTCGTAGTAGGCGTGTCTGCCGCAGCGATGGCTCATCAGAACCGTAGAGATCCATTTCGCGCCAAAATTGGTAGAGTTGAGAATATACGATTCCTCAAGTATACTGCGCAATCCGTTGCAATCAGTCGGAGCGCTAACGGCCGCTTCATACGGGTAAATCGAGCTCGTAATGATATCGGCGCATTCACTGAGGCGCTGGTCGCTGCCCACCGCAACATCAGGGTCACTACAGGCAAAGTATCTGATGGGAGCCGAAGAACTCACGCCCGGCCTAAAACCGCTCTTCTCAACACAAACCCCTTTGAGAATCTTCATGTGCTTGCTGAAGCTCTTCAGAAAGATGAGCAGGCATTGACATTCGATATGCTCTCGATGCAAGAGCGATGCCTTGATCTTTTGCGTCACATTCGTAATGAATGTACTAGCATGGCCCCTCAGTTCTGTAAGAAGGAAACGAATGAGAGATGATATGATGCCTTACTTCATTGGGCGATTGTTTGTATTACAATCACAACGCCCCGCGCAACCCGAACTTACTGGATTTGCCGAGACTTGCAGATTGTTGAAGAAGTGCATAGAAAGGGAAGGCTCCGTTGAGCTAGGGAAGGCAAGGCTTCGCATGAGTAAACTCGACTTGTCAAATTAAGCTTTTGAGCGACTCAAGGTGATCGTGTACAAATGAGAAAAGGTTGAAGAAGCTTCTAGGAAAGTCCAGTACGTGCACTGCATCTAGCTATTCTGTGCATCGTGCGCTAAATCATCCATGTTCATTAATTCTCAATCCTTTACACACACGACACCGGTACGTTCCCGGCAGCTTTCGCTAAGAGCAACAGATTCGCCGACTCGCGCCGATTCGTTCCTTTGAATCTGGGGAAATTCAACATGTAGAAGGATATGGCCCACCACGTTAGCATATTGTGAGACCATGCCAATTGGCGACTATTCATGAACACAAGAGCGCAAGAAAGTGTGAGAAATTTTGTCGAAGCCACAGTTACATCATATCTAGCCGCAAAAGAGATCCCGAGCGGACGAACAGCGAATAATCGACGTAGTTTGACACCAGTACAAAGGTACTTCTCGCAAGCTCTGGAGGAGGATGAATTCGCGATAATCTTTGATCTCTTCTCAATAAGCCAGCGTTGCATTGACTTATTAATAAACATCTACGCGGAATACTCAAAAGGTACGCCGCTACTTTGGAATAGTAAGGTGGCGAGGGCTACTCGATCCGAACTCGATAGGCAGGCAAAGGTTGCTGGGTAACTAGAACTATTTTGAAAGTCGGTCGAAGAACTTAGACGAAAACCTGCCGGATCCCCTTCGACCCCTGCTAAGACGAGTATCTCCACTATACTACACCATACTACTCTACCTAGCAATTTAATGACTCTAGACTAGTTCCTATCAGATTTGTTTAAGATTCACTATAGGTACGAGCGTCACCCACATCGGACGCAATATGCTACCGCATGCGACTTGCTGAGGGAGACTATCCTGAAGAAGATTCCGGTAGAGCTAGATAAGGTGAAGGAAGGAATGTGTCGTAAGGGTGGCCCGTCGAGCATCGAAAAGGAGCCAGGGACTGCACGAGGAGAAGCTCAAGATATCTTTGTGTGAACCTTACTGCAGGGTAAATCGTAAACAACTCTCTATTAGTCTCTAATAAAGCAGTTAGATAGAGACGTTATTTGATATTCAGATCGGCCAAGTACGTAGTTCACTGAATGCATGCTCCACCTGTTGATCGACCTCGAAGCTTCTGTCACATTATGCAGTACCCTTGTACCATATGTCCACCGGTGTCGCTGCCTAAAAGGTCATACGCGTCCGCTTTCTCTGACTAGATCCCTTCAAAATTTTCCACTCGCTTGACACCAACTTTGCGAAGTCGAGCGCCAAAAACGTAGAGCTGCGTTGCAATTCAGCGTCGGCCCCCTTATACGTACACTTAGAAATAGCGGAGCAACTTACAAGAGCTATGCAAGGTAATCCAATACCGAGTACAAGAAAAGCCAGAAGTGCGACACCCCAGTCAATGCCAAGCTTCCCGAAGAGCTTGGGTCCGAAAAGTGGGAAAGCACCGGCGAAGATGGAACGGAGGACTTGGACTAGACGCAACGATCAGGTGATGGACAAAGCTAAATGACCAGATGAGGCATACTTGTGGAAAATGCAGAAGCTGGGAATCTGAAACCATCAATCGTATACAGCTGCAGCGCGAGAAAGATGTTCGTGCTTCCCATGGCGAATATGAACATTCCAATCAAAGGCTTGGAACAGTCAGTAATACCTCCAGTCCATTGGTGCGATGATACTCACCACGATGAAGTGCGCTCGTAGGGCTGAAAACCCGTACATGAACAGGCCGCCGACAACTAAAGCAGTTCCAACAATGCAGCTAATCAACCTAGAGAACTTGTAAACATGCGGAATGCCCCGTAGACATTTGAGTTTGGCTTACCTTGACTCCGGCCTGTACGTTGCCTTTCCTGCCTCGTCTCTCTTGAAGAGTGCATCCATTGCCTTGACTGTGGCAATGCTTCCAATGATCATGCCAATACCGACAGCAAGGAAATCCGTCCCGACTATGCCAACAGAGTGATGGTAACCAAGCGCAAAGACGTCCGCATACTGTCCTACAGCATTAGCAAAACCTCATCAGCGATTTCAGCGCGAGAACTGACCGTGACGATTACAAGATAGATGACACCAAAGACGACCGAGAAGAACCAAGATGCAAGAAGTAATGCAGGATCCAATATCAGGTAGACAACAGGGCGAAAGATCTGAGTAGCGAGGGACTTGACACTTGTTGGCCGAGGAGTGAAGTCAAGCACTGTGTATAGTTGTTCGTCTGAACGAGACTTCCGCTGTTTCTGCAACTTCATCTGCAATACTCGAGGTGCATATGTCTCAGGCAACAGGATGAGGCCAGCAACCAGGAGAACACCGCTCGCGATTGCAGGGACCCATAGAGCCCAGCGCCATGATGCTCGCTCGGACATCCAGCCACCACAAACTGGACCTAGTATGGGTCCTAACACAGGTCCAAGTGTGGCAATACCAGAGGCCTTGGGTCTCTGCTCTAGGCTCCACAGGTCTGCAATAAAGCCCCCAAGTACGGCAATACCAGCAGAGCCGCCAAGCCCGGAGAAGAATCGACAGATGGAGAATTGTGCAGCCTACACTTGTCAATGAAAGATGCGATGATGGTGTTGTTGAGAAACGTACAGTCTGGCAGAACCCAGCACCAATCGAGAATGCCACAAATGTAATGTTGCCAATGTGAAGTATTACAACTCTGCCGTATATCTCGCTCAAAGGTGCTAGGAACAGAGGACCGATCGCGTATGCAAACATAGAAATTGATATTTGTAGTGCACCAATCGTAGCATCCGTGATTCTGAGCCCGTTCATGACGACGTAGAGGGATGGTGCGAAGATAGTGCCTGTTAAGGTTTACTTAGATACTGGAACTGATGCAAAACTGCTTGGGTACTGACTGGCGAATGGAGAGAAGAAAGCAAAAGCAGCCATGTAGGCCGTAGCCCATATTTTCTTCCTGGACGTCCACATTCGCGGATGCTCAGTGCCTGGCTCTTCATCCAAGACAACTAAGTGCGGATCGAGCTCTCTGAGAGTATAACCTCCTATGAAGATGTTGTCTCGGTTTCCCTTTTGGGTGGTCAATAGCTCTTGGTATTGCTCGAACACGGCAACGCGGTTCGGGGGCTCAAGAGGGTAGCTGGTTGGCAGCGGCCGTGCTTTGGCTTCATCCACATCCATGACGTGAGTGATGTAGCAGTAAAGCAGGGACAAAGTAGCGATGGAAAATCAAGAGGAGAAAATGATCGTATTTCCCGGAGATTGGCTTAACCCAAGGGAGTTGAACATTTCTATAGCTTCAGTTGCGACCTGAATCAATTGCTGCCGCCTCTTCTGTCAAGACGGCGGCCGAAGGTCGGTTTTAACAGCGGAGAGAGTCCACAAACCAGAAACAGTCCCCATTGCCGGGGCTTCATTCATATGCGCCATGACCGAATCAATGAAGAAGGCGAGAGCTTGGAATGCAGGCCTGGAGCTCTCGGTGGAGGATTGAGCCGCGACGAGAAGGTGTTATGGCCTATTGAGATACTCAACACCCATGTACATGTACCAGAAGTGAGAATCAAGAGCCGATGTACAGATTGAGGCTTCCGGCGAAAGCAGTGTCGTGGTCCTCATGTCCAATAACGCGCAGGCCGAAACGACCCACTACCAACCGCGTTATGAATACTTTCGGTTTAGGCATCGGTGTTAATCATCGGCCGCACCTGCGCCACCCATCCGCAACCTCGGACGCTACCCTTATGTCCACGAGAATTATGGTGATATATAAAGCATTCGCCCACCCGCACATCCGCGCCGACTATCACCGGCCATCCGATAACTTACAATTACCGCAATCGCCGACTTCGGACCTTTTAGGATGCGTGCTCGCGAGATTCACACATGCATCCGGTGCCGCGAATCCAAACGTCAATGCGATAAGCTGAAGCCTTTTTGTTCAAGATGTTTGAGAGCAGGTGCTAGCTGCTCGTATGAAAGTGCCTCAACTTCGTCTGAGCCTCGGTATGGTTCGCGACAGGCACTTTCAAAGACTTATACTGATTCTAGTTCAACTTCCTCCCAGCTCTCCATCGCGGATTTGGCCGCGCTCCCTGCTTTGGCCATTGAAAGTCAAACTACTCAGACGACCAATGGTAACAGGGCCAGAGTGATCAGACGTCGAGAGAGAGCTACTCTATCATGCACTCGATGCCATCGCCTGAAAGTCAAATGCGATAAAAAGCTCCCCTGCGACCGTTGCACGCGCTCAGACTATGATGACACCTGCAACTACACACACAAACCAGAGCAGTCGTATCGCACAAAGGGCTCTTCTCTACCGTTTGCACCCGCGGAGGACGAACCAGAAGAGATTGTGGTAACTTGGTTCTTGCGACGACGAGGGTCAAGCCACTGGAAGGCGCTTCTACTCAAGGCAAGCTCAGGGCTCTGATCACTAGCCATGTGCGCTGACTGGAAGTAAGCTTGAATCGCTTCCACTCCCTGAACCTTCCATATTCCTTATGGCTGTCCGGGAGCACAGTGAGGGGGATTGCGGTACAGACCTCATTCTAGACGGGAATTATCCATTTGGCTCGTCAGAAGTCTTCAGCTATGCTTCACTCGAATCGATTCACGCACTTATCAGATCTTCTGAATCCATGGCTCAGACCTATGTCGACAATTATTTTCGCCTATATCAGGTGGTCTATCCTATCCTCGATATAGACGTCTTCCAAGAAGAATATTCTAAGTTTCGGCAAGATCCACTTACCAAGTTAGATCTCCGTTGGCTTGCGCAACTTCTGCTTGTCCTGGGACTCGGTGCCTTTGCGGAAGATCGAGATGAACAGAACGCGGCTAGTTTCTTCTACGCTGGAGAGGCATGCTTGGCTAGGACTCCTTATATGTTCCGGCCTACAATGCGCAGTCTCCGCACCCTGTGCCTCATGGTCGTCGCAAAACAGGTTGCTAATGCAACTTGCTGGTCGTTGGATGCCTGTTGGAATATATTGGGTGTCATCATTCGCATAGCAGCGATGATGGGCTTGCACGATGACTCGGCCCCTATCATCAACTGCTCAAATCCCTCGAAAGAATGCAGGTCACGGAGAGCCCTTTGGAGCATCATCGTATACCTCGATATTCATGTCTCACTCATCAATGGACAGCCGTCATTACTGCCGTTGCAGACATTGACCCCACCCACAACCGACTACTTCCTCTTGGACCTGGAGGACTGCTGGGTGACCCTGCTTCCTGAGTCTTTTCCACTCATTCTACAATTTGTGTCTCGGACGAACTCATCGGATGAGGAGCTCACCTATGAAGAGGTTCTTCAGTACAATGCGGCAATACGAGAATTCATGCAGCGGCTGGCAAGCGCCAAAGGGAGTCCGATACTGCGCCTATCGCTCGATATCTTCTTTAGAAGAGTTCTTATGACCTTGCATTGGCAGAAAGCTCTTCACGAAAACGCCCCGCTGGAATATCCAACATCTTACTGGTCCTCCTTAGAATGTAGTCTGGCCATGCTGGTTCATCATCGAGAACTGTCTGAAGAGCACAATCTACCTCAAAATATTGATTTGATTGGACGCCCGTTCATGTTGGATTTTTACTCGGGCGCAATTACTTCCTGCCTCCATCTTCTAAGAGATGACACACCGCTTTCAGCTCCGACACCCTCAGACTCTGTCGTCCCTCCGAGACAGACTATTCTTGACACTTTGATGAGTTGTCATAATTTGTTTGCTAGGGAGAGACAGAAGTCAGTCTGCTTCCGCAGCGGGTTTCAACTTCTCACTGCGATTCTTGCGATAATTCCGGGCATCGATAAGACTCTACTGTGAGCTACAACCCCCTAAAAGTTCACTAATATATTATTGGTACGGCATTGACAAGCGTTTTAGACAGCAGCAGTTACCCCATGAGGCCGACTTGGCGTCAAAGCCAAACCCTGCATATCGCACGAATTGTAGGGAGCACTTTACCGGGATATCGCCCTCCTTTCATGCTTAAATGCACGAGTCACCTTTTGGATTGTATTTACGGTCCAAGGTGGCTTATATCTTCATCTTTAAAGCTTAAGGCTGGTGCTGAGTCAACTGCACTACGCATATCGCATTTACAAGTTCCACGTCCCCTCAACTTCATCACAATGGCCCATGATCCTAATCGGACCCATAGCGGTCCACTTCTCCTGGTTTTCAAGAGCGTCCACGAAATGCTTGATCGCGAGTACCGTCTGCGCAGCCCACTTCTCTGCGCTCCACCCCCCAAATCCCGTCGCTAGCGGCGTCATCAAGATGCTATCAATCTTCCTTTCCTTCCCGTCACCGCTCTTGTTCACAGAGCGATTATGCTTATCAATCGCCGCCAAAAGCGCCCAAATACACTCATACCCAACTTCTCGATCCCAAGTAACGTTTTGAGGGATCTTCATCGTGGGACAAAGCCCCATGTACCTGCAATCCCAAGGCAACTTCCCCGCCTCGTCCTTCTTCAAGCCCTCAACATCCAGATCCACCAACGTGCAGCTCCCTGGCGGCGCAAAACCTCGCCATTCTTCATACACTTTCGCTTGCGCGACTCTCGTCAAAGCGAGATAATCGGCTTGAGGCGAGAAAGCACGTGACAGCGCGTCATCGAAGCCCCCGTCGAGCCTAGCATAAGAGTTCGCGGGTGAGACGATTAGGTCGAAAGTGATATCTGAAGAAAGATCGCGCAGCCGCTCGTTGTGAAACTGGTATTTTATTGAGGGGGGAAGGCTGTAGGTCTCGGCTGCTGATTTGAAGGCGTCGATGAAGGCGTCGTCCATGCAGAGGAGGTGGATGGACGGGATCATGGAGGCCATGCTGGAATAATTTTCTGAGGTGAAATTCGGGTGCTTGAAATGTGTGGATGCGACATATAAGTTGCGTTACTGTTGCCTGCGGTGCGACCTGCACATGTGGGAGCCCGAGGGATCTGTTCTAGGATGGCGCTGACGTGTGGCTGAGACTGCGCCACCTTGACCCTTGCCGGCTCGATCGTCTCTGTCGACTGATGCGCAGACAGAATTCATCTTGTTATCAAAAGCGCCGGAAGCGACGAAGTTGACAATTGTCCTTGCGTTTGGTATGATGAAGAATTTCGAGTCGTATTGGGGGTTGATAACACTACCTCCACCTCCCGGAAGGCGGGTACATATATCATGTTACGATTCTCGAAGTGCTAACAACTTTCGACTGCGACCCTACCAAAAGTATTCTTATGATGAAGCACTCTTATAGGGTATTCGGATTGCAGTATCTGCCTCGACTACGGGGCAGCAATTGTGAGGAAGACAATACTTCGTCGCAATTTGGCATGACTGGTTCTTTTGAGGTGCGTACGCATTCATAACTAGATGATGCAACATTCGTATTCTCAATAACGACCTGACCTTGCTCCTGTGGAATCATTGAGCTCGCCAACCCTTTTTTACTCAGTGTTCAAGATTAGAGACCAGCAGATCTTGGTCGCGTCAGATTGTGCCCAGTTGTGGATGTGGTTAGGTACGGGCTACTCGTTGTACTTTCTGGTCTTTGTGCTGGCACTGCGGACAACCCGTGAGATGTCGCCGAACCATGGGCCTGACTAACCTGACGCTGCTATTGGAGCTGTAGCACGGCCATGTATGGTATCTTTACGTTTGATGTTCCAGGTAGTGTTACTAATGTCGATGCTGTCCATAAACCACCGGTAGATTGAGATATTTAGGGGAAGCGGAGGATGTTAACTGTAGGAGGGCGTAGGAGTAAGATGCTCCCTTGCTATTGAATTGTTGAATGGGGAATCTGACCAATGGACCGAGGTCCCGAGGCTTTCTTCCATTGTGAGCTGTGACTGCAGCAAAGATCTTGGATGTTCCGCGCCAGTAGCTGTCGATCGCTACTCTGAGGTGGTATACTTGATAGCCCGTGTCGATGCCTGCGGCAGGCCAGATGATGCGTAGGACAATCTTGCGCCGGTTGGCAAGAATTGAAAGTGACCTTCCCACATGACAATGGTCGGTGGCTTGGCGTTGCAGAGGTTTGGATGACTGATGGATCAATGAGCGTTGGTCGACTGATGTGTGTTTATGAGCTTGTAGGTTCGTAGCTATAGTAGAAGTCGTAAGGAAGGTCGAAAGGCTCTGTTGGAGGCAGCTTATCGTAGCCCATCGTGCTTTGTGGTCTTTGACCTATATTCGTTTGTTTCTTCGTCGATGTCTTTGACTGGGTCGAGATTCACGGATACCTCTTCCCGCCTATGGTCGCTCTCATTGCTCTCATCAGGGTGAATGCTCTGTTCGAGCGCAACTGACCGAGGCACTTTTTGCAATTCCATGTCCAAGAACTTGTCGACTAGCAACTTGATCTCCCGCAGAATTTCGCGACCGCGGCCTTGTCGCCTACTTGAAAATTGGCACGTACCCCTATGTGTTGCCCAGACACCGATGCGCCGTCCATGAAGTCCAACAGGTAGCATTGCAGAAGCCCTTGGTACGATCTATCTCTATAAGCTTTGACAACGCTTTAGTATCGGAGACAGTGCCAGCTTAATCCCATATTCTGCTTCCATCTCATAAGTGTCTCCGTAGCTCCGAAGAAAGCCGTTGGCCATAATTCTCTAAAACTGCCCAGTCTGCGAGAGAAGTTCAACGTAAGAGCTTTGACCTAGGCTAATTAATATCTCCAATATTCATTACCGACTATAAAGCCGGCACTAGTGTCCTTAGTTCTGTGGTAGGGTGCAATAAAGGTCGCAAAGCCTTTGCTGCATACAGCGACATCCCTACAAGCCACTCAGGTAGAGTCGCGTTTGAATCGTCATGGCGGTCTGAAGTGGTGTTCCCGGTGTTATTGCACTAGGGTCCCATTGATCGAAGCTCAAGGCTAAAACACCATTGGCCTGAAACGCGTCGGAGAGGAAAATATCTTCTCGGTCTGCTGCTCGGCCTTATTTTGTACAATCGACATTGTGTAAGCTATCTTCTCCGGTTCGAGTACCAAAGATAGCTCCGTCGTTTTATCTCGTCCATCTTCTTCGTCCGCTAAATGCTCGAGACAGAAGGTAACCTTCTTGCAATTGACAACGCCATGTTGCACGGGCTCCAAGAACATCTTTGGATGTAGCGATTTCAGGTCGCCATAAGGTCTAGAAGATGAGTCAGTATGGAAGAACTGGCCAAAAGTATTTCGTCCAGCAGCACTACTTCTAAGCCTTTCTCGTTGGTGACACTATTGGAGGAACTCAGCCTCTACCAAATAGATCTCCTCTGTCCGTAGATGCCGTCCTTTGTAGAGATATGGAAGCCGTATTGTTGGGCGAGTTTATACGGGCAGGAAGAATGACTGGGCAGTTGGACTTTGATAAAGAAAAAGGAAGCATGTCATAATGCAGCTATACGTACCCCCAACCGGTGAATGGTGGAGCGACCACAGATTCCGACGTTGTTACCCTCAAGTGGTTCAGATAAAGCGCAAACACCACGCGTAACATTGTGAAGAGCTCCTCACTTGTCTTCCATGGCACATGGAGTGTCACTCCCTGAACCAGGCCGAAAACTGGATCAGCTAGGCGGAGCTTGGGAGACATTGGAGGATCACTGGCGAAGTGACGGCGGTGACAATACACAGAACTTGATACTAAGGCTTTGTTGATAGTGTTCTGAAACTCAGCGGCTGGATTAAGATGAGCGCACATCTCGGATAGTAATTGTCGGCATGTGAAATAGAAGCCAAGCCAGGCAGTCTGGCCCTCAATAGTTGGCGCAAGCGACATATAGTCGAAGATACCTAGACGAACTTCTGCAGGTAAAGAGAGCAGCCGGCTCTGTGGCTGAGCGACGACTGGGCGAGAGCCTGCCATGGTTGCTGAAATCGAATATGATGTAGACTTAGTGGCAGTAGCAGAGAACATGGAGCTCTTATGTATCGGATACAAGCGCGAGCAAGCCGGAAGTTGTTTGTTGAATTGCTTCCACGAAATGATACCTTATTTGCGGATTCACGGCGACAATTCAAGCGGTATGACGGATTATTGAGCGTGCAAAGTTGAAATGGGGTCCGACCTGGTCCTGGGCATGGCATTACGCGCTCGGAGTTTTACGTGAAGGCAGCAGGCAGGCAGCACCGTGATATCCATGGATGTGAAGACGCACTAGCGATGGCGCTAGTCTGAGTCTGTATGTCACGTGCTGTGGCGTGCCTCATCCCAGAGAACATGGATTCTTCCCTACCACAGAGACCCATAAATGTAACATCACGAGCGAGCAATCTCTAGAACGCAGATTTTGGCGCGTATCATCCCTGTTAGCTGTCTCGTTGAATCGCTTTTTGTAGCAATACTGCAAGACAATCGCTTGCGACCGTATTTTCTGCCCCGCGCCTCTCTCACGAGCACGACTTGCTCTACGTCCCGAGGTCTATATTACGACGATCTGCCGTTTGTTATAATCTAGCATTGCGAAAGTGACATCAGCGCTAGTTGTCCCATTTGCTCGAACTTATCTACAACTAGCTAGTATGCTTCATCAGGCCTCCCTCAGGCACCTTATCTGCGCGCGCGCGGTGCGGCGCGAGACGATGTATATAAGCCGTTAGTATTCTCCTTTACTAATTGTCTCTTTCATTTCATCGTATTGTCTCACGAGATGGCGTTCATTCAGCGGCTGCTGTCCCTAGGCTTTGTCCCCATCGTCGCGCTTCTCGCTCTGCAGATATTCGCACCGGTGCAGTTCCATACATTCCAGGAGATCATCGACCCCTATATCGCCAACACACCGCTCAGTCATTTCCTGCCAAGCACGATCCCGCTGAGATCAGAGACACCAATTTTCATCGCTAGCGTTACGCACTGGTCCCACTTGGAGAAAATCGCAGCCATCGCCGTGGAACTCGCCTCGCTAGGTTATCCCATCACTTTCCTGACAGGAAGGATTTTCGAAAATCACGTGTCCAAATTGCACCCGAATATCAAGTTTTCCGCATTTTTAGGCCTAGATGATAAGTTGACAGCAGAGGATTATGCGGAATGGGCGAGGATACCACCTGGGCCAGAGCAAGAGCTTTGGGTAATGAAGAAGGTCTTGATGGATGGTATGGCTGACAATCAAGAGACTATACAGGTTCAGTTCAGAGAGTTCAAGGAAAGGTATGGCAATGAGAAGCCGCTGATATTCATGGCCGACCAATCCTTCTCTGGACACTGGCCTGTTCTGCTCGGCGCCCCTGGCATACGGCCAAACTCCACCATCGGCATCTCAATTGCACCGCTCACTCTCGAGTCAAACCACACGTACCCCTTCCGATCCGGGAAGGTTCCCGAGACAGGCCCCGACGCCAAGGAGAAGCATTGGAAAGCGTACCAAGACTATCGGAATGATGTCTTCGAAAAAAGCTTGAATAACTACTACACCGAAAAGCTGCGGGAACTCGGCGCTACTGATGAGCCGTTTCCCAGCCTCATGGTCGGCATGAACATACTCCCGGATAAATTGCTTCAATTGGGTGTTCCAGGCTTCGAGTTCTCGCGCCCTGATGCGACACAAGATGTTCGCTACTTTGGCGCCTTTAAGACGGTCGGCAAGAGTGTCGATGATCAAAAGATTCCAGTGTGGTGGGATGACATTGCAAATGCCAAGAAAGCAGGGAAGAAAATTATTGCAGTTAGCCAAGGGACCGTAGAGACGAATCCAGAGGATCTCGTTCTCCCAACAATCGAAGCATTGAAAGATAGAGACGATGTTTTGCTGGTAGCTACGTTTGTTACGACAGAACCTGAAGAGGTCAAAGGACTTGGAGAGGTGCCAGCAAACACGAGGGTGGCGAAATTTGTGCCTTACGACCTCCTGCTCCCTATGGTGAGTATCGCAAATCCACCATTGTAGCAGAGCTGATATAGCCAGGTTGACATTCTGGTTTCGAATGGTGGCTACGGCGCGGTACAACACTGTCTGCGTCTCGGTATTCCCATGGTAGTGTCTGGTCTTTCTCAGGACAAAGCAACCACCAATTCGCTTGTCGAGCATACCGGTGTTGGTCTGAACCTCGGCAAGAGAGCGCCTAGCAAAGAGAAGATCGGGCCGGCCGTCGTAAAGTTGATTGAGGATGAGAGCTTCAAGAAGAACGCAGCGAAGCTAAGCAAGGAGTACGAGAACTATGATGTTGGGAGAGTTACTGATGGGTTGATCAGGGAGGTGGTTAGGGATTGGGCGAAAGCAAAGAGGGCGGGAAAACAAGAGCTATGATGATTAAAAGACACGCTTGCGACGGACCGAGTATCGTAGATGGGGTATGAGTCGTGTGAAGAAAGTGAAGAACCCCAATTCCGTTTCGTGTCTTCTGATCATGTTCTGAAATAGAGTAGAGAATTTGATTGCCACTTCCAGAAATAGAGTAGAGGCTAATATTTGGTAATGCTAGGCTTCTCCCTATGAATAAACTGCTTCTGCTCGGTTCGTCGAATCTGAGCGTGGTAGCCTAAGCGTCGTTTCGCACCCTATATGTCCGCGCTAGATGGCTGTGTGTAGTGTCACTATGCAGCCAGAGTGTGAATTCACTTCCGTCCTCCGATAGGTCCCGCTCAACCCAGCAGCGAGAGCACCAGGTCCGATTAAAAGCATCGACACGAGTGCGGAATCCACCCATTCCCTACCGACAGCACCAAAATCGACCATTACGCTGGCTTTGTAATTCCTCTGGCTTTGATAGCCCAATTGAGTTCAACCTCCGAGTCAGAGCGGCGTTGGGAATCCTTGCTGCGCAAGAGGCGCCAACAATGGGCCTTGAACTGGCTCTGGAAATAATGATCTCGGCAGCAAGACTGCAATGTTCTGACATTCGAGCAGCGCCCAAGGCTTGGTTATAGCGAACGGTTTAGGCATTGTGTTATTCCAATCAACCTTAATGTCGTCAATGAGCGTTGTCGTCCGCTTGATCTTTTTCTCCTTTAGCTCCTTGTAGATCTGCTTGCAATAGAAAAGACCAGCGAACTGCGATAGTGGTGCAGTGAGGGGCAGCGAATATAAGTCGTGAGAATGGACACGTTCGTGAGCGTGGTAGTAATACTGAAAAGCAGCTAGGTAGCAATAGCGATTTTCAGGCCTAACAAGTCTGTTCTTACATATGTGATATCCCGTTTAGAACCTCGGCTGCGTAGAAAAACATGTTATAACACTAGTTGCCGTTGAGCTCACCGCAGCTCCGAGCATGTACCAATGCTCCTTCTGACTTTAGCAAGATTCTCTTCAAGTCCGAGCTAAACGTACGTAGCCTCGAGCATTTACAAGGACACTTCTGCTATAGAAGCGCCTGTTAAGAAAGAGAAATACGTAGATGCACAGTGGTATCTCAACACCGAGAACCAGTGAAGTTCTTGTGCTTGGATGGGCGTAATTAGGCGTGGGCCATGTTGCCATCTCCACCGGGGTAGGAGACTTTCCGAAAATCATTGTGGATTACAGGGAAAGAAGCAAGATCGAGGCATTAGTTCAATTGACTTTTCAAGCAAAAGATTGACGATGTAGGTGCTGATGTGTTGAACCCGCAGATATGTGTAGAAAGATAAGCCCCTTTAGCTCTAGCTTCCACTTCCTGTTTGGGACCTATGTGCATACCATCAGGAACAAACATTCCTATGCAAGGCAACATTCCATGGAGTGAAAATTTGCCACGTGGCACGTTCTCCCTTACAGATGCCTTCCAGGCCATCTTTACATAGTTCAATGGGGAAGTCGAAAGGGCTGCGCCACTAGAGTGTGTCGAAGCGGGCAAACTCCAAAAGTAGAAAAGAGCAACACAACTCCGTGTTTACATTCTAGTCACCGGCACCCAAGATATGTGTTTAGAGCACCAGATCGATTGCAAGAAGAGGGCCCTGCTAGTGGCAAGGACCTTTTCCACGGCTTGCGAAGCTGTTCAAGCGTGTTTGACGTTGTCAGGGTCGAGTGATATAGTATTGATAGTGATGCTTTCAAATGCACCTCGACTTCACTTTCGTGACTAAGCGTATGTTCGAGAGCCTCAACATGACTAAAGACCCGCGGAGATCTCTTCATTCGTCGTCGCTAGCGCGGCAGAGATGTCGATCAATGAGCGAATGGGGGCCGCTCTCGTTAAAGCAGGCGTCGTACGAGGAGGCGGTTACGGAGGCTAGAATGATATGCATCACTGTGCGACAGACTCCGCTTCATTTACGATAGGCATCTGGGTCTGCTTGTAAGTATGCCATAAGCGTCGTGCCCCCGCAGGAAAGCTAAGACAACGAAGTGGAAAACGAGTGCGAGGGCGTACCCGACCCCGCAAAACGGCTCACAAAATACCTAACTGCCAAGCATTGAGAAGAGCGACTGATGGAAAGCCTTAAGTCGAAGCACCGAGGAGTACTCATCCAGCGTGGTGTGCATTTTTTGATCCCTCAATGACCGTCTCAACTTTATTTCCTGATCGTGCGAATCCTACCTATTCTCGACGAGCTGAAGAACTCTAGATGTTTTGTCAACTGACGAGCCATTGCTATCGCCTTACGTGAAGTTTTTTGACAAGGTGATTGCTCTCAGTAGTGTTTCATGTGATCTGTCACAGTAGACTTCCGAACCAGCCTTACAGTTGGCCATATCTGCGACATCGACAAGGGAAGTAAGCATCCGCACGGCCGACTCGGCTATTTGGTACGGCTCGTTGACCGTTGAATGTCTTGTTCTCTGCAAGGTGGCATCGACGAACAGAAGCCTGCTCACGTCTGGCCTGCTCGTTTTCCACCAACGGCAATAGGCAGGTCTGGTTGGACTAACCACAATTCGCCGAATGAGAGCTTACTACTCTTGATCATAGATGTTCAGAGGTCAAAGGCTGATGTAATCATAGAGTCGTCGCCCATTTTACCCATTGCGTGCGGTCCACAAAACCGGCCCCTGGTCTCAACTTCACTGAGCCACTTCAACGAAATCTCGAACGAAAATGACGATGAAAGTAGATAGGTTATCTACCGCAAACCTCTCTACCCCACTTTCGGGGGCGCGGTTATGCTGGACCAGGCAGCGTTCGGACCACTCGCACAGATGTCGTTCCCAGAGATTCGGCTCCCCGTGTGTGCTCACTGCTAACGTGTGCGCTAGCACTCGTTACGAGTTTCTCACTTGATTTTGTCGAGCGGAATGCGAAGACGCTATTTCAATCACCCTATGAAGAGGCGTATCCTCCATTGACTTCAGCTCTACATCGTTCCTCCATTCGTCGAGCACTGGTCCAGATGAGGAGGGCAAAGCATATGGGATACGCAAAAATCATTTAGCTAATGTATGTCCTACGCCAGGACTTCATACTTCTAACAAGCGGAAGAATATTGAGGGCCTTCGATGGTACACGTGTGGGAGATCGATCCTCACAACAACTGCGCCGCAAAAAATGCCATGCTAAACTCGAATAGTGTTGCTCCTGTAGGATCCACCTGAAAGCACGCGCAGTAGCGCATCCACTCTCGCGGGGCCATCAGATGTAACCATGGGGGCTGATCCGCATGCATGAGAGGTCAAATGATCAAAGCTTAACCAAACGCCCCTGCAGACGACCAGTGTCTCGCCACCTTGCAGCGGCTCGCGCCCCATTGGTTCCAAATTTAACGACCGGAAGATATTTCGAGACGTCTTGCATTGAGAACGATGATCTATGTCATTCGCAACAGGTTGCAAACCGAAATCATCCATTGCTCATCCAACGTTGAGAACTTCACTCTCCCATCTCTCGATTAGCCTTGCGGCGACATTTGGGTTCTCTGTAGACACAGCTCGCAGAACTTGTTCCAATGACAGTCTCCTGTTCCTGTTTCTGGTACCTGGACGATGAACGTGCGTCCAGTAGTGATCGTTGCGATTATCGTTACGGCTGAAAGGTCTGTTACAGATCTTACATCTGAACTTTTTTATTCTGGAGTGCGATAGTGCATGTCGGGCAAGATGTTCTCGTCTCTGATACCTCTTTCCACACACAACACCGTTGTTGCAGACCTCTCGACAGGTATTAGATGATTTGGGCTTAGAGAGGCTGTGGTAGCGTTCGCTGGTCGCATCAAACTCGATACCATCGAGTTTAAGTAGTACATCGCTTCCGTCGAGCTGGACCCTCCACTCGGTCTTGGTCTTTTGACTTTGAGGCTGTCCCCTCATCTGGTTCGATCGCTTCTGAATCTCGGGAATGTACTCTGTCGGAGATCGTTGGCTTGGGTGGACACCCATGTCGGATGATCCGGGGGTGATGACTGAGTGACTGTCGAGACTGTCGAGACTGTCAAGACTCTCGAAACTGTCAAGACTCTCGAGACTATATGCCTCCTGAGACTTGTGGTCATCCTCCTCATCAGTCTTAGTTGCTTCCTCTTCGACGTGTTGAATAGGGGGAGTGGTCCTCTCTGGCTGAGAGCAGGATGTTGTACCCTTGAGAAGCCCCTCGTCGGGCTCGTCGCCAGTTTCGACCACGGCGTCATCTTCGAGGTGCTGAACAGGGCGAACTGTGCTGTTCAAATAGTCGTAGGAATGATTATCCCGGTAGTGTCCTAGCTCATGCCCGCTACCAGTTTGGATTACGGCGTCGTCTTCGAGGTGCTGCACAGGTAGAATAGTCGTCTTCGGATAGTTGAAGGAAACGAGGTCCTCATACACTGCGTCACATTCTACTAAGTGAGCAATGTTATCCGTCACATTGCCCTCCAACCAGTCGGTGATGTGATGACTGTCATATGTAGAATAGACAGCAGGTGTGGGAATCTGGTCCTGCACAAAGTATGAGGGTCCGATATCCTGCGGTGATATGCGTATATCATACAGCTCTGGGAACAACCAAGGCTGAACGACATCTGTTAAGCCTTGGGGGGGAGTGTTGGCAGTATTGCTGCTGTAGCTGCTCGATAAGACCTCGGAATATTGGTAGTAAGGTGAACATTGGGTCGTAGGCAGGGTCTGCCACGAGAGGTCATCGTCCGTTTGCGGATTCAAATTCATTATGCAACGGGAGGCAGGATCTACGAGTAAGATTAGCGTCAACGGAACATCGTTGGCGATTTGGACTCACAGCGCTATCGAGCTTACAATCTTCTTACGAGCAGTCTGGAGGTGCTGAAAGGAAGACCAAGCAAGCATGATATGTACCCTGTTCTTCATACGGCTGGGCTAACGACCATCTGATCAGACATTTATGATAGGTCGTCTTCGCCACATGCGTCGCCAGATTGAACCTTGCGCTCGAACGCTTTTTCGGGTTATCATTCTTCTATCTTGGGCAATGCGAGCTCCCGAATACCCAGTAAACAACCCCCTGGCGGACGTCCCTGGGATGGAATGCTCTTGACCGCGAGCACTTCAGCTCTTGGTAACATATCCAATGTCCTGGAAACTTTCAAGGAGGAGAGTCCTCGCGCAAATTGATCGGCAAGGGAGCAACCATCCAGATCCCAAGTACATCTTTGGATCGTGCGTACACGTAGCTAGTGTATTTCCATACCATGTTTCTAACAACCTACCTGAACAAAGAGCCTTGAGCTCGTCACTTCCAGACTGAGGCAGCTCAGGCACACATGATGATAAACTGCGCCGCAAATCTGGACCCGTTTTTTTCTTGGCCATCACTTACGCACAGATTTATCCCCTGCATAAGGAATGCACTAATCGTTACCGACAAGATTGTCCACGAGAAACCCCAGATTGATCATTAACAGCGGGCCAGCCATAGTGAGCATGCACAAAAGAATGTTGGTGGTCGGTCGGACTTAGCGCGGCTATTTTCTGCTCCTGGTGGTCGCCGAGTACCCCTGCACGGGGTCGAACGCGCAGTCAATTGTATTCACACCGTTCCAACTGACGCCTTTGGTGCGACTGTCGCATAGCGCTCGCAGCTGATTCCAGAAAGGATTAGCTGTATCATTGGTTTGGATCTGGTTGGCTAGTCAAGGCGATCGGGACCTGTGAGCAGGGGACCCCATGCGCACGTCAGCCCTTAATTTGGAGGCTGGACTGATAAGCGGGAGTGTCAAGTGCAATGCATTTGTGTGGTATAGCGCCACGAGCTCTGTGCCCTGTCCGCGCGTTATTCGGTAACTTTCGAGTCGATTGGGCTCCGTCTGTGCGCACGCCAACCTTGGAAGGTAGTTATGCCGTCCGTGATAGCGGGGTAGTGGAACTGCCTCACCGGTGGCTGTTGATTCAACAAGACCCTGCAGGTTCTAGAGAAGATTCCCGCCGCTTGTTGCGTCTGCAAGAACGCCGATTGCCAGGTCTAGCGAGATCGCCAGCTCGTAGGCACAGCGCTTCACATCGGAGCTGGGATACCTAACGCCAAGACGTCTTCATCACTCAACGTTACATGTTTAGCTGAACCCCCTAACATTGAGCAATGTAGAAATATGAGCCCAATGAGGACTTGCTCCGGATTGGGATGAAAGAGGCTCGCACACGCTCCGCGGGCGAGCTGCTCTCCACTTGTCCTAGGAAGGTGCATCGTTTGGGGTGGCAGCAGGGATCGGTGACCATGAGGACAAAGAAAGTATAGTCGTGCTAGAGCCTTGGTTATGCTGGACGCAAGGCTGGTTGGCTCGTTTTAGATGGTTGTAAAGTTTATTTTGAAGTTCTGGAGTACAGGCATGTGTCTTGGGTGCTGCATGGCGAAACCCGAGATTTGAAGAAACAGGTGTTAGTACGTAGATGTAAAACGTGCCCCTCATCGTTTAGCAAGAACAGGGAGAGTACTCGCCCAGCCGGCGTGGTCGGCGGCTCAGATTTGACGGAGCTAAGCGGCTCTTAGGTTCAACGTTGGGTCGGTTGGGAGCCCATCCCGTATTAGGCAATCCAACTGATCGTGTGCTGGACTGGAGCGATCGGCGAGGAGAGTCATGGCGTTGAGAGATAATAATACGATACGACCAATTCAAAAACAAGGAAGTGGCTGTTGAGATTAGATAGAAGGTATGCACCGGTCATATTTTGTCAGAGTTCGAATTTGGGAGCTCTCTGGTGCTGCAGTGTGCCGCATAAGCAACCAAGTCGATCAAGCCGAAGATTGCCGAGCTCGCAGGCCTCAGGCTAACCACGAGATGTTAGAAATGTTACCTATACCTGGTCAAGCCTATCGAAACTATTTATTATGCTCACTGGGGCAATAAACTGAACCTGATGGTATGTATCGATAGAAAGAAGCGTGTATACAGCATATGTTCGTTCAGTGTCACTTCCTATGATTGATTAATCTCACGATAAATCAACACCGGGACTAAGGGTACGGATGTACGGATGCACAGTCTGTATTGATTATCCTGAAGCGCTCAAACATCTGAGCGAGCTCCTGCCTGACTAGTGTTTCAAGGTTGAAGCGCTCCTGAATAATCGAACAGACTTTGTATACCCCTCTCTGCGGCTAGCGCGTGGAACAATGGGAACTTGCTTATATCATCTGTACTAGGTCTTTAGGTGTTTTGTATCTTGATTTAAAACTTTGTCCTACTACCTCTAATTGAACTTCTAATCTTTTTCTCCCATGCGATGACTTCGCCAAGTTGAAGAGCCTTTAGTGGATTGTAAAGTTCATGTAGACTGGCCCAGTATAATTACCCGAAGGGTGACAGGTGGCTGTAAGTCAGTATAATTTAATTGATGGTGCTGACGTCTCTCTTGAAATTACACGTTCCGTAATTGCGTCTTAACACGTATAGAGTTGAAGTCTTTTCGGAGACGTAGTCGAGAACGTGATGCCGTGCTTAGGGTTAGGGTTATGCGCCTCATGTACGACTTGAATCCTCATATCCAGGGTCAAGAAATACACTTGGTTCACGACTCCGGTCGAATCCGCGGTAAAATAATTTTGCACATAGTAGGTCTGATTTCCGAAGCGATGTCGCCAGATCTCCACATGAAGTCAAGGCCAGCTGGCATTCGGAAAGTCTAATTACGTTGGGCAACGAGCTCAACGTTCACGACATTGGGCTATGTGCTTGAGCATGCTCTACCCTCATACTTACCTTGGACCTGTCCTTGTTGGTTCCATCAGAAGGAAAATAAGAACCGGAGTGTGCACCGGATTGTTCATCGAGGCCCCGGAGATCCGCGACGACGGCATGAACAATTTGAACAGACAAGGCAAGGCCAGGATCGAACATATCCAAACCAATGACTTGAGAGTTGAGCTCACGAAGAAGCAAAGGCTTGCGCGATCCAAAATCGATTGGGCATTTACAGGCATTAGTGCACTACTTATTGTTGGTATGATTGGCTTCGCATGGCGAAGATGAATATGATGTTTGTGTGACTCGAAAGGGCGCTTTTTGTACAGATGGATGTACGAAGCACATGAGGCTGGTGACGTAAAATCCACGAAGTTTGGTGGCAGGGATCTAGTTTGGGCCGGAGAAGATCATCTCCTTATATGGATTTGCCAGCCACGAGCTTATAATTATCCTTCACTACTCGGGAGAAAGCTTGTTACGTGAAAGTTCATGCTTGCAAGTATTAAAACCAAGGCTGCACCCTCTTTCAAGAATAACATGACTCACTCCCAATACAACTCAATTGTAATAGTTTGTCAAATACTACGTTTCCACTCCCCGCCGAATTAAGACTCGAAATCTACAAACACATCCTCCCGAGTACTGACAACGAAAGCGATGCTGCATCGAGCTGCAATATTCTTCGCCTCGTTAGCAAGATCACGAAAAGGGAAATTGATGATGAAATTGTCAAAAACAATGGGCACTCTTCCAATTTGCATGTTGCTACCCTGCAAACCATGTCATCATTGTGCGGCAAACCTGGTGGCCCGCGCCGAAGTGCACCAAGTAGGATCTTGCATCCTGCCAATTTGAGCACATCCTTCCCGAGTGCTTGAATTGATGAAGCGCGAAGAGACTTGTTCGTGCTGAACCGCTCAGTACACCGAATTTTTTTATTTCCAGACGATCAGCTTAGCCAAGTCAAGGATGCGGGGCTCAGCTTCATCTTGTTTATGATCAGACGGTCCGTATAAAGATACACGGCAGACTCTTCTCACCCTGTGCTGTACAGGAGGACCAACATGGGAATGCAGGAACCTCGCATGAACTGGTGGGGCACTTCCTATTTCGTACACCTTAACGTAAGCGCTAATTTACCCCGCCGGAGATCTGTGATATGAGATATGAACAGCTTCGCAGACACAGTATAAGTAGGTGTGTTCTGATCTTCGCATTCCACCCCTTTCTCTGCCGCCATCTTGTCCAGTCAATATGCCTTTGTTCCAGACCAATGATGTCAACTTATTTTACTCTACCCATGGTAGTGGCCAACCAGTCCTTCTCATCCACGGCTGGGCATGCGATGGAAATGACTGGAGTTTCCAAATTCCTCATTTGCTCTCCCTAGGCTTTAGTGTCATCGCGCTCGATCAACGCGGTCATGGAAGGTCCAGCGCTCCAGCAGATATCAACAGCTACACCCTCGCTACCTTCGCTAAGGACGCCATGTCCTTGCTTCAGCATCTCGATATCAGCTCAGTCATTCTGATGGGACACTCTATGGGCAGTGTGATTGCTTCTTACCTTGCTGCGAAGTACCCGGATATCGTCAAAGCACTCGTCCTCGTCCACCCCATCTACGCCGGTGCACCCCCAACTTTGCGCGGTATGGGCGACGAGATGATAGCGCATCCCGACCGGGTTTATGCACTCAGTGAAGGGTTCTGGATGAATTACATGTACACCCCACGAACACCAGAATGGTTGAAAGTCTGGCAGGTGCGTAGATTGAACGGGTGCGACCCGACAGCACTTGCTGGGTGTTTAGTGGGCCTGGCGAAGGACTTCGGGACGGTGATGGGACAGACCGAGGAGACAAAGGCCTTCATGAGGAAAAGGAAGGGTCCAAGACTTGCAGTATGCACCTTGCCAGACGCACCAGCTTGGGAGTACGAGATTGGAGTGGAAGAAGGGGTTGATGAGGTGCATGAGCTAACTGAGGGAACGTTTTCGCACATGGTGCAGAATGACAAGTTCAACGACATACTCGAGCGGTGGCTCCGGAAACGAGATCTGGCGGTTCTGTAGTTGCATCAATAATCTTTTTGATGAGCTTCTTATCACTGACGAGGTCTTGAGGAAGGACTCTTTTCCAGTTACACGCCTTGGTACGGCAGCAACGTGACTCACCGCGATCTCGCGATCCTCCTCTTTCGCCGCTGCTTCGTGGACCAACAAAAACGACCACCTGTCACTCTCAACCTGCTGGTGTCCCTCTTTCCTTGTACACGAAAGCCTCTCTTACCCCATCTCTGCCTTCAATCTAATGCACCGCTCAATTCGCCGCAAAGCTGTAATCGCGCGCAGCTGGATACTTAGATTCGGCCTCCTTCACTTGGGGATTTTGAACACTCTCGTCCACCGTGACTCTGAAAGGCAGACTTCCACCTAAAGTCTCAACCGCACTATGTGGGAACTCAAACGCTAACCTCACTTCGAAGTCCTGCACCTCTACACCCATCAGCGGCCGGAATACGTCGATGAACCATGAATCTCCGTTGGGTGGATTCCAAATGCCAGCGGGTATTTGCGCCGTAACCTTGAGCTCTTGAAGACTACTCATGGCTTCAATCGCCGCGCAGCAAGCTTTCCACTCTTCCAAGCGGTCGGATGGATAGACTCGCGCTCCGAGGCGACGCTGGGAGACGAAACTAGGATAGATGTGTAGATGGCGGATCCATGCCACAGTTGTTGAGGGAAGTGTATCTAGGAACGTAACGAGCTTGCGGTCGCGAACCTTCATATCGAAAGAGAGGAAGAATCTGTTCTGGGCGTAAAGCACCCGAGCTGCTTCATGATATCTAGGATCGATTAGCACGCTTTAGGGGGCGGTTGTAGAGCAAACTCACATCAATTTACATGTTTTTAACAGTGATGTGAGGCGACGAGGCTCCCTGACCCATAGCTTCGATGAGGTGAATACGTCTTCTTCGTAGCATCGCGTGTACGTGAATTGCCGAGGCTTGATGTGAAGGATCCGCGTGTAATTTTTGAGGTCGCCGAGACAGAGCTCATAGATACGTGTACGTAACTCTGCGGGCAGCATTCTGAAGAACAGAGCTTGTGACTGGCTCTTTCCTGTGGGAACAGGCGCCTCGGATTTCCTGCTCGCGGGCAAAGAGTCTACGATAAGATGCGACGGGAACGCCATTGTTTACGTCGAATATTCGGTAAGTTGCGCTTCTGGACAAGATCAGGTTGTGATATTCTAGGCTTGTAGGGTTCGACATCCACTGGTGTTCGCAGTGCTTCCCTTTAGTATGACGCCAATCGCGTCTGCCTTGGGGTGGCGGGGTCTGTTCAGCCCCACTATTAGGCCAACCGGTGACATATCCATACCATTTACATCCAGGAACCTGCAATTATTGACCAAGAATGCTCGCATTGTTCATCTTAATTCGGACTTATAATTAAGACGATAGAATGCACCGTCACATGCAGACCCACGGGTGTCTTCTAAGGTTATTCCGAGTCTATGAGAAGAAACCAAGGTACCTACGTCCAATTCCGATCGGAACTTTGACACGAAGATACGATACCTTTCCAGTCGTAGTGGGTCGAGCAAAAAACACTTTTAGTCCGAGTCGGTCTTCTGCGGGCTTTCCAAGAAAGGGCTCGAAACACAATCCTTTATGTCCTTCGTACTCTCGGGGGATTTCGCAAAATGCCTTTCAGGATGTCGGTTCCATACTCGTGGCGAACTTGATGGCAGGTGAGACTCAAATTTACAAAGTCGTCGTCGAAAACTTGAGCGTCGTCTGGTCTGGTAGTGGAGTGGGTGAACTTGGTCAAGAAGAACCAGAATCTCCTAAAAGCAGGACATCGATGATATGCCATCGCGCGGATGGGAATGCCCGGATCTCGAGACTCATCATCCCAGAAATGCCCCCTGTAAACTTCGTTTCGGATCTCTGCCGGCAGATCGAGGAACCTTGTCGTCGTGCTGTTCACAGATGGGACATAATAAGGCGATTTTCTCACACACATGGTGTATGGGTGATTCAAGGAATCGAAGAATGTTTCTGTGGAGGTGGTAGCTTGGGGCAATGCTGTTAGGGATGCGGAGCTGTGCAATATCAAGATTATAGCTTTCACGCGGGCAACTAGGGCAAGTCAAGCCGATGATCGTGACTTTAACTACTCGAACCTTAGTCGCGTCACTTGTCATTGCATTGTTCAATAACATCTAACATTAACCCCTACGTGCCTTGTTCAGAGTAGATCGCCCTGCGTATTTGCTCCTAAATGTGCATCCCTCTCTACCCATACTGGGTGCTTGCCTATAGTCCTCCTGACTTGTCCTTCAATCGGTCTATAGTTTCGCGAAAAGTTTAAGTCTCCTGCTTCACATTAGTTACCACATATTGACACAGCAGATCGCCAGACCTAAGCTTTCTTCTTCACCAACAGCAGAACGCCCATGACCCCTCCCTTGACAAGTTCTTTTCCAAACTCAACACCAGCATCACGCAGAGCTTTCTCTATCTTGTTGAGAACAATCTTCACCACATCCTCCTTTGTCCCAGCTTTCTCCGGATGCGCCTCACGCCAGCGAATCACGGGACTAGCAGTACCAAGCACCATCTCTACAGACGCAAGGCTGAGATCCTGTCGGATATTGTAGTACTCATCAGTGGGCAACGATTTCTCATCAGTGCCCCATTCCTGTCGTCTGAACGAAGCTTCCTCAAAAGTTTCAACTGGGTTCGGAATTGTCCAAGGCAAGCCAAGGGTTCGGAGCAGGTCGCGCGTAATCCGATTTCCTGGCAGGTAGTACTCCTCTAGGCCTGCTTGGAACTCTTCTAGCGCCTGAGTGATGCGCTCAGCATTTGGTGTATCGGGATGCGGTTTCAGGGAGCTGGAACACCAAATCGCGACTGTACCGCCTGGTCTGAGGACTTGGGCGGCGCGTGGCCAGAATGCGGACATGTCGAACCAGTGTGCGCACGTCGCTGCGACAATGAGATCCACAGATGCATCTTGCACTGGGTTAGGGAGCTCTGTGCCTAGGTTGTCGGCATTGGAGATCTCGAATCTTATTTCTGCGCCCGCTTTGGTGACGCCTCCAAGAGAGCGAGCAGTCTCTATCATCCCGTCTGAGGGATCGAGACCGATAGCATGGTCAAAGTGAGCTGCCAGGGTACGGACAGCTGTTCCAGGACCACAGCCAATATCGAGAATAGAGTTGAAACCACCTCCAGTCGACTTGTGATGGTCCAAGAGGATTTTGTATAATGTCGGGTGGTAATCGCGGCGGGCCTGATGATAATTTGCTCCTTGTGCTTTATTGAAAGAGCTGAATGTTTTCTCCTGGACGTGAGAGGGTGTCGAGTCTGCCATGATGCTTTTTGGTAGTGAGGTTTCGAGAAGTGAACTGGATCACGTGATCTGGCTGGCCAGTAAGCAGGAATTCTTGGGAATGAAGCTGTGCAGAGCACCGCGTATGTCTATCGTGACCAATGGGCGGGTCCCTCGTTTTATACGTACTCTCGTATTGCTCGGTTTGATCGGCAGCACGAGGCTCTATTTGTGAATCATACGCTAAACCGCTTCGAGGGTACGAGTGCGAAGCTGATTCACGCTACCAACACTTTTATCCTCCTACAACAGGGCATGGTGCGCGACATGTTACTCAAATCTCGCTCTCCTGCATTGAATGCAGGTAGGAACATCATTCAATACCCGTTGTGAGTCAAGAGTGCGGCAATCAACAACCAGTCGCCAAAATGGTTTTCTATGGCGCTGTGAGCAAGGGATGCCAACGATGCCGCCAACGCAAGATTAAGGTACGTGGGTTGCCGTCTAGGTTTGTGTCTGTTGAATTCACAGTGTATCTCTCAACAAGGCGAAGGCAAACGCGTGTATTGGTCCGAAACGAGGTTGACAAAAGTAGTGCGACCAGCAAAAACCAGGCTGCATTCGGTGCAAGAAAGCGAAGACAGACTGCCCGGGCTACCGAGATCTCTCCAATGTCATCTTCCGGGACGAGTCAAAACGAATCATCCGCAAAGCACGAAAAGCCCAGAATACTGTTCCGGTCAAAGAGATACTATCACCTGCCTTCGTTGATTCAATAACGGTATGGGACCTCACAAGTCCATCAACGTCCTCCACTCCGCTGCCGTCCTCAATATCACCATCTCTTTGCCAATCGCTCAATGAGATTGCAGCACATTTCTTCTTTGCAAGGTATACATGCGATCAGCCACCATTATCTCGAGGCTATCAAGCCTGGCTACTCGAGACGTATTGCAACGCCCCTCTGAACCATGCGCTCCGAACCGCCATCGAAGCAACCGGTATGGCTGGTATTTCCAATGTGTGCTACGCACCTGAAATCGCAGCTCAGTCCAAAGCACTCTACGGTCGCGCCTTAGCAGCCACAAACCGATCTCTTGAAGACCCTCTGGAGATGGCTGCGGATGAGACGTTGATCACTGTCATCTTCTTGGCCTTGTTTGAGGTATGCTCCTACCTAAGCTTCATCAGAAAGAGCAGTGCTAATCATGGGAAGTTCATCACCCTCGAAGACTGGTCCAACTACTCCTCCTGGGCCACCCACATCGAAGGCGCAACCACCCTCCTCCAACTCCGGGGCCAGAAACAGTTCGACTACGAACGCGGAGGCATGTTACTCATGCAACTACGACACCAAATCGTGAGCACCCCCTTTCCCTCTCCCCGTTTACCCTCCCTCCCCACTCCCCAAAACTCCCTTTTCTAACATGCAACGACACAACCAGCTCTTCGCATGCATGCAACGCAACATCCGCGCCCCACCCGCCCTCCTCCCCGTAATCCAATCCTTCAAACTCAGCGTCCTCGGCACCCGCCGCCAGGCCGCCCAACCACCGCCCATGGCAGACCTCTGTTTCCAACTCGTCGAGATCCAGGCCGCTGTCAAGAAAGGTACGATCACCGACTTGGACACAATCCGCCGCGCTGCGTTCCATCTCGACAAGAAACTCCTGAGCTGGCGCGCTACCCTGTCGAAGGAATGGGAGTACCAGATCGTAACTGTGGATGGGGACGTTGCGGTTGCGGTTGGGGATGGGGATGGGAGGAGTTGCAAGTATTTCGAGGGCAAGAAACATATCTATGCTTCGCCGTGGAGAGCGCATATCTGGAACAACTGGCGCGCGTTACGGATCCTAGCGAACCAGATCATCTTGAGGACGGCAGAGAGTCCGCTCCTGGACGACGCGCTGCTCGAACTCATCCATCGGCTCTCAAGCGAGATCTGTGTTTCGGCGCCGGAGTTTATTGGCACGCCGAGTAAGTCACCCTTCCTCTTCCTTCCAGTTGCAATTTATATGTCATGTTGTGTTGGGATGTGTCGTATGTGGTTGACTGATCAGATGCGTACCCAGGGTCCGCAGGCCTCATATGGCCCCTCTCTGTCGTAGCGCAGGGGAGTTGGAACAAGCGCAGCGTGCGGTGCTGGGCAGTTGAGCAGTTGCGGCTTATCGGGACGACCGTCGGTGTGCGGCAAGCGACGTTGCTGGCGGAGAGTATCTTAAAGGACATCAACAGTGTCGATTTGAATATTGGACTCGCAACGCTTGAAGGCTTCACGAATCCAGGGTTGGACTGGAGCGATGTATGATCCTTAGGATAATGTTCAACTTCTTATTTGATTTCTGTCGTCCGATGTGCGCTGTGTTCTCGGAATGATATGTAGGCTACGGTATTTAGGCACAAAGATGCCACAAGGGAGACGGGCTACTGGATAGATGCTTCAGGTCCCGCGAACTCCTGAGCTTCCACCGCTGACGACTATGTATGCCCACCTCCTCCACCCCATGTCCCGGTTTCTGCATCAGATACATACACATATCTTTGTTCATCTTAGGATACGCCTTAAGCTCTCTACCTCTCCGATACCCAGCTCTCACATCCTCCGCGTTATCCCCTACAAGCCGGATAGCAATCGTCTTGACGTTGACCTTTAACAGTCGTTCCGGCTGTGGCGACTGCGCGTGCCGAGGCGCGTTACGGCGTTCGATGAAGCGAACAATCTCCAGCAGCGCAGAGACAAGTGCGAACTTTGTCCATGGAAAGGACGGATTGCGGCCGCGGACGACTAGGACGAGTTGTCGAAGACGGTGGGAGAGGACTGGGAGGAGATAGTCTAGGGCAGTAGGGGTGTTTGAGCGTGCGGTTTGCAGAAGGTCTTCGAGGACCTGGATGTCAATCAGTAACGCTCGCGGTGTAATCGGACAAGTTGGGCGGCTTGCTTCGAAAGGTATCTCAAGATACACATCCGGACCACGCCAAAAGTTCACTCTTAGCGGTCTCTGCATCGGTGGCTGCATGTCGATTCCCGTTTGATTTTTGAAGTACTCGACATACTTCTTGATGCCGCTTTCGGCCAGTGTAGCCATCTCGTCGTGCGCTTGCCTGCATGCGCACACAAAGCCACTGATCCTCTTATAGTTGCCTTGCAGCAGTGGATTCAATGTCCGTGACGCGGGGTAATATGACAACAAGTGGCGGTAGATTAGGTAACGGATATCGTAGGGAAGGCGAGTGAAGAATGCGTTGAGTGGCGGCTTTGAGGGAGGAATACGATGATTTTGCTTTGAGCGAGGCATGAGACGAATATGCATTGAGCGAGGCATAATATGAGTTTGCTCTGGTATGATGTATGAGAAGTGAGTCCAAGACGGAAATGCAACTTTATTCTTGCCGCGGGCAGCTGAAGGGTTCATATGGCAGGAGCGACCCAGAAGCGCACAAGCCAGGTGACATGTAGGGTAGTCGCGATCCTGCACATGTTCGAAATTTGATGAACATTGGGAGGCGGTAGAGGGATACCTTGACTAGAACGAAGGACGCATGAGAAGGGACTGGAGCAGAGGATGTAGCATTGATTGAGGAGAGGATATGCCCGCACAGAACATGAACCGAAAGAAACGTAGTGCCCCCGATATCCAATCTAAGGCTATGCCAGCAGCTCTGCACTGCGTACATGGATCATCATTACATTAGGTACGAGACTAGCCCGTCCAGAACCAGCCCTTCTTCTTGTCGTCCTTCTTCTCCTCCTTCCCCGACGCGGGAGCAAGTTGCGACGGGAACTGTGCATCCTGCATCGCCTTCCACGCATCTTGTTGTGGTGCTGCATTGCTCTCCTGGCCCTTCTGAGTGTGTACCGTCTCTGAGCTCTCCTCTCTCCCGTCAGCGAATCGCTTCTTGAGCACGACTTTGGTGGTGACTGTTCCGTCCGGAGCAGTCGTGCGCTCAGTCGTCGTCAAGGTCGATAGCACAGACGGGCGAATCCCTGCTGCTGCCCCACTAGAGGATGTTCCAAGAAGCTTTTCGTATGCCTCAAGCTCTGTAGCAGGTGCTCCACTTGACCACCTGCCTTGTTTCGGCTTGGGCGTTGGTGGGTCATCATGCTGGTCTTCATGGTCATGGCCGTACTCATAGCTCGGCTCATCCCTGGGTTCGCCAGTGACTTCTACCCCACTCATGCCCGAAGACCCGTGTGGATGTTCCCCATTGTGCCCATTTTGGCCGATTGTGCCTGACCATGGGTCGACCCTGGGATAATCTGGAACGAAGTGGAACGGGGAGCGGAATACCTCCGGCATGCGTTCCACCTGTCTCTCATCCGACAGCTTCCTGGATTCCCCAGGCTTCTCCTCAGTAATGAGCTCCCTGGCCCCCATCGTCCTGACGAGGTCCTCCCAGGCATCCCTCCAGCGTATTCCCGCCTTGCCGAACAGCTCGTCTTCCTCGAGGGACTTCGGCGAATAAGGATCCGGGCGATCGATGTGAGATTGATCCCACAGCGGCTTCGAGAGCTGCTCTAATGCTACTGCCAACGTAGCGGCCACTGAAGCAGCTCTGTCAGTATCGTTAACCGCGGCAACGGGGCGCCGCAGCTCTTCTCCCTTGCTCGGCATGCTGTCGGAGACGCCACGGCCCTGATTCTCCTCGTCTTGTGCCTGCTGCGCAGCGTGCCTCTCCCGCCGGCGCTGCCATCGGCGGCAAGGTCGGTGCTCAGAGTATTTGGGGTCATGGAGAGTTCCATAGCGTCGGTAATCAGTCTTGTCTTCTACCTTTGATCGTTCTTCCTCATCGAACGGGCGAGGGAATCCCCAGTCCCATGACCAGCCCCATTGCTGCCCCTTCCTGTTGCCAACCCTCTCGATCAGCTCGGCTTGCGTCCTGCCGGCATGACGCGCTCGCTCTTGACCTCGACCAGCTTCCACAATCTCCTGTGTGACCTTGTCGATCTCCTGCTCGAGCTTTGTGAACTCGGCCAGCCGCTTCTTCAGTGCCTCCGAATCGCGCGACTGGAGCAGCTGCGGCAGGTCCCCCACCGACTTGAACGCTTGCTCTCCCATCTGCTCGGTGAGCTTCTGCAGCTCGTCGCACTTCTTCTTGTCGGCCTGTCCGAAGAGGCATTGTTCGCGCGCGTGTTCGGCATCGTTGAAGCGAGCGAGCATGGCTGGGAGCCCGACGAGCGTGTCGAAGAGGGACGAGGCCTGCGAGTCTGCGAAGCGGCGGAAGGCAATGAAGGGGTTGTCTTCTGGGCGACGTCCATCGCGACGGGAGCTGTCATCATTTGAAGCCATGATGTGTGGGTGTGGGTGTTGTTTGCGCTCTTTTGAGCTCTGGAGGGGTAGGGCCAGGTATAGGTGTAGACGTAGGCCCACGCGTGATGCACCCCCGCGGCGGCCAATAGGCGCCGACCTAAACGCCGACACGCCGAGCAGCTTCACGAGAACGACTCGTCACCACTCAACATCGAGAATCCTCACATCTTGAAACTTTCATCGATGACGGTTTAACGAACGAAGTCTCTTACCTAGGCAGACATTTTAAAGCTACCGATATACTCCATTCCTTGGCGCCTTATCTAAAAACAAAATGGCAGCGTTGCGTGCTTGCCCATCCTGGACACTTCAGGTGGTCGGTACCGGTCGCGAAGCCTTCCATCATAAGCATCCAGGGTTGTAATCAATTGCGACCTGATGGAAGGGTCACGAGCATGCGTCAACCACGGATGGCACTTGCCCTCGCAATCCTCAGCAAATTGCCCAACATCTCTGTTCCTTCTTCCAGCTACAACCTGAACACACCATCGCACAAAACATGGCTCGAATGGCGTCACGAAACTGTTGGACGCGCTATAAGCTTTTGTTTAGACCGATTCCAGTTCAGGTCCTCGTTGTCTTTTCCATCTCTGCATTCTCGACCTACTACTCGGCAACGAAGCGCGACATGACGGCCAGGGCGCTCCAACAGTTCCAAGATGAACTTGCAGAGGGTAGAAAGGCAGCTGCGATGGGTGGATGAGGACCTAAAGCACACTTCCTGTATTGGATTTTTCAGGGCGCTGGAGGTGATGTGACTATGTGTCCACCATTCCGGTACATCATTCCACAGTAAGGCATCCCCTCTTAAATCTCTTGGACCTCTACTGAGTCGGTATGTAGACCGAAGTGGTAGCATTTCCATCGAGCCTTCTGCGAATACTCTCCACTCAGTTATACACGAATTCAGTCGACCGTGCCGCACGAATGTATCACCAAGATGTATCTGCAGCTTCAAGGCTACCGCTCACACCTTCGGCGCGTCTGGGATGCCCACACTCCTTCTCGCCCCTCAATTTAAATACGCATACTGAAAACCAACCAGGATGATCGTACTCACTTCCCACAAAGCGTCAGGTGATGCTCAAATCGGACACATTTTCTTTATTTTCCTTCGTCCACATGCATACACAAAAAGAGCATTGGGGCACCGATGGACAAGAGATCGTACGATACAGGATCTTGCACGGGACAAACAAAACTATCTGGGCGCTTCTACCACTTTTGTACGACGCGTAATCATGTGGTAGAACATTGACGGACTTGTCCGGACCAATCAACAATTTCGCATAAAGAATTGGAGTCGCCTTATGGTGGTGCTGTCAGCATCTCATGATACAGATAGATCAAAGAAAGACGTTTCAAAGGATCTTACATGGGACGAGCAAGACTAGCTGGGCATTTCTGCCACTTTCGTGCGATGCGAAACAATCTGGTAGAAGATTAACGGACATTTGCGGACCAATCATCGATTTTGCAGAAAGCATCCGGGTCGCCTTATGATATTACTATCAGTATCTTAGGATACCCGTGGATCATATAAGTCACGCAAGAGTTCGTTCGGAAGGTGGCACTTCTAAGCCGCAATATAAAGCCCATGGAATGCCTAAAGCAAACTTGCTTCTGTGCTAGTCGCCTTGGAGCTCTCTCAGCACCAAATGTCTACTGTTGATTCTTGTTCAACACATCATCTTGATCTGATCCAGCGGATAAAAATTTGGTCCTTTCAGGAAGCGATATGAGTCCGACAGATACGTGTGCCAAGGAGCGGTGGAACAGGTTAGAATCAGTCCCCGTCCATCAGCACGAGGCCCCCGAAATCGACCACACTATGTATCACTCAGCAGGAAGATATGATCCTAATTTTCTTCGGGAGGATCAGCCTCATCTCGGTCCTCGCCTGCATCTTTCTCATATGTTTGCTGACGCTAATTGTTGACCTATTCCGGTGTGAGCGTTTGCTGTGTATTTATACCCCTGAAGTGTCTCGACTCTACAATGCTGAATGTCATTCGCAATCCATTCTATACCACCTCTGTACTCAACCGATTAATTCTTTGGTCAATCTACCTACCCTCCCACAATACAGCTCCCTACTTTCATGCTGGGTATCAGCACCATGGCAACGCTGATAGCCAGCTCTACGGCTAATCAATCCGATTACATCGAGAAGCTCAGTACACTTTCCGAAGGCACAGTGACGCAAGGAAATTCATCGGGGATAGTCTGGCTAAACGTTACTGGTTTCGCCCCCGAGAAACTACCCTATATCCAGCAAGACCTCGGCATCTTCACATACGATAACCTGGAGGGCCTCAAAACGACAGCTAGCCTAGCCGCAACCGCTGCATCCAACTTCCACTACGGAGACCTAGTCTACTTCTTCAACGCCTTCGCCATGAATGCATTCAACCCCTACATCGACATCTCGAGTGAAGAAATGGAACAAGCTCTCCTCGCCGCCGTCAGGCCCGCAAATTCGTCGCTCCCAGATCACATCCTGATCGATCTCTACGCAGACACATCCAGCATCTCCTCTCTCCGCGAAGCCTTCCTAGCTCTCAAATCCCTCACTGTCACTCTCGAAGATCCCAACACGCCCACAACCTCCATCCACGGCAACCAAAAATAGTCCCGCGTCGCTTGCTCCAAAGCCCACAAAGCCGTCACCTCCGCCTGCAAATCCCTCATCTCCAACATCTCTGTAAACGGCACTTAGAAGAGCGGCGGGCCGCGTTCTATCTGCAAATTAGGCTGCTGTATTAGTTGGAGCGCGAACGCGACGTTCCAGGTTAGGGACCTGTGGAGTGCGGCGGATTACTGCGTTAGTTATTGTGTGGATAGTAAGGTGAGCTGTGAGGTTTGGGGTGTGCAGTTGCAGGGGACGGCTGTGGATCAGTGTTTGAGTAATCGGGCGGATGGGTGTACATAGATGGGGTATTATGGCGTGGAAGCGCTTCAGCGGGTGAGGAAGAGGTGGGTGGGATCTTGTTTGAAGGATCGGGGCACTTTAGGGTTCGTGATGCGGTATCTGTACCCCTCCTTGTTCCAGGAGGAAACGGTACGATGTATCAGTGTACCATCGCTCGCTCTCACCTAGCTAGGAAAATCGGTCCCCCAATCATATGCTACCAGGCAGTCCGATCATGTATCTAGAACTCAAATTACACGGCTGTCTCGATAGACATGCTTTTGCAGTCAGGCCACGAAACCGACAATAGAGGAGACAAGCCCTTCCAGCAACATCTGCACAACACACTTCTTAACATGCAGTTCAAGAAGCCGCAAGCAGAGATCCAACGAAACCCGCTTCCCAAGCTCCCTAGCAGATACCGGCCTCTCGAAACCACCCGCAAACAAAACGCTCCCGCTCACAAACCTCCCTTTCCCTCGCTCATAAACAAGTGTCTCTTGCCCCGGATTCAAGCAACTCGCCTCCACCAGCGTCAACCACGCTGACAACGGCGACAACACAAACGAGCGCACCACCAACGCTGCGAAAGCGCGCAGCACAGCGACCGCAGAAAGTGATGCTCCCGATACGTTCCCTGCAGACGTACCCGTCTCCGGCAAGGATCTAGAGACGTAATCGAGGAGCACCACAGCGCCGCCCTGCGCCACAGACGGTACTACGAGCTTCCTCCATCTTTGACGATCGTGATGCCATGCATCTTCTATCGTGCTACCCTGACCAGATAGAACGGTAGCCTGAGTCCAATACATATGCATCTCCGCCAGCACAACCGTAGAGACGATATCTGCCAGCGGCTGGAGAGCCACGGGGCGAAATAGCGTCGCCGTGAGGAAAGACTTGAGCGCGGTTCTCGCGAGCTGGTAGATGGCGGCTATGTGGAGGGCTTTGGTAAATATGCGTATGCCTTGGTGGGCGTATAAGGTGCGCAGGGAAGCGGCGAGGTGGCGCGAGAGCGGTGAGTCTGTACAGTTATTTCCGCCGTTCTCATATCTGCCTGTACGGTTCTGGATAGACAAGCTCTGTAGTGTGAGAATACTCGCCATCGTGTGGCCGAGCGTGTAGCGCAACTGTTTGGACAGGGTCAGTCACTTCAACTCAAGTCGTGTCTAGGGGAGGGGCCGGCACGCACGAGGCCTATGAACGCGACACTAGCGAGAATGAATGACAAGAGAAGGGTGCTATTTCGTGCCTCTCTTGCTTCAGATTTGAAAATGTCGAGCTCATGGAGCAGATTTCCGTCGCCGCCTCGCGAGACTAGGATGTTCAGGCTCCAGCAGAGAAACTGCAGGATGGATTGGCTGGCTTTGAACATCGCTCATGGCGGGTTACAGTAGGCGGAAAGAGGTGGGTTGGTGGAAGTGCGTTGGTGGGATCCGGAGAGATGGCGCGCAGATGCCTTAAGTACTGGGGAACACGTGCCACAAGTTGCACACCTGCAGGTGAACATTGTCTATTTGGTCAACCGAGCGCATCGAGAAACGACAGTCAAAGCGGCCGTAGTATCGACTACACAGGCAGCCCCAGTGTGCCAGTATATCATTCATAGGAGTTTGTCGTTAAACAGTAGTGGAAAATAGTCACTGGCGGCGCTGAGGGAGGCTGCGGGATGGGACAAAGCTCTGCGGAAGTGTTAAAATTCATGAAGATACTGAGGTAAATTTTGAATGATAGGCTTTGCTCTTTGGTGTGTGTGACAGTACGTAACCCAGTTGTTGGGTGTAGTTCCAAGGTTGCAACTTTAGGGCTAGCGCCTACTCTTTTTGCGTGCTCGGGAGATCTACACTTCTCCTCACCACTAACCCGAGATGTATATAGTCGTCCCCGCAATTACGTTAACATCGCTCTTCTAGCTTCAAATGAGTCTGATTTCAGAAGAAGATCCTATATCGCTCCGGCTATCGGCCATCGGACTCCTCCGATGTCCCTCATCGCAATGCGCCTGCCGAGGTGTGTCATGGCATGTACTTGCGAGTACATAGGAGGAGGTAGCCGTGCAACAGAAGAACCGTCAATCCAGTCGTATCATCGGTCCGCCCACCATGATGGACTTCCTCACAATTTGTGCTGTTATATTGGCTTTTCCTGTCAGCTCCGTTTTGTCGCAATGCTTGACGACAGAGTGTGCTCAGAACGCACTCGCCCTCGCTTATGCTGTAAGCGACTTGAAAACCGAAAATCTGCATAGTTAACCACCTCACAGTATGGCTTCCCTCTTTACGCTTATGGACTGTATGTGAGGAGATATGGCAACGTCACAACGAACACTCTCTACCATCAACGCGCCCTGACCGGTGCGCAATTCACGGGTGTTGTTCGCCCAAATGCGGACACCGTCTACTCCACAACTTTCGTCGATCTTTCTGAGAACGACCTCGAGCTGGAGGTACCTGATTTTGGAGATAGGTATTGGGTCTGGCCATTTTCCGACGCGTAAGTTTATTGCAGATCGCCTCAGACGTTATAAACTCATCCAGTGAAGATATGCGAACGACGTAGCGAACATTGGCAGTATCTCAAACAGCACCCCTGGAAAGTACCTTGTGAGGTATGATCAAACGAACGTCGGAGTCCAGACAGAGAAAGTGAAAGGAGACTACAAGGCATACCTCAATATTCCTACGCCATATGGGATCGCGATCACTCGCATCCTAGTCAAGTCAGAACTAAACGACATCGAAGCCGTCAACGACCTTCAAGACCAACTCAACATAACCCTAGTCCCGCGTTACTCTCCGCCTGTTGCGCCAGCCTTCAATCTCAGCCTCTTCAACAACACTGCCTTCGTCCCCAGCGCCAACAACTCGCTCGCACAAGCTGTTCTTAGTTTGACTGCAGCACTAGCACCTTACAACGAGCCGGAAGCCCCTCAAGACCGCACATGGGTGCCCCAACTCCTCACCAACGCCGGCATCAACCTCGCCAACAACACATGGACACAACCATCAGATACAAATCTCACAGCTGCTCAAGCCGCCGCAAACGCATCATACAACGCCCTATCGACCCTCCCCAGTTACACCATCGATCTGGGTAACAACTGGACATCCACAGCATCCTCCATTCAGGGTGACTTCGGCTCGTACTACCAAGCCCGCTATCGTACCGCTGTTGTTGGATATCTCGCGCTCACGGCTGAACAGGTCATCTATCCTTCGTTTCCAAATCTGGACATCCCAGCTGATGGAGCGGTGTTATTCCAATTCAGCGCAAAGCCTAAAATTAAGCAGGGTGGGTTCTGGAGCTTGACGGTGTACAATTCTGACCAGTACCTCGTATCGAATACGCTGAATAGATATGCGATTGGAGATAGAAGTAACCTGACGTATTCTGATGGGACGCTCGTCTACGGGAACGGAACAGACGATGCAGACGGGCCGCTTGAGGTTCTGTTGCAGCCTAACGATATTGTGCCGCCAACTAATTGGACGGGGAATTGGCTGCCTGCGCCGGATGGCGGTGGGGTTGTTAGTGTTACTTGTAAGTTCGCTATGCCCGGTTTGATGAGAAAGCTTGTGGCTGACTGGAATAGTGAGGTGGTATGGGCCGGAAGACTCGATGACAAATGGAGATTACGTGTATCCGAAGGTCACGCTTATTGATGCGATTCGAGGGGAGAATGCTACGACGAAGTAATTATCGACGTTATTAGGGATCGACGATATTAAAGTAGGGGGCAGATTCCACTGCCAGTCATGAAGCGTTCTCTGGTTATTGCTCCCAACCTGTAGCCTGCGTAATCAGACGTATTTACAGTTAGGAGTGCCGCCTTCAAGTCACTAAATTGAACTCATCCAGAGTAAGGGGCTCGGACATGGTAAGTGGTCTCTTCGAGTCGAAGGAAAAATTGACAAGTGATCTATGCAGAAAATTTCTTGAAACTCCCAATCTTCGAAATGAAACTACCGAGGGACAGTGAAGAACAATAGGGACTCCGTATACGCCTCTGAATCCAACGCCACCCTAATCATATACCAGAATTCTACCTTGATTCCCCCCGATCCCTATAATTTGCTTACGCCGGGACCTGCGGGCAAGGGAAATAGCAAGTCATCTCCTGCGAATCCCCGTCCTCGTTCTCCTGGATATCATCAACCTTGCAGTACCCTCCACTCACCCTCGCGGCCGTGTACCGCGTATCATACCCCGTGCTCTCAGTCGTCCAATCAAAGTCAATAAGCGGCGCACTGCTGCTCAGATCCGTATTGACGCGATACTTGAAGTCCACGCGGGAGCCCACCGTACCAGCTTGCCCCATCTGACCTGTGCGAACGATAAAGAGATGTGCGAAGCCTCCAGTTGGGTCAAGCTGGAGATGATCGCCGTCATTGTTCAGCGGTGCTGCCTTGGTGGCCAGCTGGGCGTTATCGACATTGAACATAGTAGCGTCATAATTGTCCCCACTTGTTCGGAGCACATCGACGTGGCACTGTTCGACCTCCTGCCATCCGTCCTGGTTCGCAACAGCATAGTGATTATCCAGATCCCAATTTGCCGGGAAATTGTTCTCTCCGTTCCCGCCATTCTGAAGTTCCGTCATGAAGAACTCGCGGAAATCGAGCTCATTACTTGGAATTCCGTCGCAGTATTGCAGCTCGCCACCTGGAGCTCCGTCGGTGTTGAATGCGATTTTGAAGTGGTAGTCGGTGTTGGGGGCGTTCATGGCTCCTTGGCAGGTGCGTCCGTCGAGGCCAGAGCCAACATTATCCCTGAAGCTGCCGAATTGGCCGCCCGCAGCTGTGGGAAGATTAGCTGGTGGTGAAGAATGCCCAGAGAGGAAATACTTACCGGAGTTCTGGCTCCGAGATATGCAGCGTAAGGAATTGCGGGCATCACCTAACTCATTCACACCGCCGGCTGGGAAATCGTCTTGTATCCAGTCGGCCATTGGAAACTCGTCGCAGGTAACATCGTCCACTTCATCGCCCAACCTATATCATATTAGCGTCTCCAGTTGGCGGGTGCACAAAATTAAAAACAGCTCACTTCTGGCTTATGGACATCAGTCTACAGATACTGTTGCTGCCCCCATGTGTGCTATCCAAATTACAACCAGACTGATGGCGATTGCGAGCATTGTCGGCAGCGCCGGCCCCATTGCCATCGGTTCGATAAGTGGCAGTATAGTCTCCGCCCCTTATATTGTTGATGAAGTAGCATGCATTGTTACAGGCCTCGTAAGCAGGTTGCCCTCCGTTTGGAGTGCCGTTGCAGTACATGGTCCATGTACCACAATCGACATCGGCGCGCTTCTGAAGAGATGTTGTTACTGGCTCGGGAAGTGCTGCAGCTGAAGCCAGTCCGGCTGCTTGAAGTGCAACCGCGAGAACGGCTTTGCGCAAAGACATGTTGAGTAGTTTGTGGTGAAGGGTTGGTAGTATTGAGATTGTCGAAGCGATTCCACAAAGAGAGACTCCTAGCAGAACCCCAGTAGGCTTTTAATGTAGAACGAAGGAATATGGCTTTTTGTACACCTGGAAGACATACTCTAGCTTCTTTATATCCGTCCTCGGTTCTCGGACAGCCACGACTGGGTCTATACGAAGGAGTACGGTGGTCGCTCCTCTGCCTTCGCGAAACGAAACCAACAAACATCCTCACGGGCCTCATCTCTAGTCCAACTGGAACTTTAAGTTTATGGCAGTGCTCTCAAGGATTCCTCCTTTAGGAGGACAGCCGAGTATTGTCTGAGTGAGCAGTCGGATAGTTGGGGGCCAGCGCCTCCCACGGTAACACTCTGAGGCAATGAGGCTTATAGGGATTCCGAAATGTGATCAGAATCTCATGGGTCGAACATCGCAATCTCACGTTTGTGGTAGCTATTGGATCGGAAATTTTGCCAAGATTGGACGCCTGGAAAGCATCCTACCTTGGGATCAGGTCATGAGTATTACACGAGCCATAAGAGATGACAGCTAAGTTCAATGCGAGCACCTGATGAAAGGATTTGGGAACACTGCCTTCATAGGTACAAGTTGGTACGACGGGAAAAGACATCGTGAGCGAGGTCAGAGGTCAGCTGAACACTGGTGTACAAATCGAAGCGATCTTGGGATAAGATCCTAGTAAATGCGTCGCACCTTTCTGTGGTCTGTTGAGAAACAAATGTTTAGGATATAGCCACGATGAGCGAAGACCTGCCATGAGTAAAACAGGAATAGAGAAAAAGTAGTCGACGAGATAAGGTTGTGGGAAAACCGGGTTTGGGCGAAATTCTGGGGCGAAACTCAATCTACGAACCAGATCGACGATGCTTACGGAGGATGGCGAAATCCTTAATCCTGAGACACAGAAACATGGACCCATCGGAGCGCGCCTGTTATGCCTACCACAAATGGCCCCAACTTGGCGTAAGCGAGGCGCAGCTACGATTAGAGAACTAAATCAGTGCTTATGGCTCGCAAGACTTTGTTCCTGCATTTATTTGCCCATACGAACATGTACGCCTGAAGTTCCCCAGATGAAGTAGACTAGGTAGCGATCGCAATCTGTCCCGAAGTGACGTCACGTCCGCGTGAACATATTAGATCAGAGAGCCAGGAGCCCATTGCTGCTTCGTACCGTGCTAACCATCAACGTTCGGCTTGCAAGATGCCTTGGTCGTATATTCCTTTCGCTCTCTTTCCATTGGTGGACATCAATCCCGAAGTAAGCGGTACTGTTATTTCATATCTACAACACGACTGACGATGGTATAGAAAGTCGATGAGCTCCTGGAAGAAGCTCGCAAAGGCGGTGGCGATGTCCACTGTTTCTGGCTAGCAAAAGAGAATTACGACGACGCACCCAAACGAGAGACCGGGAAAGCACACGAGGGTGATGCTCCTCCTATCTCTAGAGACTACACGTCTCCGTTCATCGGAAAGAAGGTCGAAGATGTCGCCGACTGGCTGAGGAACAAGCCTGATTCAACGGATCTCGACCTTCATCACTTTGCCATACTCGATAAGACTGCACAGGATGGGAAGATCGTGATCTGTCGAATTGGTGGACCAAAGTTGAAGGATCAAAGCGATTTAGATTTCATGAGGCTTTCCGCTTTGGATGGGACACAGTTCCTCAGAGGGATTTCAGCTGGTATGTGGGAGGAGGCAAAGGAGGATTACGGCAAGGCGAAGATCGAATATTAAGCGCACAGCAGAGAGGGTTGGCTTTCGATATAACAAAATCAATTCGGAATTGGGTCCGTAGGATAGCTATGCCTAGGAACGTTACCGCAGCCCAGTTTCGTGCCTACCAAAGTATAGTTAAGTGCTGCAAGCTCGAGTTTGTACCTCATACCCATATAAACACTCAAGACATGGCTATATTAACCTCTCGGCTACCAGTGATAGTAGTCAATAGTATATGCACAAGACCAATGTGTGTATTGCCTTCGCTAAGGAAGAAAAGAGCCGAGCACTCTGAAACTCACTCGCGTCGATTTGAACGAGTATGCAGCATCGGACAAAGCGAGATTGGTTACATGAAAGCCATCGGTCGGTTTTACCGATGCTGGTTAGCCCTCTTCGCCAAATGGTGTGTTGTGGTTGGTAGATAGGGTTACACGATATCCATGCTCTTGCTTCTGCCGTTAGCGGTCTTTTGGCGGGGTACGACCAAGCGAGATACAGACTTGACAGTATAAGAGTTGCGAATCCCTTTAGTGCAATGCTGGTCTTCCGCTAGCATCTCACGCTTCTGACGATCTTCCCGCCGCATCAAATGAACTCCCTATCCCTTGCAGCAGCAATTGTGCTCGCTATCATAGCATACAATGTCTGCTTAGCAATCTACCGCCTCCTCTTCCATCCCTTGGCTAGGTTTCCAGGACCCAAACTGGCAGCCGCAACGCAATGGTATGAATTGTACTTCGACATTATGAAGACGGGACAATTCATTTGGGAGATCGAGCGCATGCATCGTGTCTATGGTACAAGGGTGGCCCTACTTGTGGTGGCATTGTGATGTTAACATCGCATCAGGTCCAATCGTCCGCATCAACCCTGACGAGTTACACGTAAAGGATCCCGATTTCTACGACGAGATCTATGCGGGTGCTAATCGCAAACGAGACAAGTATGATAAATGGATCATGATGGTATGATGATTGGGGCAGCGCACATAACGGGAACTAATACACTCCAGGCTGGTGCTCCAACGTCTGCTTTCTCAACACCAGAGCACGACCTCCATCGTATGCGTCGCGCAGCTCTGAACCCTTTCTTCGCGAAACGCTCTGTTACGCGCTTCGAACCCCGCATCGGCGCAATTGTAACAACACTCTGCACTAGGCTGAGAGAGGAGTTGAACATGAAGAGAGTCGTGGATATCAATGCAGCATTCATGGCACTGACTATGGACATCATCACCGAGTACTGCTATGGAAAGAGCTGCGAATTCTTGCTGGAGCCAGACTTCAAGCATGAGTGGAAAGAATGCATGACGAATGTGTTTGAAAAAGCCGCATTCAGGCGTGCGATACCGTGGCTCACGTATACGCTACAAAAGTTACCTCTTGGCTGGATGCTAAAGCTCATGCCTAGTATGGAGTTTCTAATCAATTGGCAGAGGGATATTAAGAAGCAGGTCGAAGCCATTCTAGCTCAGAACGGAGAGGAGAAAGAGTCGAACAGTATTTTCCACAGCTTGAGGGATGATCTGGATCTACCAGCTAGCGAAAAGAGTGTCAAGCGATTAGCGGATGAAGGAGAGATATTGATTGGGGCTGGAAGTGAGACTACGGCGAAGACACTCACGTATACTGCGTTCTATGTCATCAACACACCCAGTGTTCTCCAAAGGCTGAGGGAAGAGTTGAAGACCGTGATGAAAACGAGTGCTCATATACCTGCCTGGACGGAGCTCGAGCAACTTCCGTACCTGAGTGCGGTGGTAATGGAAGGGCTGAGGATAACTTGGGGGATTAGTACACGGCTTCCAAGGGTTGCGCATGAGCCACTCAAGTATGCAGAGTGGATCATACCGCCTAGAGTAAGCTTGCATGTCTTCGTCGTGAAAGTTTGAATTAACACCATTATCCAGACTCCAGTGAGCCAAACGACGTATTTTATCTCCAGCGATCCTTCGATCTTCCCAAATCCGCATATCTTCAATCCCGACAGATGGCTGCAAAAAGACGGTCGTCGACTTGACAGATACCTAACCTCGTTCAGTAAAGGCACGAGAGGGTGCCTTGGGATCAAGTGGGTCGCTTATGCCCAGAGTGTGAACGAACGACTAACAAGCCACAGTCTGGCATATGCAGAATTATTCTTGACCGTGGCCTGCGTTTTCCGACGATTTGATATTGAATTATTCGAAACTACAATCCACGATGTAAAGATGGTCCGCGACGCATTCGTGCCCGCGCCGAGGATAGGATCGAAGGGCGTTAGAGTCCTGGTCAAAGAAGAGTTATTTTGAAGCGCTGCGTCGCGATGTAGTCTGCCGATCGAAAATGCGCACTCACTGACGTTGCAATTCCACAATAGCGGAACGCATAGGATTCCAAGATCTTAGATCCCACATGATCGACAAAACGCCCGTCTGGTAATACTATGCCAAGCAGCCAAGACAGGCCTGAAACAGTCTCCGCTCCCAAAGCGCATAAACAGAATCTCGCGGTAGTATGTAGCACTATAAATCCAAGACCCTAAGAAGCGGAGAGCGCGGAGCGAATGGGAAACCGTAGACCGACAAGGGCTTGGAGAGCTTGGCAGGTACAACATTGAAGTATATTTTGGATAACTAGTTGCGGCTGAGGGTGATATGGTTTCGCGGCAGGTGAAAAATCACATCTTGGTGTTTCTTGATCTTCGTCTCCGGAGCTTGGATGTGGATCTGCTGATGTCAGTTCCGCTCTTTGAGTCTCTTAGCGTCCGCGTCTGTCACCGACCTCTTCTTCCATCGTCACTATAAATGCTTCGACATCTCTCTCACTTCTATAGACCACTATCATCACGTCACTCTTCGGCCGAAAGCGCAATCTTGCTTCTCAAAGTCCTCAAAATGCGATCCATCGTCTTCTTAACGACCATTTTCATCTCCCTCGCGATTGCTCTTCCAGATCCCATACCACAGGGCTATACGGGCCCATGCTCAGTCACTGACTGTGGTGTCAACCATCTCGACTGCAGGAATAAAGGCAACCTATGTGTGCCTTGGCCGAGCACAGACCCTGCCAAGAGGAAAGGATGCACGTGTAGCACTGGTTGAATTCGAAGTGGGTTCGGTGAGTCTTATTTTTGCCGAAGCCTATTCTTTTTAGGTGTCAACAAACCATTGGACTAATGTTATAGCAGTGTGTCTTCCACGCCAAGAAATCTGTATTGCTCTGAGGGCTTTTATGTCTCTCTAGTTCTAACTATGGGGCTTTATTTTGATAACAGTAAATACCTTGGTCAATTCCAACTTATCATTTACTTACTCTCAATTCTTCGACAATCTCTTTGGGGCATACTTACCGCAAGTCGTGAGAACGACTACCCTCTCAGCAATGATGGTGCACTCAAGCCCAACTACTTTCGGTGCCTCAATCTGTTAGTATAACACGTTTATCCCGGACGTTTTGATCGATGTTGAAGCGAATAGTGACCTGTTTGTGTGGCCTTATAAGACAGCCATCCGTGTTTTTCGTGCCATAAGCCAACTATGTGGCTGATGAAACGACAATCTGTGGAATTTAGACAGGCGATGTCTGAATCATCGAGAATAAATCGATGCCGCCGCATCAAGTATCCAAGAATTGTGTAAGAAAAGAGAAATCTTTCAGTATTTCCATGTCGGACAACTTTACTGGTCGCACGCGCTGTGAGAACGCTATAGATAAAAGCCACTTTGAGGATCACCATTATTAACATATAGCCCTTGAATAGTGTTCATAAACTCTGATTCCTAAGACAACGAACACCCTAGATTCACATGTAATTACGAGATGCTGCAGGTTCAAAGAGAGAGTTTGTTTTTCGTCATTGCGTGCCTAACTTGTAAATATATATTTTGTATAATGATTCCCTGTCGCGCTCTTACCACTCTCTTTCTTCTAGAACGTAAATCAAATTTTTCAATATCATCGCCGCGTTGTGCACTTCCAAGTTCCTACGCTCAATTCCTTTCGCCTTACTCTTCATATCTTCAACCAATAATCCCCAACCATCGCGCAAACGCTTTCCGACATTCAATGTCTTTTCACATTCTTTTGCTAGATCATGTGACTCTTTATTCGTCGGTGTACCAATCTCACCAAGGAACCCAGGACTTAGGTTCAGTAATTTGCGAACGTTTCTATCAGCTTGTTTCCCGGATCGCTTAAGTTTGGAGTAGCTTTGCGAGGCTTTGTCTACGAGTTGTTTGATATCGTCGTACACGTCGTTTGGGCTCATGGTCAACAATTTGATCTCTATATTCCTTTCAAGTCTTCTGTTTTCGTCTTCAGACTCTGATGGCGTTATGCTGCATTTATGATGTAGCTCGCCGGGTCTTTTGCTTGAACCTTTACGTTCATGCTGAGTCTCGTCTCCCGCATGACCCTTTTCCTCCTGGCTGGCCATATCCTCCACGACTATTTTGACGAAAGCCTGCCGCAGTATGAACTTTTCATAATAGTATTGAAGCTCATCATGCGATTTACACACTCGATGTAGAGATCCTCTAGCAGTCTTTAATGATTTAACGCATCCCAGGAGATCTTTTTCGGATAGGGACTCAGGTTTTTGTGGCGATGTTTCCAGGTCGACTGATCCTCTCCGAGTCCTGAACTGTTCCATGGAGTCTGAAAAGGTGCTGTGTAGCCTTGGCCTTTGCATCGTCTCACTACTTAAGCGCCGTGCGAGACATTCATGCATGCATTGTGTTTCGGGGCGATCATGTACAGTTGTTGGGTGGTTCTGTGAGGGCGTTTTCACTTCATCATGGTGCTCGACATGATTCTCCTGAAGCGGTAGAGTATCGTAGTGTTCTATTGAAGATGCTTTCCGCTTCTGCCGCTGTACGGCTTTAGTATGTTGTTTGGAGCGCCGAGCAGCAAAGAATCTACTCAATCTTTGCATGTTTGAGGCGGAAAAAACAGCCTACTTTTCAATATTCTGTAGATTCTCGGTCGTTTGTTACTGGTAAGTTAATCCAAGGTTAGTCCCGGTGCTGTCTAATTTGTGTTAGTATATATTAGGGTTGCTACAAGACTAATGGTTCATGACCGCTAGATCTATGAGAGTCATCAGTCTCACGCTATAATGCTCAATGAGTCATGCGATGACTCCATAACGACTTCCGAGTTGCTCAACAACGCCGACAAAGTTGAGCCACCTCGCAAAGTGTTTCGTCACCATCGTAGAGTCATATTGAGGCTCGACTTATAAATTGGGACTAATATTGAGCTACCTTTCTTATCCTCATAACATACTTCATAATTTCTTCTTCAAATACATTAACACTTTCAACTACTTACTTATACTGTCGTGACTATCGAGCATCAACACTTACTCCAAAATGCCAGAACATCCAACAACCTGCGAAATTACTCCTGCCGACGATGAGCTTACCAGAATACATGGATTCACGAAAGCGTGCAAGGATCTTAAGACTTCGTGGATAGAAGAAAAGGAAAGAGTCTGAATCAAAATGTGCAGAAAAGGGAAGATCTGTTCATGACCTATGTCGTCCTTGTGGGGATACTAGTCAATATCCAAGGCCAAGAAAGCTTCAAGGATATATTAAATCCATCCTTTCGGATCTCATCCACCAATCTAAGCGAAGAAGAGAAGGTCAAACTAGAAAAGGAGTTAGCCACCATGAGGGCAGGGCTGAAAGAGATCGAAGACCGCTTCGAGCCTATTGGCATAAAGTTAGATGCATTGATAGAGCTGCTGGAACATGGTAAAGCAGATAGAGAAGGAGGCCGACCGGACGAAGACTTGTCGTGACGAGAAACTCGGGTACCCTCTCTAAATTCTAATTTTGTTGCCCTATAATATTCTTACTATTTGTTTATGCCGCGATATAGACCTTGCATGACTCTGTCTTCATTACCTATGACTGCTTTTGTGTTGCAAAGTCAGAAAACAGCAGATTTGAATTATTTTTGCCCACTTTAAGGCGACCGGGTCCTAAATCTTAAAGCGTCGGCTGTTTTTTGGATGTCTTCAAGTAGTTCGTTTTACCTGCAATGGTGATGTCTGGTCACTTGTTGTTCTTGCAAAAGGACACAGGAAATGTTAAAAAAAAGTGCTCATGACTGTCATACTACCTAGGCACTCGTGACACATCTTTGACTGGAATGAAAATTGTGTCAGGAAGCTGAACGCCACCCTCTACTATCTTTAGTATCATTGTCAGCAAGGACTAGAGAGAGCTTGCTCTACTCAGAAAGGTAGCGAAGGGTTGACTGGCCCGCGATTGAAAGTCGGAAAGTGGGCGTGATAACAAATTCTTCCACCAAGCGCACAATGACTAACACGGCCCTGAATGTTCGCTTGAGACTCCAAGAATTGATCGGGCTACGGAGTTTACGAATCATTGATCTTTGAAGTAAGCCTGTATAAGATTTGAGTTCTAGGGTGCCGGAGACAAATGCTACCATCCTTCGAAGGCATCCACCAATCGCGTTCCGGCTGATTTACGAGGTGATATTCCAAATGTGTACGACCGACCATCTTGCATGTCAGATCTGCTTATTGTTTCCTAGACAATTCGACGGTATAAGAACCTTCTGAGTCCGTACAATTTACGTTGCGCTTCATAAAACTCGTCTCGTGTTCCCGCAGACATGGAACACAGTAAGATCATGTTGCGCGCAATCTTCGTTCTCGGGCTTTGGGCTCTTCCTATTTTCACCACAGCGTTCTCTCAAACGGAACATACTTCACATAAGAAAACGAGATTGCTCTACCAGTTTCCAAACGGAACTTGGGTAGAGAACATCGCAGTACGAAGGAACAACCAGCTCCTACTGACTCTTTTGACAACACCTGACCTGTACGCCCTGGACCCCCTTACGCCAGATCCGCAGCACAAATTGATCCACACATTCTCCAATGCAACGGCGGTGTTCGGTATCGCAGAGTATGCGCCCGACATCTTTGCTGTTGCCGTGGGGAACTACTCGAGCTCCAGCGGGGTTACCGAAGGTTCCTTCGCTATGTACAGGGTCGACTTCTCAGATGACTGCGCAAACAGTACCGATGCGAAACCAGCCGTGTCACTTATTGCGCCAGTACCCGAAGCTGGTTTCATTAACGGTGTTTGTACGCTTTCCAGCGAGGCCGGCGTACTCTTACTCGGCGACATCAGTAGAGGCCAGGTGTTCCGCTTCGATCCGCAGACTGGGGTATCATCGTTAGTAGCGCCTCCTACAAATCCACTCGTCATGGTCGGGAATAGCACCTTTGACATTGTCGGTGTCGACGGGCTTCGCACTCTAGGTCATTTCCTGTACGCAGCCAATGTGGGTACCGGTGTCTTGGGCAAGCTCGCTATCAACTCGGATGGTAGCCCTCAACCTGGAGCGGAGCTCATCGTGATCGCTCGCGCAGATAATGGAACGGGTTGGGACGACTTCGCTCTTGATGAAGAAGGAACCGTGTATGCAGTTACCAGCAGTGGAAATACGGTGGTGAGGATTTTACCAGGCGTGGAACAGGTCGTCATTGCAGGGGATCCCAACTCGACGGAAATTGACGAGCCAACTTCGGCAGCGTTATCTCGAGGTGCTATCAAAGACAAGAAGCTTTTCGTCGTTACAGGAGGAGGGGCTTTGGCACCTGGATCAGAGATTGTAGGAGGGCAGGTGCTTGCTATAGACCTTTGAAGGCTACTTTCACATTGCCGGCATTGAGGTGTAGAGCGCAGCTAATGGCTGCCGAGCTAGCTTTTTGATGCACGAAAATGACTTCTCGTATTGCTCATAATGACTCTCATCTCCTTCATCGAGCACCATCAGTCATTAGCAATGACTCTTACCATTACCATTATTTGTAAATCAGCTATATACTGTAGACATCTCGTAGCAAGTGGCAAGAGAGATGTGGTACAGATGTAGGGTGCCGCATAAATCATTGTCACCTACTAGAACTAGAATCGTTTAAATCACACTAAGTCTACCTGTCTACTCACTAAGCAAGAAACGCACTTTACCATAGAGACAGTTTGATAGGACATCAACGAACACGATTCAAGACGTACAATCTAGAAAATATAACAACGAGCAACACTAGACGCCTGATAACTAGTCCGAACATTGTCTGGCGACAATGAACTATGGGAACATCCAACGTATCTCTCAAGGAACAAATACGAGCAAAAGTACAATAACGCCAACAAACGAAAGATAGGGATCACTACTCTTGGCCGCCTTCACTTCTGATTCCAAGTACATTTGAACTTGATTTCTTCATGATTTCCTTCGCCTTTTCGTCCACCTTCTTTATTTCACGCTCGGCATTATCCATTATACTGTGTGCAGCGCTCAATGTACTTTGAGAATGCCTCAACACTTCAGGCCTCGAACCCTGTTGGATGCGGACTAAAACCTCTTCTAGCGCCTCGAATTTGCGCTCCATGGTCGCATACGTTTCTCTAACTTCTTCTAAAAGAATCTCTGCGACCATCCTGTCGTTTGATGTACTGAAGACCCGACACGGAGGCAGTCTCTTGTAGCCACCAACTAGCGGCTACCGGAGTTCCAACAATTCTAAAAGAGACTCCGATGCATCTAAACTCAAAGATGTCAGCTGGTCATCGCTCAAAACGGCTGGTGGCGTCTGTGGCGTGTCCCCTGATGCGGTTGCTGCACTTCCTTCGACTAATGTCTCCTGCGAATCTCCTGGTGTCTTCTGGACCTTGGACTCCTCCATTTGTGAAGTTAGACCGATCGTCCGGAATACCTGTACTGTAGCTTTGTTAGACGCTCTTTCACGAAAATATGGCTATCTCTTACACTGTCTGATCTTTTACTAGTGTTCTGAGTTTCGCGGATGCTTTTAATTGAACTGGTAACAATTTCTTTGGCGACAGATCTGGAGAGTTTTTTCGGTGTCGTTCTATCGTGAATGGTCGTTGAGTGTGAAATTCCTCCGTTTTGTCGTGAGGATTCTCTGATTTGACCTTCTTGAAGTTTGATGGTGTACTGATAATCGTCAGATTCCCATCGAGGAATATACTGTGAAGAAGTGGCTCTTATGACGCGCTCGTCAGCTGAACATGACTCTCTTGACGGTGGTGCCGATCGATTACTCACATTTCCTGTCCACGTGAGAACCTAATGGTCTGACTCAATACCATCAATCGTCATGCCGTTCATGCCTCTGTCCCTCGACGTACCCAATCGGTAACCGGCACTCATGTGACGCTTCGCTTTGAGCAGGAAAGTGGTAACGAGGCTCTGTCATAGCGTATGAGTGACAGGTCATGGGTGCTTTCAAAATATGTTTCTCGATCCTTACCAAATCCATTTCTTGGACAATATCCGACATAATTTCAACACTGACATATTAGCAATAATCCAGGACGGACATGCCAACACACACCCCAGCATCTGAACCGAGCTCTGCCTCCCTATCATCGCAGGAGCCGGAACCGGGGCCAACACCGGCGCTGCTATCGATATGCCGAATACTTCCGCATGATGAAGTCTTACAGGCAAAGGTAGAACTAGACCTTTACATCGTGACTGTCAAATTGATAGGCAGAGGCTTGGAACGACTCAAAGCAAGGGGCGCAGTGGGACCTATGGGGATAAAAGCCGGCTGCGACCTAATCAGGGAACTTGTCCGTGATTTCAAGATGAAAAATAGTTGGATGCTAGAACCGACGATGGAGGGTCTTTTGGATGACTTGATGGCAGAGACCCAGGCAGAGGTTAAGCGCGATTTTGGGCAAAGCCAGAATGATGTAGAATGGACATGGTATATCTCCAAATGATGCGCAGAGATTTTCATGGACAAGAGACTCGGTAAAGATATCAAAAATTTGACAGCGGAAGACGTGCAGGTATACACCGCTGCCGAAGCGTATTATAACATGGCTGGGGAAGAGCGAGATGCCACAGGTGAAACGTTCCGGACCTGAGAAATTTTCAAGTATTTCTTATCTAGGTACATTGATATATTGCCAAAGTCAGCAGCTTCGAGGTTCTTTACGGTCTGCCTATAGAGTGGAAAGTGAGTATAGGTGACGCGCGATCTGCCGCTTACGGGCGTTGTTGCCCCGCTTGGTCATTCTGCGCTGCCCGCCCCGTCTTCCTCTTCTTTGACTCTTCTATTTGCGCACGATAGCTCTTTGCGTCCTTTTTACTCTCTTTCTCAAGACCCGTGTGCAACAATCATGTCTTTCTTTCAAGCTAACTATGCGGTCGCGACGTTGGTAGCCGTCTTGGTCTCGATTGCCTTTCAGGCCTGGCGGTCCCGGTCGCGTCCCGCAGTAGCCGCCATCGAGTCCGACCTCAGCACAGGACTCACGGAGGCTGCGCAACGACTCAGCGAGCGATTGTCAAATGACTTCCATGGCAGTGTCACCGTCTCAAATGACAGAACCAGCTTCAAAGCGTCGATGAAGGCGTATTGGGCACAGCAAGAATGCGAAGTCATCCCTTCATGTATCGTGCGGCCAAAAGATGCGCGAGAGCTTTCGACGGTCATTAGGGTTCTCAAGAATGAGTATGATCAGAGAAAAGTTGCTTTCGATGGAGATGCACAAGATGAAGGCGTATTTGCGATCCGAAGCGGGGGCCATTCGGCCGTCTCTGGCGCCGCGAGCCTCAAAGGCGGCGTCGTGGTGGATCTGAGTCACTTCAGCGAGGTTACACCGTCCGAAGATGGCAAGAGCGTCATCATAGGTACAGGTGCAAGATGGGGACAGGTTTCTCGAACCCTCGAAAAGAGAGGCCTTGCAGTCGTGGGAGGCAGAAATTCAGACGTTGGTGTGGGAGGCCTGACCCTCGGAGGCGGACTGTCTTTCTTTTCGCCACGCTTCGGCTTCGTCTGCAACAACATCATCAGCTACGAAGTCGTCCTCGCAGATGGATCTATTGTTACTGCATCAGCGGCGGAGTATCCTGACTTGTGGCGAGCACTTAAGGGTGGAAGTAACAACTTCGGAATCGTGACACGATTCACGGCTCGCGGCTTCCCTTGCAAAGGCATATGGAGCGGTTTTCTCTACATGCCTCCAGGCCAACATCAAAAGGTCCTCTCGGCTTTCCACGATTTTCTCAATCGATCTGAGCCTAGCCATAATGGTACTGTGTTTGACAACAACGCTGCTGGACCAATGGCATGCTTCACGTATCTCCAGCAGATCAACTCACGTATCATCTCGGTCAACATCGTCCACACTGACCCTCCGCCAAACAACAAGAGCTGGCCAGAGTGCTGGGCAAATTCGGATTTCGCGAAAATATGGCGCTTCTGGGGCGACGTTAAGATACGTTCCTTGACAGATGCAACGAACCAAATGAACTCTATGAACCCTCCCGGTAGACGTCAAGAGTTTGGTACAACGACCGTGAAGAATAACCTAGAAACTCTAGTCGCTGTACACGATGCTTATAACGATGCGATAGCGACTGTGCGGAAGATAAAAGGCATATCGTGGACACTCGTACTGCAGCCCGTGCTACCAAGCTGGGCGACGAAAGACGGCCCTAATCTGCTTGGGCTCGACCAAGACCCTAATGAGCCTCTCGTAAATGTTCAATTTACAGTCAACTGGGCAACATCTGACGATGACTCCTTGGTCGAAGAGACCACTCGCAAGGCTATCGAGCAGATTGACCGTTATGCAGCGGCTCATGGAACCAGTCATCGGTATCGGTATCTAAACTACTGCGGACGGTGGCAGAAGCCTTTCGAGGGATACGGAGAAGAGAATCTGCGGTTCATGAGAGAAGTCAGTCGCAAGTATGATCCTGATGGATTGTTTCAGAAGGGTTGTGCGGGTGGGTTCAAGCTCTTTGGCAATGGAGCTGATGCCTGAGCTTGTTGCACGTTGCGCAACGATATCAAATTTGCAACCAACCGCTCAACTGATTCACTGCGGGTGGCAATACAGTCAACCTCCCGATGGCGACTCACTCTTCAGAGTGAGCACAGCTTACTCATATCGAGTGGACGGAGTCTTCGACCCACACAGGCAATAACGAACCTAGACTGTGGCAATCAAGGCTATGCCACACGCCAGCTGGAATAATTATAGCCACTTTTCTTATACTACACTTGTCCAGTACATTCGCCTGGGTATACTAATCAACGATAGGCTGTGCTGCCGATCTTCGGTGCCGTGGCGGCCTAAACCCGGCAGGGCCGCCGCACGGCCGACCGCGCGAGTATTCTCTCGAAATCATACTTCACATCAACATTGTATCACCTTGAATAGGGCAGAATGGTTATTCAAGAGTTCGTCGTTTTCACGAAGAAGACATACAAGTCCTAATGAGTCTTGACTCACGCCCGCTCTTTCGCACCGTGACACAACGCGAATAACATTACACTGGTCGATTAGCAACAAAATCCGAAGTTTCGACCAGGACAGTCAAGCCTATACCAGAACCAAATGCGCTACATTCCCTTCGCTGCCGCTGCGTCCCCACCTCTCCTCCTCAGAAGCAGCTTCTTCCCCCGAAACGATAATCAAGCATAGACAACACTTGTGCAGGTATATAGACAGCTAACGAGCAAGGCATTGACGACTCTGTCGAATGGTTGATAAAAGACATTGACTGCGATAAGGCATGGAGGCGTCCGCGTCTGCCCTAAATTTTCTTGCTATTTCGATATACAAGTACATCCCATCTTCACAACTAGATGGACACTGATGGATGGTTGCGGGGAAGATACTTGCGAGCATCAGTTGTAGTATCTAGAGAACAAGGACAAGAATCCGGTATGTAGAAGTGAAGATCAATGTGGAGGAAGTCAAGGAGAGTGGTGTCAATTAGTATAGATGTTACCGCGTTTAAGCAGTACATAGATGGCTCAATGATTTCGTTGTTCTAGCCTGTGAATACAATGTCTTATCTGAAGGTAAGATGCAAGTGGAGCCGAAGGTTCCCTTTCGGGCCTGAGTGAGGCAGGGCTGACGATCAGCCAATCAAAACCCGAATCGTGAAACACCCAAGCCTTGTATGAGCAACACAGCCTCATATTTGTGTGTTACAGGAATCCTCCCGTGCGGCACAGCAAATGGGTGCTGCTGGATAGAAATAGATCAGGCGGGGTCAACGGTCGGTCGATATATCGCTCTCAATCTGTATTCTTTCGTCGTCGTTGTTGTTGGTACGTCAAATGACCGCGAACGACGTCTGGAAACCACCTTGAAAACATCAAGTTAAGAGCGAAGAACGGCGTCGCGACTATGAAATCATGTAACTTCCTTCTCACCACCTTCATACCTCTTCTCTGGGCTCCCGCAGTCCTCGCGCACCCTGTCGAAGTCCTCGACGACTTGCCTCCGCCGCCACAACGCAGGTACCAAGCCTGCGAGCCCATCGGCACCTACACAACAGACTGGTTCCTCTCTACTCCACTCCCAGATTATCATGGCATCTTCAACAACACCGCACTCTTCTACACACGCGGCTTGACCTCGCGCGCAATTTCCCACGCTACAGCGCATGGCCTGACGACTATCTGGGCCGTCTGGCCATGCTACCTCTACAACCACTTGAATACGACCGATAACCCGATGCGCTGCATTCACAACGACGCAACGAAACGGACCATGTTTTACGAGAACATGAGCAGGGCGTTTGCGAAGAAGGCGAATGGCTCAGTCGTGGTAATGCATGGCGCGGATGATTACGACAAGCCGCCGATGGATGGCATCTGGGGACGCGTTGAGTTGCCCACAATGAAGGATGGCGACGGCGTCTCGAGCGTCGGGAAGATCAAAGACGATGGATCTGAGCACAAGGTGGTTTGGAGACGGAAGAGTGAGAAGGTCGATCACATTGCGGAAGAGGTGAAGCAAGAGCGTATCGAGATGAAGAAGAGGGATGTTGAATTGGGTGCGCAGATGGCATGTTTGAGAGCGAGCGAGTATGACTGGTACGACAACATTGACTGGTAGGAGCTGGAGTACGGTGGACTGTTATAAGGTATCGGGCCAAAACTCTTTTGCAGCTGAGGAACTTCAAATCTTATAACTATAACTATAATAACTATAGCATTAACCTATTAATAATAATAATTATAGTAATTATAGTAATAAATCTTAATTTTTAATATAAATTAATTCTTAATATAACTTTATCTTTATATAAACCTATAAACTAATCTTTAATATAAACTAATTCCCTAATATAAACTTATAAACTAATCCCTAATATAAACTAATCCCTAATATAAACTAATTCCTAATATAAACTAATTTTTAATATAAACTAATTCCTAAAGTAAACTAATCCCTAATATAACTTAATACCTAATATAAACTAATCTTTAATATAGAAAGTATAAGAGTATACTAATTCCTAAGTATTAGGGAGAAGAAAAACGCTTTTATAAGCCTATTACTAGCCTATTACCTCCTATAACATATTATAGCCTTAACCTTTAATAGCCTTTTTAATACCTCTTTATAGATATTAAGGTTATTAGGTAAGTCTATTTCTAGGTTTACTAGAATATTACGTAATAGATTAGCTAATATACTTAAATAGTATTTAGCTAAAAAGTTATTATAGCTAAACTTAGCTTTAAATATATTAATTCTAGCGTACTAGTATAGACTTAGAAGTTTAAAAAACCTATCTATATTTACTAGATAGATCTCTATATTACTATATAAGCTTTTATACTAAGTAGTTACTAAAAGGCTAATAAAAAACCTTTTATAGTAGTTAAATAAAGTAGAGAAAGTAACTAAAGGTAGTCTAAATAGCTTATTAGGTTAAAGCTTATCTTACTTAAGGCTAGATAACTTCTAATACTAAATCTTATTTATAAGTTTAACCTATATAGTAGTTAATAGCTATTACTAGACTATTACTATATATAATATACTTAGGCTAAACTAATAGCTAACTTTATAGTAGGTAATTTCTTATCTAGTCTATAGGTCTAAAAGGAGTTAAAGTAGAGTTATTTAATATTTAAGTTTTAAAATTATATATATAAACTAAGCGTATAATTTATAGTATTTAATATAATTTAAATATACCTTTATTACTATAGTTAGTAGTAATAGTTTAGTAATAGGTAGTTAACTTATATTAAAAACGCTATTACTTATACGTAGAATAAAGAATACTATTAATAGTATATATATTAAATAATAGAACGTATAGAGAATAGAAAAATAAGCTTTTATAAAAGAAAGTTAAAAATAATAAAATACTATATACTATATAAGTAGTAAAAGCTTCTTAGCTATTATTATAGTCTCTTTAGCGTTAAACTTAAGCTTAGTTAAGTTATTAGGGTTAAAAGCTTATAGAGTCTATAGTACTCTATCCTCTAGGCTATAGTATACTAGTTTATCCTTAATATATTTACTAAGGTTTTAATCTAAGAATTTACCTTTAAGACGAGTAGTCTAGTACTCTCCTTTATAAATTCTATAAGTATTAATACTATTACTAGACTATTACTATTATAGAATATATAACTTATTTACCTTTATATAGCTACTATTTTATCTAATCTTTTTCTTTAAAAAGCCGCGTTAGTCTTTAGCGGTAGTATTAATAATATAAGAGTATTTCTTTAAAGCTACTATTCTAGCTTTAGAGACCTATATATTATAAAACTACTAAAGCTTTAGCTTTCTCTTTATAATACTTAACGCTGCCTAATAGCGTATACGGTTTTTGACTATACTAGGGTTATTAGATAGCTACCTATATAGTAGTAATAATAGAGTAAGTAAAAGCTATACTAAAGTAGTAATCTTAGTCTTAGTAGGATTAGAGTCTTTATCTATAGTTATATAATTAAAGTATAGTCTGTATAGGCAGTAATAGATAGGTAATAGGTTTTAGCTAAAGAGCTAAAAAAAGCTAGGCTATATAGCTAAAGTTAATATAGTTAGTTAAGGTTAGTATTATATTTAATTACAGTAAAGTATTTAAATTTTAATACTAAAACACTAGTAGAGTTAGTATAAAAATTTTCTAAGTAGTAGTTTTATAACTTCCTAACTTTACTATTATCTATAATTTCCCTTATAACCTACCCTATAACCTACCCTATAACCTACCTAATACCTTTCTTAAAATAAGTATAATAACTATTCTTTTACTATCTATTATTTATTTATTACTTTTAACGCCTATTAACTACGTACGCTTTTACTCTCCTATAGAAAGTTTTATAATAATAACCCTACCTATTTTAATAATTAGCCTTAAAAATAATATACTTCTTACTAATAATAGCTAAGAAGTAAATAAAAATAGCTAAGTAGTAAATAATAATAACTAAGAGATAAATAATAATAACTAAGAGATAAATAATAATAACTAAAAGACGCTTAAAAATAAGCGTTAGCCTATTATACTATAGCCTATTTTATAGATAGGTAAAGGTAGGGTCCTAGTTAGCTATACTATACCTTTAAGCTTTAACTAAACTCTTATATATCTTAGCTTAGATAAAGTTAAATTATATAACTTTAGCTATCTTAATATCTCTAATAAAGAGGTAAAGTAATAGACTAGTAATAGTTTTTAACTAATATAACTTAGAAGGGCGTACGTAGATATAACCTAGTATATAATAGTAATAAGTACCTACTTCTTTTAGCTTAGTATAGACGACTAAATAAGCGTTAAAAGTAATACTTTAGTAGAAATTAACCCTATACTCTTCTTATAGAAGATAATAATAATAATAAAAAAGATTAGCCCTCTTGTCCTATACTAAAACTAGGTAGTAAAAAGGTAAGAACTACTAGAAAAATATTAAAAGAGTCTACTTAAAAGTAACTAGCTTAAAATACTTAAAAGTAACTAGCTTAGAATACTTAAAAGTAACTAGCTTAAAATACTTAAAAGTAACTAGCTTAAAAGTAACTAGCTTAAACGTAACTAGCTTAAATATAACTAGCTTACCTTTAAGTAGGTATAAAGATAATTTCTACTATTAGTAAGTTTTTCTCTCTATAGTAATAAATAGGTAATAGTTCTCTATTAATTTATAATAGAGGCTATACCTATTAGTAGAAAACTAAGAGTTTAATATATAAAAGTACTAGTAAGGCTAAAACTACTTAAAAGCTAGAAAGGCTATAGAGCTAGTAGTAAGTAAGATCTAGTAATAGCTAAGTAATAGTCTA